>JAWLRI010000853.1:1862172-1874267 GCA_034781795.1 Crypturellus tataupa | reverse complement strand
AAGGTTGATGTAGACATCAGTTATGGAATCTGCTGACAAATCTTTGTGCATGTCAACTGGTCTTAACACCCTTCATGTCAACTGGTCTTAACACCCTTCATGCCAACCTTACTCTTGAAACCACAGACTCAGGTAACTGGCCTGGTTTGCATGAAAGACTTGATCTGGGAGGCAAAGCTGATGGAAGGGAGGAAGGGAGCAGAGGGAACACAATAGCTTTAAACTGACACTGTGCTCTCCTGGCACTTCCTGAACTGAAACTGCACTAGTGCTATTTAAAGTAGCCAAACTGTGTCCCCCAAATCCCAGCTGATGAATTTTGGGCCCTGGACCCAACTCTTTCATTAGTCCAAACTTTTACTACCCTATTTAATCACTACAAAAACACATAAAGGAATTGCCATGTGAGCATTGTCAGGTGAGCAGTTTATCAGGAAGACATGATGCATGGAGACTAGTGTCTCTCCATCAGGGCTGAGTTGCTGACAGTCATCTCTTCCACCTGCTCAGAAGACCCAACCTTGAAGAATACCCCTGACACCAAAGACCACAATCTCCTGCGAGCAGAGCAGCACAGCAGCATTATACCTAAGCACTGCACTAGGAGAACATGACACACAGGAGTGTCCTATAGCAGCATAAAGGGACATGAGTTGGGTTATAGACTGGTCTCTGCCCCAGCTCCCCTGAGGGGATTTTCCTTTTAAAAAGCAGGATCTTTTCATGATACTTTTAGAGGAAGAGGATAATGGCATAAGTCTGAGAAGATTAAAAAAGAGAGAGAGGGAAAGAAAAAAAAGAGAGAGAGAGAGATTGGCTAACGGGTTAATTGCTCTGTTAATTGCTCTGCCTCTGGTGCTCCAGTCCCTGAGGAGAAAGAGCCTAAGGGTTATCCCAGTCCAATACTCATTCCCTAATTGATGAGCAATTATCTCAGGAGCAGTAACTGCCACACATGGATATCACAAAGTAGCTCCAGCTGAAATGATGGATGGGCTCAACACTGAACTTCATCCTTGGAATTAACACTCAAATTAGGAGCTGACAGACCCTAATTTGCATGGATTGGGCCTGACTCTTCCCTGGGGTGAGTTGCAAAACCCACAGTACGGAAGACTGGGCTGCTGAGCCTTACTCTGCTGCTGGGGTCCATCTGAAAGCTCTTGTCAAAACTTTGTTGGTCTGAGTATCGTCTTGATGAGATGGGGCAGTTGGCTCGCCTGTAGGAGCCTTCATATCTAAACTATATGTAATAAAAAATACAAAACAACTGTGCAAGTGTATATGTAAAGTGATATGTAAAGTGACTGTTGGTGAGTTTTCTTGAGCAGTGATATAAATGTGCATTATCATTATGCTCCTACCTGCCATATTTCCTCTTCTTTATTCACCAACTGTCCCAGGCTCATCAATTAAACCCAGGAGTGGTGATTTCCAGAGGTACTGCTTCTTAGCAAAAAAGAAATTCATTGTTAGGCTAAAGGACAAAGCACAAGGCCTAAATGTTATTTAAATGGCCCATAAAGCATGTGCTGGCTGTTTAGCTAGAGTGAAATCCACCCTTTGTTACCATAGGAAATATTCTGCTTTTCCCTGGCCTTCCCCATTCTTTTCATGATGATGAATCTCTTTCTTCTGGCTCTGTATTATTTCTGTAGATGAGACTATGCTGTAACATTGCTGAGGTTGGCCTAATTAAATCAGCTCTTTCTTATCTCATTGATCTGCATTTTAAAGCGGAGCTGATTAAGGCTATATTTGATTAGAAATGTGTTTTTACTCGTTGGTGACATCAAAGTGTAGATTACAGGAGAGCAGAGGAGCTGAACTCACATGGCTGCTGCTCCTCCCAGGTGCTAAAAGGAAGAAAGGAATTGTTAATTAAAAAACCCCACAACTTTTAGGATGCACATTTAATCCATATTTCTTTATAGGAAATGGCAACACCTTTTCTTTCTCTTTTGGAAAAAAAAATGTGATGAAAGATATGTGAAACTGATACAGAGAAAACATTTTCATACACTGAACAATGCTCTGGTCAGTGCCCAATCTTATATCAGGCAGAAAGCAAGCTAAAATAGCAATTGCTTCCCATTTTATAGGTGGTGTCAACATCATCATTCATCCTGGGGACTGAGCCCTCACCTGGGCTGACAGGCAGGGCAGGCTCAGAACTGGGCCTTGGCCTTGGCCTCTCTCTCAGCCACTGTGCAGCTCCTGTGGCATCTCTAACTGGCCTAGATATATGTATTCGTAAAGCAAACGTTAGGACTGAGCAAAAGGCCAGAGCTTGCCTTCCTGGCAAAGTCCTTTGTTAAGGTGCAAAGCGAACTTTTTCGGTAGCTTTAAGAACACCTTATGCTCAGCTTAGTGAGGATTTTCTCAGGGGAAGGGGAGGTAGGAAGAGGAAGCTTCCAGCTTCATTTCTCTTCCTCTTTGAATTTGCCAGGAGGATTCAATACCATTCTTTGTACCAAGAGTTGGAACATAGTAGAGAAATCATCTCTGGTGTGATGCCTTGCATTGGGCCACCACACAACCATGGATATACCTCTTAAATGCCTTTCAATAAGGTTGGGAACAACCAGGACTATTTGGTAATGTCTTTAGTCATGTGGACCAACTTCTGGGTAGAATAAAAGAGACAACCTCTATTGTCTCAGAATTCAGAAAGATGCACCAAGGAAAAATACCTGCTGCCAAACTAGGCAACTTCAAACATGATCCAAAGCAGACCTGGACAAAGGCATGACCTGTGCAAGGCATAACCCTCCCATGTGCAGGGATACTGTACGTGTTCTCATGTCACACTGTTGGGCAATCCTAGAAGATGGGGAAGGGCCTCTTAGGTACCCTTCATCCTCCAGAAGATCATCCAGGTGAGGCTTCCGTTTTACTCCTCTGGATGACAGTATGACATTCTCATATCTGAACACTATCATACACACTGCTTAGTTATTCCTCTTCACTATTTGGTCTCAGGCTCCCCACACAGTACTGACCTGAACTAAAGCAGTAATCACTGGAAACAGTCTCTGCAGCCAGCATCTTGATGACACTGTTGTGCCTCTTTTGTCAATGGCCTAAACAGCTTAGGGAGATCTTGCTGGAAGTTGGTATCAGGACATGTATGTTCATCTTCTGGCTCTGAGGTCAAGCAATCAGCATAGGAGTTTGCCGTTATCAGCCAGCAAAGATAATCCCGTACATATGGTGTATTCATTTAGTATCACAGCTGAGTAGATGTGATAAGGCTAGAAGAAGAGAATATAAAGTTTTACCCCTGCTGTGATGCTATGCAATATCAATCTTTATTAGTAAATGAATAGATAGGTAAGAAGGTAGGAATAAGGCACAGAGAACACTATTATCTACTGTCCATAGAAGACCAGCTCTGTGCACTTTTCTGAAGAAACAAGCAACAAGTTGCTTGCAGTAACAAGTTTTCCTCTCTCTCTCTATCCCCCTGTAGTGCTATTTCACTTGAAATCTTGATGTGAGGGGATTGCAAATATGCAAAGGTGTAGGAGGTCTGGCAAATTTTGTGCTTTCTACTTGACAGCAGCAATAGATGAGGATGGCAGGCTAATTGCAGAAAGACATTTATTTAAAATGACACCCTAGATCTTAAGAACTGAGTGTCCAGATACTGAGGTATCCTTAGATTCAGAACTAGCCCTGCAAATATGATCAAAAGATGCTGAAGAACAATGTGTGCCTAAGATTTAACCACTGAATAAACAGTGGGAATGGTCAGCTCATCTGGCACAAGATTTCTGAGAGGTCTGCTCTGGGAAGTAACAAAACTAAATGTTATTCATTCATACTTTAACATGTTTGCATTGCAAGTTAGGTGATGTAAGGGCTCCTTTATGTGCCATGAAGAAAGACAGACATTTATCCTTAAATGAGAATTATAGGGACTGTCTGCAAGAGATTAATCATAGTATGCCTTGATCAGATTTGATAAGCATGATATGCATGTAGGAATTATTTTCCTATTGCAGTGGATGAATTTCTCAGTATTACTGCTTAGAGAGATAATAGCAGCTCTGGTGGCGTTATTACTGAAATGTATGAAATTTCCCTTGAACCAGAAGAGTCCTTCAAGGAATGGGGAACATGATGAAGGTGACTCCAAAGCTAATGACTCTCCTTCCAGAAGATTGTAATTGCTGTCAGCAGTCACTGAAGTTAGAAGGGATTGAATGTGCTTCATTGCACCTCAGAGAGGTGGAATTCAAGTACATTGCTGTTTTTCACATATCAGACAATGGGACTTGCAAAGAAAGTAGTCAGAACGCTGAATTCAGAATTTACCTCCATTGTTCATTTTCTTTCTCAGTGAAAAATGAGCAAGACTTTGCATTTCTGGATGACTAGATAGTTAGTCTCTCCACTGGAAAGGCATCAATTAAAATATTTATTAACATGTCAATTAATCTTTGAAGCCAATATCTAATCATCTTGCTGAGCTTTCCTTGTTAGATGTCAATTCCACACGGCTCACATGTTTAATTTATAAGTAAACAATTATTCACTTTTATTAACTATATGACAGCTGAATTGATCCCATTTGATATCTCTGTAAGTTTCTGTTTAATAGATGAATGTATCAACCTACAATGACTGCCTTCATTAAACCAAAATTAAATGCTTATTTATGATACCTAGTTTGTATGTCTTGCCAACCTGGAGGATCTTAACTTCTAGTTCAGAACAGCCCAATGGTGTTTTGGGAGGCTTGTAACTAATATTTCATTTTAAAGACCTGTTTCAAGATCATTCCTACTTAGATTTGTTCCTTTTGGGAGAGCTAGGAGATACCTGTTTAAGTGGTACAGCAAATGGTGAAAGTAATAGTGTCTGACTAACACTGGGTGTGGGGTTAATGGTGTTTATTGAGGAGGCATTTGAGTGGAACTGTGCTACCAAGCTTGCATTTTTTTATTACAGTGATTAATGGAAACGGTTGTCTCCTGAATTCAAGGTCTTTATTTTACCTAGATGTATACACATGTTTGTGTAGAGGTGAGGAGATTGCTAGCTGATCCCTTCACTTAACTGTGTTTGGTTCTATGAGTGTATGACATTTCTACAGATCTCATTCTTTGAGAAGGATTTCTTATGAAGAAAGGCCTTTTTAGGAATACTGTGGATGATTTCAGTGTTTGTGGATACACTTTATTGAGGGGTCAGGCCCTGGGCCCAACCCAGAAGTCCGAAGTCAAAGTTTTTTGACTAATCAGTGCTGGATGACCCACTCAGATTTCAAGGAACATGAGAATAAAAAGAAATTCTGTTATTGTTTACATCACCTAGCAATGACCAGAAAATATTCTAATCTGAGGAACTGAGCTCTGAGCAGGACGTTGGACTAGTTAATCTCCAAAACTTCCTTCCAACATGTACTTTCTCAAAATAGATTTAAAAATCATAGTAAAGTTTTTTTGTTTTATTTTGTTGTTGTTTGGGTTTTTGTTGTTGTTGTTGTTGTTTTGTTTCTTGTAAGGGTTATTTTGCATAGAAGAGGTCCAGGCAGAACTGAAGATTTGAACCTGAGTTTCAATGTACCAAATTAACTTTTGAACCAGATCATTGTTCTTCTCCCCATATCCCAGAAACTGTCTTTCCACAGAAATATCTAGAACTGACAAAGGGACAGTTTCGAGTAATAATAGGATAATTGGAAAGAAAATCCTACAAAGTGTTACAGTCATGTTCCATAGAATATTTTTTCTCCAATGCATCTTTAATAGAGTTCAAACAGTTCCTTCTAAGATTTTTATGACTGATTGAATTATGAATTTCTTCAAAATTTTCCTACAAGCCGTAATAAAGTGGCCAAGCCTATATCTCTTTCTCTATGTAACATGGAATATGCACCCTAAATCTTCTCTGCATCTAGCTGCTACCCAGGCACAGTCTGCGTCACTTTCAACTTAATGACCCTCTTGAGCCCCAAACTATGTACTGAATAGAGCTCATCAACAGTAGCTTCTGTATTTGAAGGCAGGAAACTTGCAGAAGTGCAGGACTGAACATACCAGGTTTCTGCTCTTTCAAATCTCTTTCTCGGAGCTTCCACCATCATTTTGCAATAAAACACGCTAATTTTGTCTTTAACAATCACGCTGTGTTGAGAACTCCCCCCCACAAAATAGCAATTGTGACCCAAAAATCTGAGGTGAGTTTTTAAGGTCATATTGCATATCATGAGTACTCTGAAGTGGACCTTGTAGACAAAGACCCATGCTTGGATAGACATATCCATGTGCCTACCCATCTGTGTCTCCATCAAATTTCCTCTAGATGAAGGATTGATCTTTATGAATGAGATGTCAGCCAGAAACTTAGGAAATGGAGGCAATACTTCACGGGTTAGAAAAGATTCACTGATAGGGCTGAAGCACCTTGAAAGTGTTTGTAATAAATAGGGCATTATCATACACACTAGAGCTATGTTCTTAAATCTTTTTGAAGGGTATATCATAGCAAATAAAATATGAGTACCAGTGGCTGTCACAGTGTGAATGGCAAGAACTTGAGCATTTAGCAAATGTCCATGTCCCCCTAGTTGTCTCCCGTATCTCCAAGGAAGGACTCACATCCTTTAGGAAAATGAAGCACTGTAACAGATGCTGCTGCCCTGCTTCTGCGGCCCTTCTCCTTTGAAGACCAATGCAAGTTTGCTTCCACTTCCTTCCCTTACCTGCACATGCACTGGCTTCTACTTTTTTGGGGGGAAATCTTTTCATGTCTGAGTGAGCTGGCTGGAATAGTCTCAGATACAGAAAGCAGAGGCTAGATGAGAAAAAAAACTCAGAAGCTTTTCTCAGGCTTATAAAAGAACAACCCTCTGGTATTCAGCATAGAAGAAAATGTTGTACACGTTCCTCTAATTCAAGTCCCTCATGACTGTTCATCTCAAGGACGCTATCTGTAAGGAATAGCTAATAATGGCTAATGGTTATGAGACTTGTAACTTCCAATTTGGCTGTGTAACATATTGGATTGTCAAATCAATTCCAGATGAGACTGAATACCTAAAACCTCTCATTTCATCAGGAGGTGATGCCTTTCAGGTTAGCCAATCTTCCTCAAAGGACTGTATGAGGATTAACAGTTAGTACTATTATTTTTAAAGCATACAATCTCATTATTATCAATCGTACTACCTTAACTGAAATATCTCACTTTCTACATTTGCAGAGATAATCTATAGCGCCACAATCTGTGGCTGTTTTAACAATTTAATAAACTCAAATTTCAAAAATCAGCAGCTACTGCAGAGCTAGATAAAATAAGCAATAAAAATAAAGTGAAAACATTTAAATGGCAAGCAAAGCACATTGGAAAACACCGTGAAAATAAGACAAAAAGCTTTCTGACTCCTGCAAGTGATATCAGATCTTTAACTCCTAATGCTGATACTCACACTAAATGGGTAAAGGCCCTTGCAAGAGCAGATCATGCCTTCCACCTGTGTGTCCAGTGAGTTCTTGTCCTGTGTTTTCCAAACGTAGTAAAGCTAACAAAGGTTAGAAGCTGATTGAAGACTGGAGTACCCAGTTTTCAAAGGGCAAATATTATTTAATGTGCAGTTGGAAACCTGTGTGTGGATTTAAGCCTGTGTTGGTAGTCCAGTAATTGCTCTGGTTGTTGTGTTTGCCCAGAAAGAGGTCAATCCAAGGTTTGTATTGGGCTCTGAAGTCAATTAGAGTAGCATTAGAGAAGATTTCGTTTATCTTTGTGGTGATAAAAAAGTATTTTTTTTTGTTGTTTTTCCAGCCTGTCGGGCTATCTAGAGTGTGACAAGGGATGTTACTTAAAAACAGCCTGAGGCCTTTGAGAGAACAAAAGCTGACTGATTAGGCTTAACTTGTCATTTTCTGATGAATTCTTTCGAACAAAGGGTAATCCAGGCATGTGGTTAACGATAGTTTTGAAGGACACAATGGAATAGTGTGTGGAAAATCAGGATTTTATTAGGGTCACAGATTCAAAAATAGAAGACTGGAAATCTGCTGGAAAAGTGGGAAGACTTTAACACAAATTACATAAAATACAGCCACAGATATTTTGGTTTTAGGTGGTCATTGCTGTATGTAAAGAAAAACCCTACTTCACTTTACTTAGGAAGTAGTAAAATAGGGTGAGAAACAGCTTCCATGTTCTTTGAAAATCTGAGATTTGAATAGTTGATCTTCATTAAGATGAAACAGATAATCTGCAAAATTTCACACAAAAATTACAGAAGCCCTGACAAAATGCTATTATTTCCCTCTGATATAGGAAACGTAGATTCAAATACCAGCTTTATCTTCAGAAAAGGGCTTCCCTTGAAAATCATCCATGGGTCAGAGCAATTTGTCCAACTGTATGCTTCAATGAAACCTGCTTCTTGCTGTCACAGACTTTTGTTTCTGACTAATTGATACTACTACTGCAGGAATAATATTTGCTGGTCACACAAAGGTTGCAGGTACAATCCCTTCAGAGAAGGATCAAACATGGAGATGATCATAATCTCTGGAGAAGCAGCAGTGGGATGAAATTCAGTGGAAGTTCATCTGGAGACACAACTTGTCAGTGACAAGGAGAGAGAGGTAGATGGAGCAACTGATCAAAGGAAGGCTATGAGTAACCTGTGATATATCAGGGAAGATATTTGCACTGGAGACACAGAGCAATTTAAGGCCCTTGTACTAGATGCAGTGAAAACTCATCTGGAATAATGACTGCCAAGCTAGTTACGCTTTTGCAAGAATGATGAACTCTAACTGGGCTGGATTCAGTAAAAAACTATTACCTAAGAAAATAAGAGTAGCCATAAAGAATCAGACTAAAGACCTCTGCAGTGCAGTTTCCTATTTCTGATAATGGCCAATAGCTTAAGGAAGAATGTAAGATAGTATAAACATGTGTAATAGCTCCCCAAAATGGTGTGTCTTCAGCATGTTTCAATTTTAAGACTTCCCACACAAGCAGTGGTGTCTTTGTATTTAATATCTTTAGATGACTTTATCCACTACAGCATTTCCCCCCACAAAATTCTTCCCTCACTTTGATTGTAATTTGCTTTCTAAACTAATGTGGATTTTCAGCACCACTGCTATGGCAGGGAGTTCCACAGTTACAGGATGTGGGAAGAGCCATCATCTTTTGCTTGTTTAGAAACTGACTCTTGTTATTTCTTTTAATGTCTCTAATTTTATTTTTTAAGGAGACAAGGAGTCCTTTCTCCCTAACAGTTATGTGGGAAACAGATAACTCTCTCTACAGGCCAAGAGCTTTGTTTGTTTGCTGGTTTTTAAAAACAGCTAAGGATGAGAGAACATGATTGCCTCTATAATATGGTGAAGCACATATCAGAGAAGAGGTAGACTGGTTCTAGCTGAAGAAAAAAATTGTCCAAAGAACAACAAAAACAACAACAAAAAAAGATAATTAATGAATCTAGGTTGGAAATTAGAAGAAAATTTTTAGCCACGAGAGTACTGACTCCAGGATAGTCTTCCAGCTGGAGTGACAGGTCCTCTGTAGTCTGAGAGGCCAACAGCTTTAGGCAGGTAGGTTAAACCTGCACAGATGGAAATGTCTTGGCCCACATCAGTTCACCTTTGAGTCCCTGCTCTGCACAACTGCAACCCATTTCAGCTGGGGCAAGTATGGCCTCTAACTCAAGTCTGTAGAAGCGCTTGAATGAATGATCCAGATACTTTCCTCACTCAGACACTTCTGCCTTGTGGGAGTTTGGTGGAATCCTAAGGAGTTTAAAGACTGCACATACGATTAGTTCATGAACAAAATCGTACTGTATGATGGTAGAGGACCCCACTTGACGAGTCGGGAAGATTGTCCCCATTCTCTCCGCTATTTTGAGGAATGAAAAAGTAGTTTCAAATACTCAATTTCCACTCAGTTCTTGTCACTGTAGGACTTTATACAGTATTTTCCCCCTCATAATGCTTTATTCCCTTGAGCTTTAAAACCCCTTCTGATAGAGCTCTGTTCCAACACTTCCCTCAGAGGACTCTGCTCTCCTGTCCAATAGATTCCACAGCTAGGAAGCTCTCTCCGATGCTGTATCATTTACAGATATGTAAGGATGGATAAGCAGCTGGCTTCAGACTCAGAGATGGAGGGTACTTATATACATGGGATACTTATATACACTCCAGAGAGGTGAGATGAATTTACCTTTGATCACCTTACATAGCAGAGTCAAACAAGAAATAGGGAGATGCAATTTCAGCACATATGAAAATGCCAGATTAACAGCCCTACGTAGTAAAGTCCTCCGCCTCCCCACAAATCAAATGCACAAATCAATATCAGTGCATGACATTCACCATGACAGTTATCTCAGAAATATGCATTAAACCCAAGGCTGAAGATGGTGAATAGAGAGCTGAAATGTGGAAGTGGTCTTCTATCCTCTGATCCACAGAAATTGAACAGAAATTGAACAATCATCATTAGAGGAGCATGACATGAAAACATTTCCTTGTTATTGATATGGGTTCATTTTGAAATATCAAGATTTCCTTTCCCATTACCATTTTCCATTAATGAAATCTCACTGCACCCTGTCAATGGTTTTGAAAACAATGTCACAGAAGATGATTTGAGTTAAGGTGTGGTCTATAAAATATTTTTTATAATGAGCTATATGTGTTTTAGTCAGTGCATTTTGCAGTAGCTGCTAGATGGGCTAGAAACCAAATCACTCAATCTTAATGGCACACACAGTTCTTGCACAGTGTTTTTATTGCTAATTACTTGGTGGCATTATGTTCTCATTAAATAAGACCAATATGGACATGGCTTTTTGGGCAGGTGGCTTGGACCTCTCCTGTGCAGCCTTTTACCTTGTCAGCGGAGGTGAATCACTGGTAAAAGCAAGATCTAATCTTAAAATGGTATGTTTAATTACCCTTGAAAAATTGAAAGGTCAAAGTAGGACAGGACTGACAAAGTCAATTAAATCTCTGGACTAAGTCCAAGTTTCAATCCTAATTGTCATCCTCGTTTTTTTTTTTTTTTTTTTTTTTTTTTTGGAGAAGTCTAAGAGGTATAAGAGGAAAAAGACATTCATACTGAACATTTATTTCTTTTTTCCTTTCTTCTCCCCTTCCTTCCACTCTTTTTCTTTCTTTCTCTCCTTCTTTCCTGCTTTCACTCTTTCTCCGTTTCTTTGTTATGCTCCCCAGGGGCTGACATGGATTCATAGCACAAAAATCATACAAAAACATCTGAACATGCGTTTTTTTATATCATAACACCATGCCAGGGCACAGCTACTGTGTGAATGTACACACACACAGAGACATACTGGTCAAATCAATTAAAAGCTCTCCATACAAAGCTCAAGTTTTGCTGATTGTTAATCACCGAAGTCTGATATCTTGTGATCTCAAGACAAGGATCCTCAGACTCCTTTAAAGCAATCAATACACAGGGATCACTTCACCGAGTCCATGGGTTTTTATTCCAAGGGTCTGACAGGTTGATAGTTATATCATTCTGACCCATGTAAGAGGTTTGCAGTAGTGTGTGACTGTGTGTAAGACTGCTTGTATTATATCTATAATTCATTTGCAGCTCCATCTCTTGGGGGAACAGAGGGATTCATGGCATATGTTTAACAATTCAGAGTAACAACAGAAAGTAAAGGGAGCTACAATTCAACGGGAACATCATGTAAAGATTGAGCTCGCTGGGACGGAAAGTCTGGACTAGCGTTCAAATGTCTATGTGAAGCATTGGGATATTTTTAACAACTATGAGATCCTTGACTACAGCTCAGCTCAAAGTGCAGTAGTTGTAATAATATGTTGTGGTGATAGTATTCTTGCATCTAAAAAGTTTTAAGGATATACAAAAAGTAGATTTGGTGAAAAGACATAAAGCTATCCTGAAACCAACCGAGATAAAAAAGCAGGCAAGCTCTCAGGCATGGAGGCCTCCCTGACTTCTTCCCCAACTAGGACATTAACGATGAGTAACAGTCCTGATGGCTGCATCCTGATGAGTGATACGGCTAATCACACCAGCCAAAAGTTCTCTGAAATGAAAGAATGACTATAAGT
>JAWLRI010000853.1:1823329-1851090 GCA_034781795.1 Crypturellus tataupa | reverse complement strand
GAAATTAAGAACTTTATTATGATTTCTCTATATTACTTAAAATAGAGAAAGGTGCCTTTTGTACCACACATTAGAAAAAGTGCAGTTATACAGAGATGAGGGGAATTATTCTAAACAATTCAGTTTGATTTCAGAAGTCCATGTCCCTGGCTAATTTGGGAAGACCTATTCATGCTCTACAGAAAGGGGGGTGAAGCCAAACAGAGCAGTGTCACATTGAAACCAAAGCCCTGGGGGAGCAGTCCCTTCTGAGAAACTCCCCCTGGATGCTGATTCCTCACATCACACCTGATTTATACTTCTGCTCTGATTACAGCTTGCTGGGACTTATTTTTAGCTTTCCATTCAGAAATAAGAATTCATCAAAACTGATTTTTTTTTTGATTTTCCTAGAATTTAGACACTTCAGTGGGTCCTCAGATGGCATTTCTGATTAAAACCAGAGACACAGAGAACAGTCCAGAACAACCAATATATTAATGACACCCAGCTGGAAACTAAGTCTAAAGATCTCTCACAGTCTAGTGCTGTAATTAGTCAGGTGGAAAACTAGACTGAAATACCTTCTACCCCTGTTTGGGCCCTTTTCTATTCTGGTCATTTGGATATTGCTTTGTGGGTGTTGCAATGGGCAGTGGAGCACTGCTGTTCAGATGGGGAGAAAGGCACTGAAAGTCTCAGTGTTGCAGCTCATTTCTGTTTTTAAATAGTCTTTTCATTTGTTTTTATCCATTTTAAGAAAAAAAAAAGCAAAAAAAGCAAGCAACCAACCCCTACAATAATAGAAGGACTCTCTAGGTCAACACATAGACTCAGTAATTCATAGATTTATACTTCCTCCCTCTGGCAATTCCTTCTCGAACACCAAAGAGGATATGAAAACTGCTCGATGTCTGTAGTGTCTTCTTTGTATTTTGGATCCCTCTAGCTAAGTACTAAATCGTAACTGGGATATTTTGCATTTTGTATCCCTTGTCTGTTGGCTGACTGTGGCTGTAAAAAGAGGACTGAGGGCTTGCGTTTGACTTCTAACTTCACCTCTGCTGTGTGTAATCAGTGATGTTTCTCAGGCAGAAAGAACACGGGTAAAGTCTCGTGTTTGCCTTTTGTTCCACATGAAAGGACATCACACATCCTGTTGTTCGTCAGTCAAGGTTATTCCTGTTGGCTGCCTGCCTGTTTCTCCCATTACTTGTGCCTTAAAATCTGCCTTATTCACTTTCCTGCAATTCAGTTTGTCCCTAGTTTCCTTGCCTAATCCAGACTTGCCAAAGTAGCAAAAGAGACTTAGCAGAAGGGATGGTGCCTTCCAGTTACCCATGCTCTTGACAAATTCCGTTTTATCTAATTTCTGCATGATAGAAGGCAAGATGTCACATCTACATGTGGGCATCCTTAGCTTAGATGATAAAATACTTCCGAGTCAATCATGTGCTAAGATCAACATTCTGACGCAGAGATCAAAAAAGCATAAATGTGGAGTCAGCAACTGTGTTCCTGGCAGTGTCATCCTCCTAAGTCCACTGTAGTTTGACCTTGCAGCAGGGAAAAACAAATTCCTATTTCAGGAAGGATTATGATTTTGAAGTTCTGGCTTTGTTCCGTGTTGGGATGAAACTCAATAAAAACATTGATAATCTCCATGAATTAAAAGTTCTGGGAGAAAAAAATCAAATTTGCCTTTTTAATTACATCTTTTTTTTTGGGGGGGGGGGGGGTCAGAACTAAGCTCAAAATGAGAAATGAAAAAATAATAATCCCCTTTTTTCTGCAAATGTCAGAAATGGGCAAGCTGACATTGCTGTCACACTTCTCTCCTTCTACTCCTCCTCAACCCTTCCCAGTTCTTCCATTTGAAATTTTCTCAAAAATAGATACGATTTTTCATATGTGAAGTAGGTGATAAAGGCACCCACACCAGGTTCTGATGCAATCTACTGTCATCCCTATCTGACATGACATTGCTAAGGAAGGTGATTGATCTGTAGGGTCTATCTTATAGTGATAAGCACAAAGTTGTGAGATTTGGCTACCAACCATCATGCTGGTAAACCTAATGCAACTACTTCAGGCAGCCTTAATCCCTGAGTTCTGCATACCCCTAGGAGCTTGTTATCAGCTGCATCTTCATAACACGACTGTTTGCTTCACAAGGATGGTGGTGATACTCATGTGAGTCTAAGGAGCTGCCCCTATCTCAGGATATGATTGTATTGAAGTTTAGTGATTGAGAAGGTGCAGGGGAAGAAGACAAGAAGGCCTCAGGATCAATTGCTCTAGAGTTGCCCCTTTGAGAAAACTGTCATTGTTCTCTTCTCAGAGATACCACCCTGAATATTTGAAAATTCAAAGCCTTGATTTTCTATTAATTTTCTATTACATCATATGTCCCTGAGCATATTTTGAGGTGAAGGATTTGGAAATAGTGCAACAGCTCTGTGTGCATGAAGCTGATCTAAACACAAAGCTGCCACTTTTCCCACCAGGGTTTCTCAGAGAATGAGTGCACACAGACAGACTGTGCAGTGCATGCGCAGTCAGCTCCTGTGTTGCATCCTGGAAGGATCAGCCTCATTGTGCAAGTGCAAAGTGTGGGCTGCCACATTTCTTCTTGTTTTTATTCTTTCTTATTTATTTATTTATTTATTTATTTATTTATTTATTTATTTATTCTGGATGGAAATCTGAGCAGAAAAACAAGCAAACAAACAAAAAGATAGCATATGTGGAGTGAATGCTAGCATCTCTAGGAAGCACTGGTGATGCTGGCTTCCTGCTGTAGGGATATTCAGTACCTACACTGTGGCTGTACTCAGGATCTATCCTGTGACTACACAGACAGCAGCACTCAGCCTAACACAGTGACTATCTCCAGCAGCCAGTCAGGAAATGGTGACCTGTGATGATATGTTTGAGCCAGATGGTCTGTGAGGAGTTGAGGGAGTTACTTTGGGAGTGGACATTCTTCCCTGGCCAATGCAAGCTCATCTGAGTGTCCTGGACAGCTTGGTGAGATTAGTAGCCTTTGGTTGGCCTGAGCTGTAAAATCAACAGTTGCTGGACGGATCTTGAAAGGTTGTGGCTGAGAAACTAAGTCTGCTGATCTCTTCCACTAGACGTTTGTGGAGCTCCCAGGAGATGGACTTATCGCTCATGGATGTAACCTCATCTTATGTAAAGCCGTTCTCAAAGACTTTCAGAACCAGGTTTTCCTACCGAACAATGACAAGAATCAGAGACACATCTGCCATTGTCACTGTTGTTGTGAGCTGGTGGCCCAGTGTGGTACCAGTTCATGTTGATTCTCTGCATTTGTGATAATGCAACAAAACTTGTTTTTTTTTCTCCCCTGATTTCATGGCTTTCATGCAGACATATAGAGGTATAGTTTGACAGTTAAAAGGGAATCTGTTTTATCCTGTGGGAGGAAGAGGAGCAGGGATCATAACAGAACTATTTGCTCTGCTATGACCTTTTGGCTTCTGACAAGTCAATCAGTCATCTGGCTAGAGAGGAATTGGTACATCATCTTTTTCAGCTTTTGGTAAAAAGTAACTGTTGCATCAGTAGCATTTGTAGTAATCAAGTGATTACTACAGTGTCTCTTATAAACATTTAAATCTTCAGTGCCAGATGATGGAGTTTCCAAAACTTGCTCTGTTGATTTCTTAATGTTAACATAAAATTTCCCATACAGAAAATTTGACTTTTTGAGCTTTGTGAAAAATGATGAACATGTCCAGGGATTCTATGACAGTTTCTCTGCTGCCAGAAGAGAAAGTTCTGTTTCGACAATTGCAATTAAAGAAAGGAGGAGAAATCAGTTAATCAAAAGGCAGTATGTGGCCATTGTGGGTGGATTACATATAACAGCCAAGACTGCTTGAATGGGATAGACTCAGCAGAGGTCTGTCATCTTTTGGAGCACAGCAACAGAGAACCAGGATCTGGGGCCTCTGCTGAAGACTTTGCCAGAAAGTCTCAGTGAGGTGTCAGGAAAATAACTTCAACCCAGTTACAAAAAAAAAAAAAAAAAAAGAAAAAGAAAAAAGAAATATATATCTCATATAACTTCTTACAACTTCTTACTTTTTTCTTTCTTTTTCTTTTTTTTTTTTTCACAGAGCAACTGTTCCTGTAATGTGCCGACATGATTGCTGCATTCAGTGTGGTGACTGCAGATTCAAGAGCTTCTCATGTGAGTAAGCATGATTAGGAGCAGTGCTTAATTTACTCGTGACTGTACAATATCTAACAACCTCCTTGCACAGCAAAAAGTAAGAGTTAACGTTGGACCATGCCCTGGGACCTGTTGGTGCAGGAGGCTACAGCATGCACCATCTCTGAGAAAGGTGCTATCATTTTCCTACTGAATTTTAAAAGACATCCATTACAAACAACATGCAAGCACTCTAACGTCAGCCTCTAGCCTCGTGCCATGTCTAGTACCTGTCATTTGTTAATCAAATGGTAAAACTACTGAAGTCTATCTGTCCTTCCCTGTCCTCATCTCACCCTCATTTGAAATACAAAGAAGCAAGTGGTGTCATTAGAAGAGGCATGAAGGTAGGATGGAACAGGCAGTTCTCAGTACTGAACTACCTCCATCAGAGGGGATTATGGCAGAGTGGGGATAACAGGAAAAGAAGAGATGAAGCGATCCTATTTATAAATATATTCCCCCACTCCTTCTCTGCACCATGCAGATATCTCAGCAGCGCAGATGGATCTGCATACTGATGAAGACATGGGGCATCTATGAAAAATGCTGGATCTGGCTGAGTTCCCTGCAGGCACAAGGTCTGCTTGCTCTTCTATTAGAGCCCTGTGCACTCACATTTTACAAAGCTGGGACATGAATGCCAGGTTTTGGTACTGCTTTTGTGGCTTTGCTTCTGCCTAGGAGCAAAGCCCAGTTTCCACTTCAGCAATCAGATAAAAGAGTGCAAAATGACTCTGAGTGAGAGGCTAAAGCTACAAGCAAGAAGTAACTTTTTTCAAATCAGCTCATCAGCAGGCAATGTGAATGGGGGGAAATTAGTATCACTACAAAAAGACCATGCAGAATCACCAGCCATAATGCCTGCAGAAAGCAAGCTCTGTAGAGTATAAGATATCGGCTTGCTGAGGTGCCTGGAGGATTGTAGGGCAAAATCTGGGCAATTGCTCAAAGCCTAGGCATTGTGCTACACAAAAGCTACAAAAAGCATAGGAGAGTTGCCTTTTTTTTTCATTATAATATGTACATCTATCAGGGCCATATGAATAACAACTAAAGAAAACATTTCCCAGTGAATATAGGTATAAGAAAGCGTATCTTTTTATGATACATATCAAAGGATCAAGAAAGCCAAGATTATTTGGTTCCAATGCACTTTACCATATAATGCTTTTTCTAGAGTGAGTGGGAGATGTAAGTGTCCCATGTGTCTTAGCACCAGAGCATCAGTAACTGGCCTGAGGTCATACAACAAGCCAGTGACAGATCTTCTCAGAGCTCTGGACTTCTGATTCTCAGGTCTTGGTTCTTCCTCTATGATGATCATTAACTCTTATACCAAAATGTTTAGAGGAGGAAAATGACAGGAAGGGTAAGATCTGTGTTCATAGGCTTTGAATTTTCTTTGTTAAGGATCCAATATCATAGAAAACCACTTGAAGTTTTACGGGGAGCTGTGCTGGGATGAAAAGGATCCATGCTGATGCCCAATCAGGCTCTCTTTAAAATGCCAGCACAGATGGAATGATCTCCAGGAGGCAAAGGGAAGCTCCAGAAGGCAAAGGGACTTCATGGGCCCCTGGTAGGCGTAAGCTCCCCCCTAACTCTTTAACTTACCCATGGCAGTCTTTGTGCCCTTTGCAAAATGAGTCTTTTGCCAGTTCCTGGTGAACAGATGTCTATGCTACAACAGACATTGTCGCAACTGGCTGCAGTGAGCCAGGCAGAAGCCAAAGACTTGGAGACTCAGTAGTCTCCTAGGAAATCTCCCTGGAAAGGGGAAAAAGCTGCACTGCAGTAGCCCAAAGAAGAAAGGTTGGGTCTTCCCGACTCCTGTGTTGACCCCAGCTGTCAAAGCTGCAAGCTGCCTTCAACTCTGCACGCCAAGAAGGATGCCTGCCAGACCAAGGGCACATCACAAGCCTGAGCTTCCTCCTTTCCACCCATGATGCTGACTTGCTTTGAGCCATCCACTCAGGCCAGGCATGTGGCTGATGTGGCAACATTCCCCATCTTGAGTAGCTCCCAGAAACCACAGGAATAAAACCACTTCTGTATCAAATGAGCCACTTGGAAGTACCACCCAAAGAGATCCCAGCTAAGGTTTTGATCTTTTCTTCCAAGCATGGACCAGACATTGCTGCCAGAACAGACTGTTCAGCCTGATCAGCATGATAGATACTTCTGCAAGGAATACAATTTTAGCTGTTTTAGTTCATATCTGCAGTCACCATCTGGTATTTGTTGGCATGAATTTGTGCTATAAGAAAACTAGGTTCAAGGGAAAAAAGGAGACCTCACTAACCTTTTAGAGTGTCAAGTTTGCTACGGAGTTCAGTATCTGCTTTTGTTTTAAACATCAGGTATTCTCACACAAAGCACAGTATGTCCCAAAACCAGTTTATCTTGTTTCTTTTGTTGTGAGCACGACTGTTGCTAGAGATGTCACAAAAAGCACTGGAAAGGTAGTTAATTTGAGATGCTGCAGAAGGTGGAGATGACCTTCTCAAGAAGAGTAGGAGGCTTCCAGATGATGTGCTTGAAAGTGTCTCGCTGGGGTCTTGACCAACACTTCGGTCCTTCTTTCATATTGCTCCTTCTGAAAAACAAAGCAAAATTAAGCAGATTTACCAGTGATTTACCCTCCCAGCTAATCTGAGAAGACTAAAGAGGGGTTTGCATAGAAAATGCTCAATGAGAATGAGTAAGATCAGATTGCCTCATCTCTCCCTGAAAGTATTAACACAGAATTTTGGTCTGTGGTATTAGGGGGAAATATTTGTACAGTGCTTTGAAGTTGGGAAGCACTATATAAATGCTAAGTATTATTAACTACATGAATCAATCATCTTCAGAGAAATCTAACGCTGTTCAAGATGGGAGAGCAGTCTCTCTCTTTCTAAATGATAACCAAACCCCAAAGTTATTCATAAAAAAATACTTTTAAAAATAGATCAAATGATTTTCCCATCCCATGATAATCCTTCTGATTGCCCCCATGTTTCAGTTCACTGTATCATCTGAGAGATCAAAGGATGTGTCTGAAGCTCACAAACCAATCGCAAAAAGAAGAAAACCTTCTTCTGCAGTAGATAAACAAAATACAATTTCCAGATAACATCATGGTGCTGATCAAAATAGCTGCTTTTCCAATTAGATTTCAAAGAATTCTTAATTGTTATTGATCTAATCTGAAGATGTGCAGATTTTTTCCAGTAAGGAACCTGTTTCACAGGGAGTTTATTACCCGAGGGATTTCAGTTACAGACAGGTTTTAGTAAGCAGCAACAGCCTGGCTGTCAGGCAGGTGACAATAAAAAGGGAATCCGTCCAGTTCGAGCAGATGATGTTATTTGTGTCTCTGTTTCCCACAATGATTTAGAGCACGTAACTTTATTCTGAAATGGCAGCAGACCCACATCTGTATTTAGGCACTTGACTGTAAATTATAATAGACAGGATACTTAAAAAGAAAGTTTCTCTCTATGTACCTGGATATCACCTAAGTCTTTCCTCATGTTTTTATACTTATTAATTCAGACCATAGGGGTCTGTTCTCAAACTTCTTCTTCCTTCTCATTCCCGGGTTGGATGCCTGTGTTTAGCTGAACTTTCATTTCAAAGTCAGGCAAAACAGCAGGGATGTGGAGGAAGGGGGAGGACATAGGGACTTATGTTTCACCGACAGGTGACATTTGGGAGCAGAACAACGTGAGATGACTTCCTGTCAAGCAGCAAAAAATAGGAAGAACAAAAAACAACCCCCAAAGAAAATTGCTTGGTCCCAGGCAAATGATGGTGGAAGGATTTCTAATCCTTTGGTAGGTGACAGTGGGGGATTTAATGCTGTCAGGCAGGTATGACAGCGTGAGGATGAGTGACTCAGGAAAGGTGACTCAGAGGCAGATGCTATCAGGAAAAAAATGCCCAACCCTGGAGCAAGATCTGTTGCTGGGAACCTGGTTGTGAGGCCGGGCACGTGGTCCTGCCACTGGTCCAAGCAGGCCAGGACTGACAGACAGGGAAGCTCCTATGGAGAGGATCTGGGAGACCTTGGGATGGGGAATCATTAGTAGCAACAGGAAAAGTAAAAATGAGGCTGGTGCCAGCCAGAGATGGAAGAGGGCTTGAAGGAGGCTGGAAGAAATGGATGATATTGAAAAGGATGAGAAATGCACCTGTGAGTTTTAAAGCATGGTGCAAGCAGCAGGACACCTGGACTCCTCTCCTGCAGAATTTACTGCCACCTAATCCTAAATGAAAGACTCTGAAAGGGATATAAATCTTCATGAGGACAAAAGCTGACCTTTAGCTTTATGAATTATTTCCATTTGTTTTCCAGTGACACTGCATTTCTAGGATCCCTGCAGCAATGCATGAGCCTGTGTGGTTGTATAAACCATCTACACACTAAGTTAGTTTGAAAGGTGATCTTTAGGTACGTAGGGCTGACATGAATATCCTTGGAAGAGGGATGAGAGTCAAGAGGTTGAAAGCACCTGAAACCTATGGGAGAGCCTTTGGATTTCCATTTCCAGTTTCCCAGGGGGTCCAGCTGACTGAGAAGCATCAGGATTTGTGCATTCTTGTGAGCAGAATTTGTGTCATCTAGATATTGTCCATTTGGGCTGAATTTATTCAGAAAAAAAAGACAGTTATGAACTAGTTTTCAGATGTGTTTTCCAGGCAACCCCATCTAACCACGGAAGACTGCATTTTCTCCAAAGCCAAGGTTTCTAAACAGCTTTATTAAACACCAATTGTCTGTTTGATGAGATACAAAATAATTGACTCAAGGCAGCACAGCCAAAATCACCTCTGCTAAAGTCAAGGTTACATTTAGGATAAGTTTATCTTAATCTCAAGAGTCATCATTTTTGTTCCATTGCCCTACAGGGAGATGGCATCTCATTAATAAAAGACATTGAAAGAAAAGGATATTTAAACTAGATGACAACATTAGGGGGCAGTACTCAGCTAGCAACTAGTCCTATAAGTTCATTGAACAGCTGTGTTTATATGGAGTTGTTTGTAAAATTTACGTTTGAATTTGATTTAATCTTACTTTATTGCCATTGGAGAAACAATAGATCTTTTTCCATCAAGTGCTACATTAAAATTCAGCAGGAGGGATAAAACTTCCTATGACTCTTCTGCACACAGATCTCTGATTTTATATATATATATATATAATATATATATAGAGAGAGAGAGCAAGAAAAAGACTATGATGTGATCTGAGATGTGTTCTTCTTTGTGAACTGTCCAAAATATACTCCATCCATGCAGTTTTCACTTTTTTTTTCTTGCTCTATGACTGCCAGATCTTTTCACAGGACAGTTGATGCTCAATTTCTCAGTCCCCTGAACAAGCAAACAAAACCTCACTCATTTCTGTAGGATGTGGACACCTTCCCCCATGGGAAGGTAACTCCTCAGCAGGTAGGTAGATCAAACACATTATTTCAGGCATTTCCTTACTCTTCTGGGATTTGCATTACCCCAAGCCATCCTGCTGCTTATAACTTCTTGCTTCAAGACTCCTGCAAGAGAATATCGCCTCCTGCACTCACTGCTGGTTTTCTGCCATGCAACTGTGTCCACTGCAGGAACTGGCCTCGTTTTTATTTCTACCTTTCAGGTCTAGATTTACTAGACTCTGCAGGACACAGAGGGGATCCTTGTGTGACCTTTCCCCAGTCCGTTTGGGAAGACCAACCCCATTTCCTCCTGAGACTCCAGGCTCCAGCTATTCTGAAACTTTCCAATAATGCAACCCTTTCCTTTCCCTTCCCTGGTCTTCTCATTCCTGCCAATGTCAAGCCAGGTGGCTGGGGCTGGTATTCAGGGAGGGTTACCTTGCTCTCCATGCTCAGATCAAGGCTCTAACTAGATTCCTCGTATTTCTGGGTTGTTAATATTAGCCATCGCTGTCACTGTCAGCAGGGCTGTATCCTAGCATCCCCAGAATTGTCTTTTATGGTATAACTCGTATTCGTTCACATCCATCCTAGCCTAACAATCAGGAGTCCTACCGCACCTCACTCTCCTGGCCTCTTGTCAGATGCTACACAGTCTCCTGGCTCAGTGCCCTCCTGTAAGCTCTAAGAAATGCAGCCACTCCTGGCATCCGCTCTTAGGCCTAACGCCAGGTTATAATGCCATCACTCCTGCGTCCATGTCATCCTTGCTTCTCCTTGGCCCTGCCCAACATCTCTGGAAAATATCCAGCTTCATGGATGTGCTCTGCATCACAACCTCTCTTCAGATCTTGTTCATTTCCCTCTGTTTACTACCGTCCTGCACTGAGATTCCCCAGTCTCACCTGCTACATTGCTATCCCCGTTGCTGCTGCTGGAGCCTCTTCCAAAACACTGGGGGAAAGGTGGGAAGGGAAAACAGATTCAAGGTCGATGGGGGTAGTCTCCCCCATCCCTTGCTGAGGTAAGCAGTGCTCTCTGGTTTGAACTTACCAGCCTCTACTTTGCCTCTTGCTGCCAGCCTTGACACCTCAACATCAGCTCTCTTGACAGACACAAGACCTTTATTTTGTCCTTCACTTAGGTTCTTGCACATCGGTATCTATCTCACCCATGCCACTAGGTTAAGGGTAGTGCATTACAGTGGTTGCTAATTCAAGCTGCACTTCGAGGACCTCACAGCCCTTGATGCGTTATCTCCAGCATCCCCATCCTCCGTCAGCCCCATCTTGAGCTGTGCTTATTTGCACACGGGGAAGCAGGAAGCAAGATACTGAGGCCAGAGGCTGGTGGCAGAGCTGATTCAACTGGAGCAATTCTCCAGATACCCCATCCCGTCCGTACACGCTCCATCCTAGACCTGGCCATTTCAGTTAATCGCTGTGCAGATTTACAGCTGCAAGTTAGAACGATTTCCTCACAGTGTGTCACTGGCCAACATCTGCTGCAAAGAGGTCAAAGAGACGGACACCAGACCTGGATTTTAAAATGATTTAATAAAGCCAGCAGCCACCAACAGCTGTGGTTTTGCTAAAGTTGCCTCAAGCCTCTGGGTGTGCATGCAGCAGCACTGGGCTGAGGAAGAGCCGTCCTCGCCCTCCGCAGTGTTGCCTTCTGCAGCGGCAGCTAGTGCTGCAGGCAGGACACCACACATGATGGACACACACTGGGGGCCTTTACAGCAAATTCAATGTCCCAAGTGCTTCCTCAGCTCGTTACATCTTGGAGAACGTGGCAGGTACATTGATCTGTCTGACAGGCTAAGGTGCCAAAGCTCAGTTTTATATAGATGAACTGTAATTTTAATAATAGGATGTTTAAATAATATTGTGTCACTTTTACATCTCACCTCCCTTTCCTTTGAATGAAAGTGCCTGTCCGTTTTTGACAGGCAGATTTTTTTTTCTTCCTTTACCCACAAAGACTTTGCCTGAAGGACATCAGGAGTCATAATAATGGTTGATGCTTTCATGAGATTCTTACAGATTACGGCTAAATGGAATGGTGCTGTAATGTGATTACCTCCCCACTCTTACTCCTGCTGTGCCATGTAATGGCATGGCAGGGCTCTCCGCTGGGATTAAAGCCAGTCAGACTGAAAATTTACTTGCCTTGCGGGCCATCAAGGAAATTCAAATGGCTACTTCAAGATTCTGCCTGCCAGTGAGCAATTTCTTTGGAGGATTAGTAAAATGAATGAAATATGAAGAAGGGTAGGCAGTAAAAATTGTTCCATTAGCCACACATTTGCTCGCTCTCTTGCTCCCTAATTTTGCTCTGAACTCTAATTCTGGTTCCTGGTGATTTCTCTCTCTGTTTTGCTTTGTGAAAAAAAAGCCAGTGACTGCCTCTGCCTTTGCTGTCAATGGGCCGCGGGGAAGGGAGGAGAGCAAGGGGTCTTTCCCTTCCATTTCACTCATTTCCCCTGAGACAGAGATTCCTCTGGAGAAGAATCACAGTATAAAGGCTTGGTTTCTGCTCAGAATCACTGTCAGAAGTAATTCCTTTTGCAAGGCTAAAGCTGAGCCAGAGGAAGGAGTGAATGTTCCCATCACTCTCATGCTCAGGGTCTTCTTTCACTGCACAGGAATGGGTGCTTGTTTCCTGCACACCATGACCCTCTGGTTGTCCTGAGGCTGTAGAAAGTTTGAGCTTTATGATAGCCGTATGGGTAGAAACAAGTTTCTGGATCTACCAACATGTTCTTTTGAGCATGTTCATTAAGGGTTGATATCCAAACCCTCACGCTCCCCTAAGACCCTGGGAACGTCTTAGGCATCTGAGGAGGTGTCACATCTACTCCTTTGCCATCTAGTGCCAAACTGGGAGCCCCTGATCTTATATTCCTCTGCTTTTTTGGTTAAGTGAATGTAATTTAGATACTGCCAGGGATATAAATGTTTTCTTAGGTCCCTTTTTGGAACTTCTAAATTGTTTCCTTCTCTCAGGAATGCTGAGACTGGACTGGTGAATTCTTACACCATTTACAGAAAGATATTTATGAGATGGGACTTTGAATATCATAGTTACATCACAGCTTTCCTTGGCAGCTCAGCCTATTCTTTTCTTTTTTCAGTTATTTTCTTAATATTCACTCAAAAAATTTCCCTGATGCAGCTGAGATTTAATTAGTTCTTTCTCTATCATTGCTGACTAATGATAATAATTGCTTCCTGTCCTCTGGTGCAACACTCTTTATCTTCAGACAGTTATTGTGTCTCCCTTTGGTATTGCTTCCTATAGTATGAAATTACCAAGAAGTGGTCTTATTTCTTGCCTAGCTGCTTAATAAACCCCAGAAATATAGCAATGAGAGTGCAAGCTGGTTGCTGGTTGGATGGTGGTGGGACAGACAGGTAGGATGACCCAAGACGCTTGAACTGGTAGTGTTTTGCTCTGCAGTAGGTCTCTGACAGCTTTTTGACAACCTATGCAAAAGGAACTGATGGTCTCAGCCCAGGTACTAATGGATTAAATGCTACATTAAAAGCACTGGTAGTTACTGTCTTTATTACAAGAAGTTCCATAATAGAAGTTCAGTCTGAGTGGCTATGGAGACAGATATTTCCCGAGAAAGACTCTTCCCGGAGATGGATGGGAAGGAAGCAGCTCGTAACTCCATTTTAGAGATGCTAAATCAGAGAGTAAATAGAGTTGACAGGGTCAGAGACAAGAAGAAGAAATAGGTCCAACTCCCAAGTCCAAGGTAGCATCCTTAAGTCACATTGTTTAAATATGAGCAATTTTCTTCAGTATAATAAAACTCTCATTATTATCAAAAAAACAACATAGTCTCCAAGTCTTAGGTGAGACTATTCACATCCTTAAAGTTCCAAATGTGTTTTTAAGTATGTTACTGACACAAGGTCTTTTTCCCTGCTCAGGTTTATCTCCAGTCAAAATCAGTGTCCACCGAGAGATTCAGTTGGAGTGTTACACTTCTGTCACATATTTCAATATATAATTATATTTTTATGAACCAACTTTTTATTGTCCTCTCCTCTCCTCTCCTCTCCTCTCCTCTCCTCTCCTCACCTCTCCTCTCCTCTCCTCTCCTCCCCTCCCCTCCCCTTCCCTCCCCTCCCCTCTCCTCCCCTTCTCTCTTCTTCTCAATGGGTATTTGTACTTCAGGATAAAAAAAAATTACAGCTTAATGGGAAGAAAATGACAGATTTTGGTGTCTGCATGGACTTCCTGAAAATATCTGTAAATAGATCTTCATTCAGCAAACAAAATTACCTACAAATAAAACTCTTCAAGGAATCTTCAGAGATTCTTTCTTTCTTTCTTTTTTTTTTTTTTTTTTTCCTTTTACTGAAGGAACAATTTTATCTAAATAAAATTTAAGCAGAGTTCTCCCTTTTGGTAACCCACAAGGTAATAGCTTCCCATCGTCAAACAACAAAGACCTTTGGGAAGAAAATAGGAAAAAGGATATCTTTGGGGAAGGGTGCTGATTACCTCATTGCTGAAATAATAGAGATATAGAAATAGTAGAGATAATATGGCTCATTGGAGAGAGCACTGAATTGAGATTATGAAGTTTTTGAGGGCTAACTTGCTGTGTTCACCTTTCTCTTGCTGAGTACTTAGATTAAAACTGCATTGAGGCAGGGACTTTTTCTTAGTAAGCACTTCTATTCCTGATCTTAACAGAGACTTCTATATGCACTAAAAAAAAAGAAAAAAAGCATTAGAGGGTAGGCCAGGGTCATCACAACTATTTCTTTGTTATTTTCGCTCCATTGTTAGTTCTCTTTGCTGTGTACCATGCCTTGTAGGTAAACATCTGATAAAGAAAGTCCTTGCCCAAAACAGCTAAGATACTAATTTAAGATGAGAGCTGGCAGACAGTAAAAACAGAGAGAATGGAACAGTTATAAACATGGTAGCAAATACCTGAAAAAAACGCAGTGAACAACAGTCAAATGTTTTAAAGACCTCATGGCAATTGATTTCTACCATCACACAGTGACCAGCTAAATCTCCTATATTTTGGCTGAAGATGGTGCAGTCCCTGTGGTTGTTTGGTAAGATAAAAGCATAAGGTAGGAGCAACAGAGCTAGCCGAGAGATTTGACAAATCAACAGTGAAGCACAATCCATTGGTGAACACAGGAATGGATTTTTCTCTGCACAGGGCAAGGAAGGGAATGGAGCGCACAAAAGAAAAGCAGTTTTTGCTTCATCTACAAATCTAAGGCACTTTCCAAACTATCAGTGAGCAGGCGGCAGCTTGTTTCGGTTTGGAGGCTATCAGTGGGTGAAAAAAAGGAAAGGATGGAGCAGCAGTGGTTTACTCAGGTTAAAATTCCAAAGTCACTACTTTGGGGAAGAGAAAGTCTGTCTAACAGATGTCCTTGCCTGTGTTTCAGAGAAAAGGTGTTGGAGGAAAATCCTACTGTCAACAAACTAAAGCTTTTCTGTTTGGACAATGACACTATACTTAAGCCAAGGTCAAATGGAGGTTAAACCACCCTTGCCTTTTGTATTATGTGTAAATTGGATATATTCTGATTTTTCAGTTTTGTCCATCATGACCGCCTGAGAAGTTTATATTCCTTGTTTGTCTAAAGGTGAACCAAAGGATCAAAAGCCCCAGGAGACCCGAGATGGTGACCTTGAAAACACGGAGATGGCTTGGCTAAGCACAGACATGCAATGAGCCAGCACTAATTCTTGTCCAGGTGTCTGGGAGGCAAAGAATAATATAGCTCAATATAGCTCAGCAGCAGGAGGTGGGGTGGAGGGAGAAGGAGAGCATCATCACCACCACTCAGGGCTCAGTTGAGTGATGGAGCCTACACCAACTTCCACAGCAGCTCTGTCTGTCATCCAGCTCTTATCCATGAGATATGGACAGCAGCTGTTTCACTTTCCTGAGGTTTTGGCTCATAACAATATTATATAAAAGTTGTAATTAAAAAAAAAGAAATATACTTTGACAAACTTCCTACAAGGAAATTACAGCCACTGCTTTAAGCAGCCTTTACCAAGCAAGATGCTTCTGTGTATTTCAGGCTGTATCACTTTATGCTGTCCTTGTTAAAATAAGTTAAAACATGGATGACTGGACCACCAGCAAGGGGTGAGATCCCAGCGAGATTAAATTCTAGGCAAAATTATTCAGATGGAACAACCTTCCAGCACCCAGGCTGTCATTTCTGTTACTCCTAGGTGTGGAGTGTAGAAAGCTCTGTGCTTGCCTATGACTTGAAAAATACTTGAGCTGGGCATTGAGAGATATGTCCCTGCTTTGCTTTAGTTTGATAAGTCACCTTTAGTCAAATGGTGTCTATATAACTGGCATATGGGCCCTTTAACTTTGTAAGCCCTGATTTTTTTTGGTATTTCTGCATTCAGAATAATAATAAAAAAAAAAAAAAAAAGAGGCTTTTTCTATAGAGACTTATACAGATCTTTCCTTAGAAGTCTTCCTGGCAAACATTTCCCTAACGTAGATCACATTCACGCGTAAGCTGCAAGACAAAAGGGACAAGTTGATAATGGTGCCACCGGAGCAGAATTAATAAAGTGAAGCTTCCTCTCCACGAGTTAGAGAGATGGAATATCCTGAAGTGTTTTCAAATGAGCCATTGGGACAGCGGGTTGCAATTAGGACCTATTAAATGAAGATGCTTCCAATTCATTGCATACAGTTAACATGCTTCTGGGTACTGAATCCTTCCACCGCCATCAGTGTGTACTGCGTCCTCCCTTGAGAGACACTTGAATTACTTTCTGAATGTTTTTTTTTTCCAATTTCAGATGAAAAACATGTTTCAGACAATAGCACAGCAGTGGCTCCAGGATGAGAGTTGTTCTCTTCTATGAAGAAAATTAATAGCTTGTTTTGCTCAAACATTTTCTATCTTCTCCACATGCTGATAATCTATTCTGAGTTATATTTAATGGTAAAAAAGCTGCAGCAGCTGAAGTCACATTCAAGGTGAACTATCTTCCCATTTAGAAAGTAGAACAGCTGTCTTTCAACTGAGATGGAAAATTAGAGGCCCTGATCAACTATGGTTGCTAAAGAGAGGCTTGCAGCACTACCCAAGTAAACAACTGACCATTTGCTTTCCTTCCACAGACCTGAAAATCCTGTTGCAGTCTCAAACTGGGGAAGTTCTTTGCTTCTCTCCCAGAGCTTTGGATTAGTGTTTGGAGCCACCTTAAAAGAGATGCTGTCTGCTTCAAAGATAGCTGCATTTTAATGGTGGGTCGACATCAGCCTAGAAGGAAGAAAAATACAGAAAGACAGTGATATACAAGGAGATTAAAACATCTTTGATATACCATGTGTCAGAAACATTAAGCTTGGTAAGAAAATCGTCCAATTGGAGAAGTGTCAGAGAACATTTGGGAAAAGGGTCAAGGAAAAAAGATGGTTTTCCAGGAGAGGACATTTCTTCCAGCTCCAGCGGAAAACAAGCTATGCTAGCTTTGCTGATGCCCTGCATCCTATTACCCAGGGAAAACTGAAGAAGCAAATATCATTATGTGGATTTCAGAGTTATGATATCTTCAAGACTAGCTTTCTCTATCAAAGCTAGATTTTTAGAAATAGTTATTTTTCAAGTATGCTGAGTAGATTTCCAGAGGGATTCAGTTTCCCAGGAGCTGCCCAACATTGATGTTCAGGTGAAACTGATTCCAAAAGCAAACTGCATTTTTAAAATGCTATAATAATGGAAGAGACAGGTAACTGAGTAAATAACTCAGGGAGCATTGATTGTCTATGAGGAGGAGGCTAACCATCCCTCCCCAAAGAAAGGGAAGGACTAACTGTGAACCCATCTGTCTTTTGGGTACTTGAGGTAATTGTGGAACAATTGGTTTGATTCAGAAATGGAAATAGAGTGTTATTTTTGGTCTTCTCATTATTCAGGGATGGATGTCTACTTTCGCAGCACTTTCAATTAGTTCTCTGCACATCGGCCTCCACCCTATTGACTAAATTCTGCGATTTGTATTTGTAGTCAAAGTCTTCCATGGCTACAAAGTTCTCAGCTAAATTATTTCTTTCAGGAGTCACGCTTGGGAAGCTGGGAAAAAAACAAAACCCTGAACTTGCCGTAGTTTGATAATTGCACTCCAACTGCTTCCCGCTTCCCTTCGAGCTGAGCCATGCAAGGAGTCAAACAAGCCATACACTGTCTGCAGTGTTTCTGTTTGATGTTCAAGTTCTTTTCTTTTTCCCCTCGGCAACAAGCTAGACCAAAGGGAGTCTACAGCAGAGTTTTAAATAGCCAGAGCCTAATGATTTTAAAATTAAAAAAAAAAAAAAAAAAAAAAAAAGAAAAAAAAAAAGAAAGAAAAAATCTTTATCCCAGCTGTTCAAGTATTAAAATATGCAATTTTAAGACAGAGTAAACTAAAGCACAAGCCAAATTCAGAAGAGTTCAAAAGAATTCAGTGAAAAAAAAAGAGCAAGAAAAGCAGGGAGGGTGGAAATTGATGCCTACAACATGCTGGGTACTTAAACACGCTCAGTCTTGGTCACAGCTATGAAAGGACGGCTGAATGCGAGACTGTGGGATACCCCACCTGCCCTTGTACAGCAACAATTTCAATTCCTTTCTCATCTGGTTTGGAAGGGCAGTTCCCTGCGGACAACTCACTGACTGTAGCAGCTCAAATCACTCACACGCTTTTTAGCAGCAATATTATTCTCAGATTCGGCCCTTTACTCCTGCTTCTCTTTAGGTCATTTTTTTTGCGACATTTAAGTGCACAATTTGAAACTGATTGTATATCTGACAAAATAATCTCCCTAGCTACAAAGCCTGAGCTGGGAAGACAGGTTAGTCAGTTGTTAAAGCCATTATTGTTCATTTTGACCATTTTTAGTGCAGCACTATTGTCTAAAGTACTTAGGTGTATTTATCATTTTATGTGGATATTTAGTACAGTCAGTAGAGGAAGATATTTATAGAAGTGGACCAGCATTTTTTCAGTCTTAAGGCAATATTTCCTATTGAAGAGTTTGGAACAAAAGTTTTCAAGCTTTTGGACTCACAGCCCTCACTTAGAGGCTCAGGAACCCCCCTCTCACTCGCCTTTTGAACACATGCCCCGTATTTTGAAGTTGTTCCATTAGGAGATCTTTCTCTCATGTTTTCAGAAAGTCTTTGTAAAGTTGGAGGGATTTGAAGACGAAAGGAGACCTGCTCATAAAACTTCAGAGTTAAATGAGAGCAGATTTTGACCAGGCAATGGGTGCTGAAGACCCCGGTTTTTAAACACAATTTACTTGCCAAAGTTCATGTTCTCTAGACATCTCTAGACATCTCATCTAGACATCTTTCTTTTTTTGAAACCGTCATGACACAGAAAGCCATTTGCACTTCAAACAAATTGCAAGGCATATTGGTGCTTGCACTGCACGGAGCCTAATGCTCCCCACTCAGTGCAACACAAAGTGAGCGTGCTCACATGAAGGAATATTGATTCCATCCTCTCCTCCTGGGTGGAAAAGCTCATCAATCTCCTACCTGAGTGAACCTTGTTCTAGGAAGCACCCTGGATTTGAGGGACCTGCTGTTGGCCCTGCTGGAGCTGGAAAACTGGGATATAGGATGTTATGAGCCATAGGAGAGAGAAGGGAGAAGGGAAACCTTTACTGTCCTAAGAAACTATTCTGCAACATGAAAACACACAAACTGCCCAACACAAACAGCTCACATCTTAATAGCGGCACTTTGCAGTCGTCATTCACTTGAGGCTTCTGGAGTGGATTTTGTTGTTTCTAAGTCCATCTACCAGGGAATAGTCTAGAAACAGGGGAGCAGGCTTGACAGCTTCCTCGGATTTTTATTTTAGCACGTTTTATTTTTCAAGGAATACGTATGTTTTTGGCTATCAGCAGGAAATAGATTGTACAAACAGTTTTTCATTAAGGGTGCTTGACCGTAGCCCTGAGCCACAATGGATGTTTCAAGAATTGAACGAGTTTCCCAGAGCATCTGGGAGCTGCAAGGGAGGTGTGTGTAGGCTTTCATGCTGAAGCCTCTGATTAAAGCGAGCTCTACGCAAAGGGAAAAAGCAGCCTCCTTTTGTGAAGAGCAATTCCATGCACTGTTAGGTAAATTGCTAGGTGCACACTTACTGCAGGAACAGAAAAGGCAAGGGAAGGGGCACTTAAGCCCTGCAGCAGGCGTGAAGAGGCTTCTTGAAGGTTAGCAGTGAGTAATAAAAAAAAAAGAATTTACAAATGTCAGATGTATTTGTGAAGTTTCTGTTGGTTATCAGGTTCCTGGATCAATGGGTTGAAATCTCACATGTGTTCCTTCCCCTCTTTTTCAGCTTTAGAGACTAGAAGTGACATGAAGGGGATTGACGTGCCACAATTGAGACTAAGGGAAAATTTGCTGTCAAAGACCCAGCAGGACACAGACACAGTCTGAGTCTTCTGAAGATCCTGTTTTCTTGTCCTGGTCAAGAAGATGTGCTGGGAATTCAAAGGACCATTGCTCTCACATCTGATCTATCTGGCGGGTCTTGATAAGCCATAGAAACAGCTTAAATACTCTCCCCTGCTGCTACAAGAGCAGTAATGCCCTTCTCAGACAGGAGCTAAAGCATTTAGTGGATGCCTAGGAGAAACCTCCATATTTTGCAGTAAAAAGGGGGTTCTACAAATGCCACTTCTACAGCAGTTTCTCTAGTAGCATCTTAAAAACACTTCATTTGCCTAATGCAGACATACATATAATAATGTGTATATATCCTCCCCTCCCCAAGATACACCAATGCACTGAGATGCACACTCAGGAGCAGTATCTGCGGTGAGGGATTCCTCACATTTTCCATCTAGAACTTATAAGAAATAGGACTGGTGCTTGTACCCAGGAAATTATGTTTTGTTACCCTGTTTCTTGCATTTTCCTACACTTGAGCAACCACCCTTAAAAATAAGACCTCTTTTGCTCTGGGCAGCTCTGAAATAGGGATTTTCCCCTCAAAAATATACTACTGGTTTCTTAACTTTTCTGATTACTGGGTGGAAGGGTTTTCCCTTGGGGAAACGCAGTGAATGTAGAACAGGCATATGACCATCGAACAACAGCAGAAGCTACACTGAAGAAAAGAGAACAGGAGTCACTTGAATTATTCTCTCAGGAATTACCCGAGATGGCCTCAAAGACTTTAAGAACCAGGGGCCAAGTGCTCATTTCAGTCTCTTTTCTCAAGAAGTTTTGTGATGGCAAAAGGACCTATGGTCCTTGACACTTGAGAAAATTCCTGTCCCGCAGAGCTAGCCGCATGCACATGTGTGTGAAAAATGTGGTTTGGCAGCCTTGGTGTGCCGCCCCCACTCCTTCCCCGAGGGACCCTCTCATGCTGCTGCTATAAACAAGCAGACACCACATGCGTGCAAAGCAGGGAAGAAGTGAAAACGGGATTGTGAAAAGAGTCGAGTTATAATGAGGCTTTGCTGCATTAGAATGATATTAACAGTGTGTTCCCAGCTCTGCTTTTAAGTAGAGCTGAAGTGCATTACCTTGGGTTGGAGAATATTATTTAGCATAGCCTTTTTTGATATTTTTACTCTTTGAAATTTCTGAGCTTGACATGTCTGAGGCTGCATGTGGATAGGATGAATAACTTCTCTGTCTGAAAACTCTTCAGTGATGGTTTGCTGGGTTATATGCTCTGACCAGTGATCACCTGGACAGATAAAAGACAGTTGTTTTCTCCTTTCCCGGTACCTCTTCTCTCTAAAAAACACTCAGAAAATTAAGTCACAGAGAAGGAGGCAGCTAATCCCTAATGGGATTAAATAAAAAGTAGGCAATTGCTGTTACAGTTTATATTTAGTTCATAAATACTTTTAAGCAAGAAATGTCATTGTTTTATCTACAGTATCTTTCCAGACTTTGCTTTATGATAAATGATGCCAAATACAGGAAAAAAAATACTCCAGGCCAAAGTCTTTGTTTCCTTGAACTTTGGAGACATCCCGCATAGGATGATTTCACTGTGTATTATACACAGGCATGGAGATGGGAGAATTTTGGCAGTTTCAAACAGCATGGGCTAAGACTCACTGGCCTTAGTAGCCAGTCTGTAGTCTCATCTCTAGTTGCATTGCATTGGATGTCCCTGAAGCTCCCAGCTGGTTGGACCTGTCACATCAGTGGTTTTCTCCGAAAGACAACTCTTCCAAGCTCTCTCCGGAGCTCTTCCATAGTTTTTCCATAATACTAACAAGGCCTTTGGAACAAATGAGGTGAAGACCTATTGCAGCCTTCACAGTGAGGTCATGTCAGCTCTGGAAGGCTGCTGAGTGGCAGGCTGTGAGGAAGGCATGAGGTATTGCCATAACTGCTTCCCAGTTGGTGTATGCGCTTGCTGGAGAATTTTGTCAGATACAGAAATTGATCTGATATAATCCATATCCACCTGCACAGGTGTTTTTGGTCTTCCCTGGGTTGTACAACCTTTCATTCCTGACGCTATTATTTCTTGCATTTCTTGAGCTATCCTTAGCAGTAGGGTGGTAAGGAAAATATTCTCCCACACTTCCTAAGCCATCACCCTTATAAAGAGCAGTATTTCCATTCCACGACTCACATTTTATGATGCTATTTACTGGCTTAAGTCACCTCCTTACACACTTGCACAGGGCCATTAGCCTTTCTAGACTTTGGCTTATTTCTCATCAAGACTATCCCCACTGCAGCTGTTATATAAGCCTGTCACTCTGGAGCTCACATCACACAGTAGCAATGGTTTTCTTCTTTTTTTTTTGTAGATCTTGCCATGTTTAGGGGCTCATCAGACACATTTTGAAACTTCCACCCACTTCTGAGCTGCAGGGCAGCAATTCTGCAGCTTGCTTCTCTTCCCTGCTTGGCTTTGCTGTTGGCTTTGCTGTTGCCTGCAATCAGGCTTGTTCTCTAGGAAAACAGGTCCAGGCTGAGGCCCTGCCTGCTCTGGCTGTTTGAGACACTTGGCAACACCTTTTCAATACTGCAAGCCTTGGCAGCAAAGGCAGAACACCTGCATGCAGGTACCTCCTTTGCCTGTGTCTTGGGTCAAACCTGGTTTCCTATTTTCTACTATTCTGAGGAGATTATGGACTTTGATTTAAGAAGTAATTGGAAGTGCGTGCTGACTGTGCCACATGCCATAGGACATATCTATCAACTTCCTTTTGCTACTAGGATCAATCCAACAGCACAAAGATCACTGCTCACATGCACTGGAGCTCCAGTAATATCACTGCTGTGCAGAGGAAGCAGGTCTTCGTCATTCCTAGGGCCAGAAGCTGGAAGCATGCAATCACAGGTACCAATGTGTTGAATTTGCATGTTAAGCAGGAACCCATGACCCCTGGGACCTGTACCATCATATCAAAGAATAAAGTTGGAGATCTAGGTCTGAAATTTATATTGTAACATCATGGACTGCGTTTGCGTTCAGGCCATACCTTGCACACTACTGACCAAGGCCAACTTGCCATGAACGAGGCCATAGCCAAGTACTCTGGAGCAACAGGCACCGTAATAGCTGTAATAGCTAGGTGCTAGATCTCATTCCTATGCAATCTGTGTACAGCAGTCTCTTTCATCTTTGCCTTTAACTTCTGTGTGCTCAATGAAAACAGCACGTAGGCAAATAACATTTTGCATTTTAAAAGAGTTTTAATTTGTAGCTGTTTTCAAAGTACACACCAAGGCTAATGAATAGTCACTCCATTCTCTAGGATACATGGGAACAACTGACTAAAATTAGCATTAATTAGCTGAATTACAGTAGCACCAAGAGGCTTCAACTGAGCCTGGGGCCTTGTTGCAGTAGTTTTGGGATGAGCATGCTGTGTGAAGCAGGTACAGGTTGGTGTAGATATTATAATGTAGAGAAGAGGTGACCATAGTGTGACTTCAATTTTGGCATATATTGAGATCCAGCAGCTGGTGTTGTAGATGATACAGAGAACTGTAGGTAGCAGTGGGTCCCAGTTGCTCATGGGTCATTTGCATTGTAACTTCAATGTTACTTCAAATCCAACTCTGATGTATAAATTTATTTCTACTCATCTCGCTGATCAGACCTAGAGAATGGCTCACAAACACTTGCAGTAGCTCTTCTGAGGGCTGGAATACCACCATGGAGAAGGACAAGAGGAGAGGGAATAGTTATTGGGAACAACCTCGTCTTTTTTTTTTTTTTTTTTTTCCCTGAAGGAGAAATATTTAAATACTTCTTTAATAGGAGCTACCTGCTTTGTACCCATGGTAAGAGCTGCTTGTTCCAGCTAGACAAGGCAGAGGGTAGGAGGGACAGAAGGGATGAAGCATCTTGCTCCAAGCCACCCTCATCTCTGAAAGAAAAAGGTAGTTCAACACCTTGTACAATGTAGAGCTTACACAGCTACCTTCCAGCATTACTACAGTGACCTCAAGAGTCCTCCACTGAGGGGAAGTTTAGGAAGACAGTGCATTTTTACTACTTCTCTGCTTCACTAACTACATTAGACAAGAGCAGGAAGGTTTTGGAAAAAGTGTCCTTTCAACCCTGCCTCCATTCCATGAGAGTACATCTTTAACACTCTGCTGTAAAAAGTAATTATTGAGATTTTTGCAATAGGCAGCACAGAAAATATGGTAATAGCTCTGTACTGTGCATAGGTTTCTCTGTTTTTTCTTTTGTCTTCACATAAATGTTGATAAACATTTAATGTGATCTTAGAATGCATGAAAAGTACCAGGTTTGACTTTCTGAATTTAGACAGTTATCCCTCCTTGCATGATCATGACTGAAACTTGTAACATGAGAGAGATGTCAAAGACCTATTCAATCCGTCACAGTTTTTCTTCTGACCTGTCAGCTATGCCTTTCACCCAGGGAAACTTTTTGCTGGGTTTGCTGGTCGTTTCCATGCTTCAGCCCTGGTCTACTTTAAGTTTGATGGAGAAAGCCAATTGATTTCACTCAGACCCTCTGACTACTGATGGATGATAATTAAAATGAAGGCAATGTCAGGCTGAGATTACTCTGCAGAAAGTGGATTGCATGTTGGCTTGGTCTGATGATACAGGAATATTGAATATTGCTTTTTAACAACTTATTTCTGCTTACCACACTTCCCCAAATGAGGAATGGACTTCTTTGATCAGCAATAGATCCATTGGCGACCTTGCAAAATCAAACAAAAAAGTAGGAGAAACAGAGTTAAAAAGCAAATGTACAGCTAGAGAAGTCAAACAAAACCACGGATACCAAACCATAAAGAAAAAAAAGTGATTCAGTAAACACAGAAGTCTAGGCCAGTTCAAATAAATGTTCCAAACTGGTTTTCAAACAATCCTACTCTTCACTAGCTTCCAATACAACCTTCAGCCAGTTCATTGCTACCAATGGGAACCTCCTTGGAGGCTAATCTATTAGCAGGGTGCAACTGTGCAGCCCATTTCAGACAAGCCCCAACTCATTCTGCTTGTGCTAGGATATTAGTCAACTCCCAACTAAAAATTGTTTACTCCCAAAAGCAGGACGCTGACCCAGAGCTGACACATTGAGCCTTCCCAATTTTTTTATTTTAGGTTTGCAGCAAAGCTGATGATTAACTCATTTTGCAACTACACAACTTTTGCCCCAGAGTTGACTCATCTCTTCAATGCATCTTCCCTCAACCATGATATTTAAGTATAGAAATATAAGGGGCATCTTGGTGTCCCACACCTTCAGAGCAACCACACAGTGAATTTCATCTCTCCTGCACTCTGTCTGGAAGAAGGAGGAGGGAGGAAGAGTACCCAGCCTATTTCACATCTCCCAGGCCATGAGGGGTTTCTCAGTTTCCCTACTGAAAAAGAAACAAGGCTCCCGAATTCTCCCACCTCTTTCCATACAAAGAATGGAGAATTTCAAGCATATCCTTTCCCCAAAGCAGAGAGGCTCATTTTTCCTCATACCACCTAGCAAAGCACATGGCAAGGACAACCTCTTTCCTTCCCTTGCTTTCTGATTCTTTTCACCAAGGCTTTTTGGGAAGGTCTAGCAGATGGGTCTTTGATGTGATGTATCTGACAACTAGTTCAGCCTGCCCAAGGCCTGCTCATAGCTTTAGCAGTCCCTCCCACTCACGCCACAGAACTGTACCAACTGCTGCAGTGTGGTCTGCAACACTCAGAAACACATAGACTAAGCTAGATGAAACAAAATAGTATATGAATAGATGTAGAGGGCTAGATTTTAAAGGGGCTAGACCCCCTTTAACTGGGTCAGACCCACTGCTACTTCAGATAGTGTTTGGTCTCTTTCAAACTCCGGAAATAAGATTTTACAAGGAATAGGCTGCTTGACACGTTAAGAGTGGAAGGGGGAGAAAGAAGAGGGGGGTCTTTGCTTCTCCTTTGGAGATACTGTGGCTTCATCCCTGCAGTCGCTGTATCTCCATAGGAAATACAAGGATATATTGGTGGTCCCTCAGATGTTTTCTGGAAGCAGACCAGCTTATCTGGGGCAGCACTCAGAATGTGATTTAGCCTGTGCTCCATTATACTTGAAATAGGTGTTCTTAATGTTTCTTGCATTAGAAAGTATTTTTATAGCAGTCAGCAGAAGAGAATAAAGCTCTGATTGCACTGATAGCCTGTAGCAAATAGCATTGCTTCGCTAAGGGAGAGGCCTTCTCTTTTTTTCCTTAGGTGAACATTTCTTTTTTGGAAAGATGAACACCTGACTACTAAGCTAGCAGAAATGTCTAGCTGCAGCTCAAAACGCTGTGATATGTCTGTTGACTGAAACACCTTGCGGTCTGCCAGGCAGTGCTACTTTTTGCTGTGGCCTGAGGTCAGCTAATTCATAATCATCAAATAGTAATGACTTGCTCAGGGCTTGCCATTTCCCATTATATAAAAATAAAGCTGAACAAGTGCCTGGTATTCTGGAAGTCAGTGAGTAACATTAATTTTATAACTACATAAAACATACCTTTGTGGCTGCATACTTCTTCGAGATTAGGAGGTTGGAGTGCAAATTGAGGGACTAGACCTGTTAGCCTTTTGGTCAACTTTTTTCCAAGGCAAGATAGTATAATCCTGTGTGCACTGCAAGTTTTTAAATATTCTATATAATCAGGAGGAAAAGGTTCATGTCTTCTCTTGGGAGAGTCTTCAGCTTTCATCTCAGGAAGAAGATTTAAAATCTTTAAGAATGTCACCCTTGGGTTATAAAGTTAATTTATTTGCACTCCTTAATTGCATATGAGATGTGTTCAGTTTACAAGTTAAAACTTGTTTTTATTTATTTATTTATTTATTTATATTAAGATTCTAGCTTTAGAGACTCTTTCTAGAATTGAAAAACAAACAAAATTTTCTGCGTTCAGTGCCACTTTTAGTGGTATTAACTTTTCAGAGTATAAGAAGGTTATTTCATTGACAAAGTGAGAAGTAGCATAGACTGCTGTTTACCTTCTGTTTAGTGAAAGTGGTTTTGCAAAGCTCGATGGAGAAAAAATTTCATCATAAGACAGATCATCTGAAGGTCTAAACTACTGCAGCTCAACGCCAGCTGCCCAGAACACATGCTGTTATCACATTATTCTAACAAACATCGAAGTCCTAAAATACTTTGGTCCAAAATAGTGTGACTCTGCAGATGTTATTAAAAGGAACCTTATTTGGTTGCAGCAAAACATCTGACCCAAGAAGAGCATTTTGTATTTCCAGTTGGAGTCTTTACTCATCTGTCTGTTGGAAGAGTCAGCCCACGTTTACGCTCAAATCAAGAATGTTGGAATCAGCTGTAAGATATATAAACCCTGAGCATTAGTGGAAACCTTTGTGCTACATAAATATTCTGATAGCATTGGCCAAACAAGGCCAAAGTCCTTGCCAAATATTCAGTGGAATTTTGTCGTATTGCCCCCAGTGTTTTCAGCATCTTAACTGAGGGATCTAGAGGAATCTTTGCTAGGAGAGATGAATTTTCAGAAATAGGAATTCACATCTGGGGATGGACATCCTAGATCATAGAATCATAGAATCATAGAATGCCTAAGGCTGGAAGGGACCTCTAGAGGTCATCTAGTCCAACCCCCCTGC
>JAWLRI010000853.1:1790091-1823229 GCA_034781795.1 Crypturellus tataupa | reverse complement strand
ACATTACACAGGGCAGCATCCAAACGGGTCTTGAAGATCTCCAGGGAAGGAGACTCCACAACCTCTCTGGGCAGCCTAGATTAACATTAATAAATGGGGTGGGATGTTGGCGGGCCAGTGAGCTGTGACAAAATCTGCCATTTCCTCCCTTTCTCAAAGCTAGCTTCAGTCAGCATCCTTAATCTGCCAAGTGTAATGAGAAGGGAGAAAACAGAAAGAAACCTAATGGTGATTAAGTCCTGAATCCTACATCTGAAAACACGCAAAATAGCTGTTTTTCTGTATGTGTTGATTGTGTCACCAAATCTGATCCCTTCTTGGAGCTCAGTTTGCCTCTCCTGTTTGCCTGAAAGTAAAAAGGCCAGTGTGTCCTTTGATAAGAAAAAGCAATGATTAGTGATATGTTTTTTTCCCAGGGTGTAATTCGCAGGCCAGCCTGACTTGGAGAGGTCCAGATGGTCCATTTGAAATTTAGATCTTGAGGAAGGGCAGGGTAGGCATCAAGCATATCGTGACATTATCACAGTTTCTCCTTTCATATCTGATAGGAGAAAAAAGTGGTTTCCTTGCACAGTCAAGCTAGCTGTTTGATGGCAGTTTTGCAAACTGAGTAGATAACCCTGCAGGAAATTTGATCCCGAAGAACTAATGCAGGGGACCTGCCCTGCTGCTATTAGCCTACCCCAGGTGTGTTGCTTCTTCTTTTTTTTAATTTTTTTTTTAATACATCTTTAAGCTAATGACTTAAGAATATGGCCACATTTCATGTATAGGCATATCTAGCTTCATTGACAAGCAGGAGGCTAGAGCAACAGCTTCCACAGACCAAAATTGTTATTTTTGCCCATGACTCATTTGCTTTGGCAGCATCTGGAGCAGTAAATTAGTGCTATAGACACTTCCAGTGATTGATCTGAGTTAGTGAAAAGGCATGGCAGAGGGGTAGAAAGAGGAAAGTACTGCACCTTGTCTGATTTAATGCCATAGAACCAGTGCCCTCTGCATCAGAAAGTGGAAAGATGAGGATCTACAGCCACCTGTGCTACCAAACAAGGAGTGGAGCGAGATGGCTCACATTTTATCCCAGTTGGCAGCTACACAGAGAAGGCCTCCTCCCTCCCCTCCTCGTTACCATCATGCTGGAATGAATCTAGTGATGGATAGGAGAAGCCCTGCTTGTGCAAGGCAGAGAGCCCAGCTCCCCCAAAGTAGCCATTTCTACACTATGCAGGTGAAAAACATTTTCAAAGCAATTTCGGTGCATTAAAAGAAATAATAACCTACATAAAGACAAAAACCTGCATGTTGTGAATACTGTCACGACAACCATGCTCTCTGTGAACGATCTACCTTACACCTGGGGAACCGACCTCTGAACTCCAGCAGCTTCCACTACAACAGAGCGGGTCAATCCTACTCTAGGGTAATATCTTGCAACAAAATCTGACACGCTTGCATTCTGTTCTTGCTGCACTCTTCCAGCTGATGGCATTAAGGGCTTTGAGAAAGCCTTTTGTGAGGAAAGGAATGGGTTTCCTTTCATCTTTAGATACATGGTTTATTATTAGAGAAGGAACTTATAAACTGTGAATTTCAATTTTTCTTCCTACAAATGTCAACATTTGCATGAAATCTGCAGAACTTCTGAAATGTTCTTTAACCACAGTCAATACCTGATGCGTACTTACAAGTTAGATTGAGGTTTAGATCAGGGTATTAGATCAGAGTCTTTCCAAATCTGTCCAGCCACGCATGGAGTCATGAGAAGGATGCAAGCTGAAATGACAGGGACAACGTAGCTTGATGGCAACAAGTTAGAGGGTCAGATGGTGATGATGGGTCCTGGTGGCAGCTGCTTTTGGGAAGAAACCTTCTTGCCGACCTCTTCTGGGTCCATCACAGCACAGGTTGCCTGGCCACTCGCAGGACTGGTGAGGAGAGGTGCTGTCCTCTCCATGCCTGAGACACAGTCCTCATAGAGAAGGCTGTGAAGAAGGAAGAATTTTGACAAATTTGCTATTAATGGTGGTAGTGGCAGGGTCTGGCCCATCGAGCTTTATAAAATCCAGGCAGTTAATTCTTCTCCCACGAGGCTGAAACCAGTTACTGTCTTTTTTGGGGGAGAGAGGGTGAAGCTGGGGGAAATCATTTGCTGGCTTTTAATGCAGTAGTTTTTCAATCACTTATATCTCAGCAGGCCATAAAAGAGAAAAACAACGGTATTAAGGCACTACATGGATCTGCTGTATTACACTGACCCAAATTCTATATCTTTATAAAGCTGCAACAAATGGGAGCTCCAGCAAGGAATACATTCCCCTATGTCTGCAATATTTCTCTTTTTTTATTCTCGTTGTTGCTGTTGTCTCTGTAAGTGTGGCTGATAGTACAGCCAGTGAGATAGTTATTATTAACGTAGAGGAGAGCTGAAGTAGTTTACTGGAAAACCTGTCCTATAGCACATGCAAAGCAAAGGTTTAGGTGAATCAATTTGCTGTTATTATTGTGTCCTTATGTGGTCCCCAGCAGAAAGCTCTGTCAATTTTACAGCCATGGTTTGTATCACTTTGAAATATTAACTACTTAATTCTACTGGTTCTGCTGCTGCTGATAAACCAGACGTTTTATCATGGACTGTGGTGCAGATTCCTACAGGTACTTACGTGCCAGCTCCTACTCCTTTCCCTAGGAGCCAGGCTAATCTGCTCAGCACTAGCTTGAAAATGTTTATGGAGTGCTTGGAGCATGAAATGTTGCCTTGTTTTAGCATTTTATCTTGTATCTTGTGTTAGGGCCTGCTTTTCCTTAAAAATTTGGACTCTGGAGTCTTGGGACTATTAAAAATAATCTTTTATTTCCCTCTCTCCCCGCCCCTTTTTTTCTTCCTCCTTTTTGAAAAATAAGAGGCATAGTTAAATCATTGTTGCTTTGTTCTACTAATTCCATTAGCTAATTCCATTAGCAATTTCCACTTAAACCAGATGAGGATCTGCTATATGTATTTTTATAAGTATATATATATGTATACATAAAATTCCACAAAGTATACATTATTAACCAAAGCCCAAACAAAGAAGTGCATTTTATAAAAACCCATTGGGCCAAGACTCCTGGATTTTGATCATTTTTATGAATATTTTAAAATAGAAATTATTAATTTATTAGAAACTAAAGATTTGGTTAATGTGAAATGTTGATCTTGAACTCTTTTCAATGTTTAGGTGAAGATTTTCCACTAAAATTATCACAAAAACAGTGGAAATTAAACACTTCCTTTTCTTTCCATTTTGAATTCATTTGATACATAAAGCGTTATTGTTGCATTAAAAGGCAAGAAAGAAAAAATGGGAAATTATTGGTTTTGGCTGGGGAAAGGAGATCTTTTTTCCTTCTTTTTGGTGTGTTTTTCTTTAAATGAATCTGAAGCCTGGGCTGGGGCACAAAGTCAACGGTGATGCTCTTTCCTGCTTGCTTTTCCCAGACTGAATGGTCCCATATGCTCTGCACAGGCAGGGTGTCAAAAAGTAAAGAAAAAGAGAAGAAAACATGGAATATAGGAGATTTCTTAGCAGAGAATATTCATGTGGATGACAACACTTCTGATTCAAGACAGGAATGGATGCTGCCTACTCAGACCACAAACCACTGATACTGGCCCTGTGTTCAGGGACGGGTTGGACTAGATGGCTGGACTTCAGGTCTTCAGGCCTAAATTCCTTTGCTGTTTCTGTGACTGTGCACCAAGAGGGCAAGGAAAAGGGTCCTCCTCCAAGATGAAGGCTAAGTTCAACTTACTATGTAGTTGTTATACTGAGAAAGCTGGAGGAAAAAAACTACTGTTTTAAAATCAACCTTTTTTCCCCATCTCTTGGGTTGAGAACTGCTGACAGTTTTGATTTTGGGGCTTAAATTATATTGCAGTGGCTGTTGAAAACTGCAGACTGAAATGTCAGTGTTGCAGGAATACAATAGCAGTGTGCCAGTAAATATCTCAAGATTAAGCACTTGTGTATTCTTTTCTTTTTTTCTTTTTTTTTTAGTATTCCATCAATAACTTTGTTGTACATTCTTTCACACAGATAGTTCCTTTCTTTCAAGGTGGTTTAACTGCCTAGCAACCTTATAAAAATAAACTTCAGTGTTCTGTAGTAACGGCTGAAAACAGTGCAGCTTACATTAATGTACCTGCAGTACTTTGAGAGGTAATGCCTGAAAATCTGAAAATGTCCTTTTTTTTTTTTTTTTTTTTGGTGAGAATTAATACTGAAAGGAGCCAACGCTCTTAAGGATTTAATGAAGCTGATTCATAAAAAATTAAGTAAAAAGATGGCTATTAAGTAAATCATCCTACCTAAATGGAGACTTGCAAAGACATCAATAAGAGCTGGGTGTCTGCACGTTCTTTGTGCCTTTGAAAATCCATTTTTCTTCCCAGGAGAAGTAGTAAATTGAAGCCTTCTGGAAAAAAAAATACATAAACTACTAGGTATTTACCTCACACAGCCTCTGAAGGAGAAGAAGGCTGCTCGAATGTGAATGACATATCCAGGCTTACAAAGGTTTAGGTCTGAAAGCACAAATGCTTTTTACCAATTTCAGAGCCTCCTGCTCTGAGCACCCCCATCCAGTAGTATTGCACTTACTATCTGCAAGCAGAAAAGATGTGGTAGGATCATTCTGGGGGGAAAATCTAGGGGGTCTCATAGAGGTGACTATAGACAATGTTTCTCTGTGGGTAGTTGTCTATGAGACGTGATTTTATAGAGGGGACTACAGATAATTCCAGAATCAGAGAATTAATGAAGTATTTGGTCAATGTAAACAGTTTGGCTGCATGTAAAATTCAATTTAATATTCAGGGATTTTTTGTGAATCTTGTGGTACCAAAGACTATAGGAGGGCAATGATCACCTGAAAATAGCAACTGTTGTTTGGGGAGTTTTATTCTTTTTCTTATACTGGCAGAAACAAACCTCACAAGTGACCCGAAGAAGTCCAAGATGCAGAAGGGAAATAAAATGAAGCCAGCGACCTGAGCTGTCAATGGAAGGTGAGGCACAGAGCATTCAACCCAGGGCTCAGAAACGGAGTCTCTGAAATACACACACCTTTCTTGAACTGTTTGTCTGCTTTAGAGTAATACAGCACAGACAGGGGAAGTCATCAGCCTTTTTGGCAGCTGCTGCTTTTCACCAGGGCTGCAGATCCTCAGCCATTACTGTGGCCAGGCAGACAGTGAACTGGATCTTGGAAAAGAGCAGCTCCATCCACAAACTCCTGAGATGCTGTTATGCATCCAGCTTCATGCCAAAATCCAACACTCGTTTATGGAGGAAGCAGCAGTCAGGGGCCTGTAGGTCCCCGTTAACATGGTCTTCTCTGCTGTGCATTCACATTCAGAAAATCAGAAAGCAGTTGTGCAGTTTTTCTTCATCGAACCTGAGACTCCATCCAACCCTTCCAAGCCTCAGAGCCATGTAACCAACTTTATCAACATCAGGCAGGAGTATTGATTTGGTTTGTGGATAGTATTACAATAAATAATTACTATGCAACACATTGGGTGAGTCCTAATATCTGTGGGAAGCTAAGAAGTGTCCTGCAAGAACCAGAAAAAACACTTTTTAAAGAAAGAATCTGCTTTTACACTATCAAGAGAAAGAATTCACAGCTTACATTAATAATTAGGCATCAATAATCAAACACAGCAAAGGTGAAGTCCAAAATGCACTCCTCTACAGATATACTAATTACATACATATTTTGTAGTGTGTATGATGAATCAGACTTATATATTTTTTTTCTTAACAGTGTTTTAAAGGGAAAAAATATACCAAAAAAATAAGTAAAACAAACTTGACCATAGCTTGGAAATAAGAGCATCTAATATTAGGTACCCAAATTCAGGAACTGACCATGTTTAAGTATACTTGAATGTCTTTAGAGATCTCTACATTACTTCTTTAATTTTCACTTGAAAGGCACCGTTCAAGCCCATTATTCCAGTTGTCTTCCTTTACTGCCCTGTGCTTTGTATCCTGGAGCAAACCTGAGGTGTGCAAACTCAGATTCAGTTCTGATGAAACTAAACCCAAAGACGGTATCTGGGAGATCGCCTTGTATGCTCCTACAGTTGCTGGTCTTGTAGTCCACAGCTCCAGACCAGAGCTGGTCCGCAGTAGCCCTTTTCCCCTGCAGAAGCCATGTACCAAAAATGAATGCTCAGTCTCACACATAGGCTGAGCACTGCATTTTCTATGATTTTGGGTTTTCATATTTAAGGACTGCTCCAGGATTCAAGAGACAGGGCAGGAAATGTCTGTTGACATTGGAAATTAATTTTTGAATTTAAAATTTAAAATAGAAACATCTGGGGCTGGAGAGAGTGATGAGATGGAACTTGCTTGTGGAGTCCAATCTGCACAGATCTGATTGCTGACTCGAGGCTGCAGCTCCACATCCCTGGCCTATTGACTATTGTTTAAGTAATGCAACCTTACTTCCACTTTATTTTATTTTATCACTTTAAAAGGAAGGCCCTGCTTATGCTAGTGCTTGACCTGGTGTTAGTAGCTGGACAGCAACCACTCATTACACTGCTCCACTCCAAAATGCCAGCAAAATGCCAATGGTGTGATTCACTTCAGCTGGGACAAGAACAGCTCTGCTACTCACTGCAGTGGAGAGGTTGTAGCCTTAGTCCAAGCAGGTGTTTGCCTATCTGCTCTAATGGTTTCCACTGAGGTAGCTGTGCCGGTGATTCTAAGATGGAGAAATATGTAGTATAATGAAAACCCAAATGTGTGATTCTCATTTCATTGGAAAAACAGTGCAGAAAATGTCATTTCTTATATGCTAGTGCACTGACTCAAATCTTAATATTTATGTCTCCTCCTTTTGATGATATCAGTGCACTACGCAAATTTGCAGCTGCTAAGGAAAAAAATAGGAAACTGAACTGCTATGATTATGTTAGACCTTAAAGGGATCCTCTGGAAACCTTTATCCTGAGGTATGACCACTCCTCACCGAGCATGCTCGCTAGATTTTCGATTAACTATACCTTTAAATGAAAGTGACTTTTTCAGCAATCAGTAACAAAAGTAAGTATTACTGTAGTCATTCGAGCTCTACCTAAATGTTAAAAAAATATAAAAGGTGAACTAAGGAGAGAAGAAGTTTGAGAGAAGACCCCATTGTAACTTCTGGACTGGTGGATGGGCTGAATCCCTTTCCTCTCCTCAGGTCGTGGTGCTTCCTTGAAACTGAGAGCCCTCTCCCATCTTCTGCGGTGAGTGATGATTGCACATTTGTACATCAGAGCTAGCTAAAACCCCCACGCGGTAGTAGAGAATTTCCTGTACCGACATCCAAAACCTGCTTTGTAAATGTTGCATTTGAATAAACCATGCTGCTTGTGAGCTTGACTACTCGTCTGGTAGGCAACTGGACCTGCGGTTGACAGACTGTTCGTGAATCCAGTAATGCGAGAGTTGGGTCTATAGTTACCACAGTATTTGGTATCCCTGTTAAGAGATGAGTCCAGCCTCCTCCAGTCCCTTTAAACTCTGAGGATCGGCTGAAAGGCAGGGGGATTGATCTCTTACTAAATTACCCTCCGCCCTTTGAATTGCAACATAGTGCAAAAGAATTATTCACAAATCATGCAGTACTGTTTCTAAGGTGAAAAACACCCAGTTGATCTGAAAGCCTCTCTGTTCCTTTCATCTGTTCTTAGTATTATGGGTTTCATCCTTTGCAGAGCTTATCTGTTGTCCTAACACTTCTATTTCCTAGTGAGGTCTTACATCTATGATATCCATAGAAGTATTTGTAACCAGTAATCTCTGCGACTGGATTTCCTTTACGTGGGGAGTAATCACAAACTGCAGATCTCCTGCTTGCGTTATCTCAGCTGGCTAAAGATTTTACCGTTTCCTTCCTCCATCTGCTCTTGGAAAGTGCAGTCAGTCCAAGCTCATAGACTTGCTTGGAATCAGTTCTACTTAAATGCCACTGATCTTAATATAATAAATCAAATCCAAATTGCTACCTAAATAGGCCAGAATAAAGCTTGCTGTGCAAGCTCCTGGCCTACCCAAGGGAGGCCTGGAAGATATCCTTAACAATAACACACATTTTATCTTATAATAATTTAACAAGTTTAGTTATTAAGAAGAAATATGTCCAAGAAGGCAAATACCAAGTAGATCAGAAAAACCTTGATGAAAACTTTTTCTGTCAGAACAAACTGTGGTTTTGAAATGCTTTGCAAATCAGTTTGACTTTTCAGGAATTCTCTCAGAAGAAACCCAGGAGAAAAACTCTGACCTTTTGACATTTGTAGAGTTAAATATTTCAATTTTTCATTTTGGTAAAAAGCCACCCCTGCTTTGTATGCTGTATCCACATTAAAAAAGGTTGGAATCTAATCAAAACTTTTCGACATAACCTAGAATGCTTTGGTTTTTAACCCTCTTCGCATCGTTCTGCTACCTGTTCTCCAAGAGAAGGTGCAATGATGCTAACCTTAAGAGCAGCATTAATCTCTTCCCATTCGCAGCTCCTGACCCTGAAGTCTCTTCGAGGAGCAGTCCACAAAACAGACTTGGTGTTTCCAGCAAATCACTCACATCTGTGATGATTAGCGAAGTTTCATATAGAGGACTTCTTTTCCTCTTATTACTGATCTGTCACTTCACTTCCAGACTTAAAGCCCATAGAGATGTCAACTAAGTACCTCCCCACTTTCCCACATTTCCTGTATCTTGCCATGTGTTTTGGACTTCAAAAATGTAACCTTGTTAATTCCTTTACCTCCCATTTCTGGTGGATCAATGTAGATGCACCTTAATCTCTTCTGATGATCTCAGAGAGCATTCAATCTGTAATATCAGCCCTGGGAATCTGCAGTTGCCCAGTGTGAACTTTGGGGTCAAATTAAACCAAGTACAATAGTAGATGTTCTTCTGAAACTGAATTAGGAATCATTGGAATATCTATCTTATAACAGGCAAACTCTTCTCTGCTTCCCACATTTTCCATCCTATAGCCTGTGATATGGAGATTCAGCACAGGTGCCCACAAAGTTAAATCTCATACTTGCAGAGAACATCAAGATGCCTTCATGACTCATCAGAAAACTCTGAAATGGAACAGAACTTTACTGAGGTTAATATTTGTTTCAGATGTAAAATTATTGAGGCTTATCAGAGAGTTACTAAAAAAGTGAAGACAATGTCTGACAAAAAAATCATAAAAAAGAGGAATTCCATCGTGAATGTGAAAGAGGTTAGGAAGTCATCAGCAATGTCCAAAATTAAGGTAAATCCATTATATTTGATGTATGCTCTAGACATGGCCTCTACATGTTACTTAAATCAATATATTGAAAATTCCTTAAGACTTGCTTATGTCAGGGCTTAAAAGAGTACAGTAGAGGTATTGGTTATAGTATATGTGTCATATTTCTTCTTTCTGATTAGCTCAAAGGAAACATCTGCAATGTCCCTCTTGGCACTGCAAATTTAATGCCGACACAGAACAATTTCATCACATGCTAGAGCAGGTGCTTAGCAGACTATTCAGGACATTAGCAGAGAATAGGACCAGAGCTGTTGTCATGGGGAATGAACAATTTTATATGAGAAACAGTGCAGTAGTTCCCGGCAGTGATATGAATATCTTGCTACCCTCCACATACACCCCTAAAGTTATGAGGCTGTAATGAGGTATTCTGTGAGATTAGGACACATTTGGGAATTCCTGGTGAAATCTGTGAATGTTTCTTTTGCCTTTGCAATATCCTGTCTTCCCATACTGACCTAGAAACAGACTTCTAGGATTCATGAATCTCCATTTTCACAGCTGCCTCGTGCTGCTTCACCTTTCTTCTCCCCCTCCCTCCCTTTTTTTTTTCAATATCTTGAATATAAAAATATTCCAGAAAGGTTTCATGATAAATTTACCTAATTACACATTTCATCTTTCAGAGAATAGTACATGAGCCTGATATATTTGTCAGTATACAACTGTAAATCAACCACTCTAGCCTATGTGATCCCTATACTATGTATAACTGCTGCTGTTCAATTAAACATTCTCAGCAGGAATTGCCGAAGGAGAATGCTACTGAGATGAGGGAAAAGTGTTTCCATGTATCTACCAGAGTCTTTCCACACACGGTTTGTACAGGCAAACAGCAATCGAGAGGGTAGCCCTTCCTTGCTAATAACTGAAAGAGGTTGAACATTCAAATCACTTTCTAATTTTAATAATTATCTTTGGTAATAAATCTACAGATTTTGCATCCTCTATTTTATGCTGGGCTTATGGTTCCACCTACATGGAACTATCCATGGAGACAGGCAATTCCCTCCCTGCTTTATTTTTATTTTTATTTTTATTTTTATTTTTATTTGTTCTACTAAGACTTCTCTTCTAAGGTGAATTTCTTGCTACAGATGCCTAAAATCCTCAATTAGGTGGTTGCTGTTAGATGAGCTGAACCCCATTCCCAGTACTTCACTGCTGAATATCCACCATGATAGTCAACACAGGATATTACTTTTTATGTAATACATGGGAACAAAAGAGATTCTCTACCTGATTGGCCAGTTGACCAGTTGACCAGAGAGGGAGAACTGCCTTCAAATCCTTACTCTAAATGGATCAGAGCATGGATTTGAATCAGGGTTGAGAGAGGAGATTCACCTTCCCAAAATTTCTCCTGACCCATTTACCTTACCGGAAAAATGTCAGAACTGCCTTCTTACCTTAAAGAAAGAATGATTTAAATACTAAGTGGTGACATTCTCCCAGTTCTGCCTGGAAGCCAACTCTGAGGAGCATTGGCAGAGCGGTGAAGGAAAAGCTTACACAGCTCCCGTCCAGCCCGAGTGTGACAGATGACTGTACCTGTGCTGTGATTTATGGGCTCAGTAAGGATGTTCTAAGCAGTCTCAGGATTAGGGTGAGATAGATTGCTGCATCTGAAAATATGATGTATGATGTTGCACTAAGCCTGTGAGGCAACTGAATCTTCAGCTCGGTGTGATTTCTGTAGACACGTGTCGCTGGTTACTGAAGGCAAATGAGTCATTAACATGCAAAAACATTTCTTCAGCGAACGCTTGCTCCTGAACACAATATGGAGCGTGGACCTTTTGGATGAACTCCAAGTTGTCAGTTGTAGAGTTGAGCGAATGATTCAGAGCAAGTAATGTGTCTGATGATTTTTTTTCTTTCTACTTGTAAAGTGTCTTCAAACACATCAACATTTCTCGAGATTGATTTGTCTCAGACAAATTGTGGGAGAGGAAAAAACACCCAAACAAACCTTAACTCTGCAGACTGATCATGAGAAATTTCCTTTAGAATGCTCACTACTCACCCGCCACAGTCTAATGTGAAGCAAAATTTTTTATTCTTTTTTTCTATTTGAGAGATTCAGATGATCTATATCTTCTCTTACCAGGAATTTGCCGTGGGGAATAGAAAATTTGAGTTATTCAGAAGGGTCTTAAGCAGACAAAATTACTATGTGACTGGCTTTGCTTCCTGGGTGCTGGGTTAAAATCTGGAGAGACAGGTGATGTGAGTACCACGGCTGCAAAAGACCTTTGTAGATTTATTTTGGAGGAGGTCCTTGTTTGTTTGCATCAAGGGAGTAGTTATCATTCTAAGTGGTTCTTTGAGACAGATGGATCAAATAGGCTTTATGGGGGTGCATAGCAAAGGGTCTGCAAGATTTTGTGTCCATTGATTTTTTATAATATCTAATCATGAAGACAAAATCATATTGTTTTACAAAACACGTTCTGAGATGGTTGAGTCTGGTCCTACTCTTTTCCATGAAACTCTTCTGAAAATCAGAGGTGTTTAGATGAAGATCTCAAGCTTCAGTTCATGTGTCTGGGAGGTTTCATCATTTATAACTAGCTGTGCTAAGCGCAGAACCAGTTCCTACCTCTACATTGCCTCACTGCAAGGCCTGTTCCGTAAAGAGATGTCTGGAACAAGGGGCAACAAGGCTTTCTGATGATGGTAGGTAGTTCAGAAAATGTGATATATTGTCAGGACCCTTGAAGATGGGCTGTCTATCTCTTGCTCTCCTGATTTGCTTCCTTTCAGTCCTTCCTCCTCCCTTCCTGCCTGTTCAGAGTGGAAGATATCTGGAGGAGGGTTTAGCCCTCTGCATGCAAAATTCCTATTACAATGAATAATCTGGGCTCAGAGAAGGAGTCCAAGTGCCCGTGTCCAAAATGTAACAGCTGTAAAGTCTTCTGAGTTATCTCTGTGCTGCCATGAATGGAATTCTTCCAGAAGATTTACAGCTTATGATCCAATGCCCTCATTTGACAACTCAAAATAGAAGAAATATTTTGGGGTACAGAAAGTGATACTTCTTTTTGGTTTCAGAAAATCCTTCCCTTTAAGAAGCTAAAAATAAAACTGCTGCAGAACTTCAAAAAAAAAAAAAAAAAAGATTTTTCATTAATAATGAAGGAAGATCTTGCCTCTTACCAAGTTGGATTTTTCCCCCATCAATTGCTGTTTAGTTAGTAGTGTTTAGACTGCATCATTATAATCTTTTCCTCTAATAAATGCTTCAACCTTTGTACTAATGCAAGGTGGTTTATGTGTGTAAACTGTAGAACCAATCTGCAGTGCCTTGTGGCAGTGTTTGCAAAGGATGTAATAAGGGTTTAGTGCCATCTCTGGGGAATTGGACAGTGATTATTTACTGTCATGTGTATGTAACTCCTTGCATATCATATCTGAAATGTCACCCTGATACAGTGTATATCTAAGTGTGAAATTCTGTTCATGTTTGCGCCATCAAATTCTGGCGTGGATTTTGAAACAGAAAAGCAGAAACTGGTCCCGCTAAATAAAATGAATCTCATGGAATCATGCCAGTTGCGTTCTGCTAATGTGACCTTTTCTTCCATGTTTCTCTTTCCCTGTCTTGCTGATGGATAGCATGATTTTAAGAGACTTTAGTACATGATAGGGCTGCCAGGTTTGGATCCACATTCAATTATTTCCAAAGGTCAGAAGCACTTGCACTGGGCATTCTGATTTGCATTCCTTCTCTTAATTTCCGGGAACACTGGGGACAGAAATAAACTGGGGGATAACTCTATTGAATATGCAGCCCCTTGGCTAGCTACCACTAGTATCCTTCTTACTATAATGTACATTAAAAAGGAGGGCAAGTTGTTCCATAGCTGCCTGCAGAACAGGCTGTGTGTGCCTCTCCCTTCTAGCACTGGGCTTCCTTGGAGACAACAGGATTTGACAGTTTTCTGATCCAATTCAACCTGGCAGCTCTAGTGTTAATATTGGTCTAAATTTTTGGAATTGATGAACAATTAAAAAATGAATGCCTGAACAAATTAAACAGAATTCTTAGCTCTGACACAGTAGAAAAAGAATAATTGCGCCGGTCTGTGCAATTCACTATAGCTCACAATTATAAATATTGGGGTAGTTGCCCCCTCTTGGGTAAAATGGTAAGTTTGCAGTTTAAGGCAATATGAATCAGTAAACACAGCACAAAAGCCTTTTAGGGCTCCTGCTCTGCTGCATCTGTCCTGAGACAGAGCAATATCTGTATAACCTTTTCTGGACCATGCTCAGGAAAAGCTTTTATCAAATGAATCCTAGTGAATAAATCATAGACCAAAGTAATGGTTTGGATACTTGAAAAAGAAAACAAAACTCAGGTTTATATTCCCTCAGCCACACTTTTGTTTGGAACCCTCTGTGCTGGCACAAAATTAAAAGATTCTGTAGCTCCTCTGAATTATTTTTGCATTTTATCCTTCTGTGGATCCAGATTCTTGCTAGAGAGAACAAATTTCCCAAGGACTGTGGTGTGTCAGACTTTGTGCAAGCTGTAAAGTTCCCCTGAAACCATTTTCATTAGTTTTGCAAAAATTGCAGCCTTAAGGCTTTAAAAAGTGCTAAGCAATCAGCAGTCACTCATTTGGGAGCCTAATTATGTAGTTAGGAAACAAATATATCTTGGTCTATCACTTTCCTTGTATAATGTGTATAATGGGTTTTAACCACACACCTGCTTGTACAAATGTGTAAATAGCTGCGACTGCTGCGTACTAATGCGGAGATGTCTCTGAGGGTGCCACAAAGCGACGTGGGAAAGCTTCCACCAGGACTCGCCAAACCATTATCATAACACTCCCAGTAGCTGAAATAGGTATTTCCTGATTCCAAACTGCACTACAGAAATAGGTCTTTGCTCTACTCTTGAACTGGTGCCTATTCACTTGGAAAACTACTTTGTGGGTATTATCTCGTTAGACATTTTCACCTTTTTGCCTGAGGAGACAGTGATGACCTCCTGGTCATAGTTTGCTACCAATTCCTGCATTGCCTATTTGGCATTTTGCAAGTCCAAACATCACCTTTTTCAGATGTGGAATAAATAGGATTAGGTGAGGATATATTGTTCTTTGAATTGTTGTCTTTTTAGGGTCATTTCTCTTGTTTGACCAAGAAATTCACCTTCCTTCCAGCAAATATATATATTTTTTCTCTCCCATCTTTCACTGGCAACAGCAGTGGATACTTTGGCTGTTGCAGGTAAGCAAGATTGTTCTGAAAAAGTTGGCACTGACAGAGGGCTTGGAAGAGTGACCAAGACTTCTTGGGTGAGCTGTCTGAGTCAAGACCTTGGCTCATTTGTCCTTCCCTCTCCCTGCAAATCTAAGCTGATTACCTCCCCACACAATCACAGAATCCCTCATTTCCCAGTTTTTCATAGCATGGGGTTGTGTTTGTGACCTAGCTTGAGAGTAAGTGACTTTTAAAGGAAGGCACAGGAGCTCCTAGGAATGAGATGGACATCTCTTAGACAAAGCCATGGAGTTTCCTTGGATTTTAAAAGTACAGTGAACATTTATTTTTGCTGTCCAAGTCAGCACTTGAGAGACAATAACAGAGCATTTGTCAGTTGTTCTGCTCTACCAACATGGTATTCTGACTGGTGGCCATGAAACACCATCACTCCCAGGACATGCTTGACTTAAATGTGCCTGTTCCAAGCCTCCTGCTTCCACACTGACATGTATCCACTGCTCTCCTGGACACAAGATGGTCACCAATGTACCAGAATGAGCTCTGCCTCCATTTTTCTTTCAGATAGTGAATTTCTTTTTCTTTTCATGTCCCATAACTCCTTACAGTGTGAAAAAGAAAGATTCTTGCACAGTTTCTTTTATCACATATATCTGTGTTGCCTACTGTGTCTTCTCAATGGGACTAAACAGCAGGCTGTGAATGCCACATTTCATGAAAATGGTGCAATGTTTTCTGAAAGATTCAAGTAGATTCAGGATCCTCTGAGAATACTGAACTTGCCTCCCTCTGCTGAAAAATAGTAAAGAAGAATAAAAACCAAAGGTTTGAGTTCAGGTAAACTTTCCTCTATAGTGATGGAATAAATGGTGTTGGTTCCCATTGTATTTAATGATAATGAACAAGGAAATAAAGGCATCCTAATAAAATTTTCAGGTGATATTAAAGTTGGAGGAGACCCAAATGCCAGAGAAGACTGGAAAATAAGACAAGGAGCTCAAGGGGTTGGATATATGGGAAGGAGGGAAAAAAAGGAAAAAAGAAAAAAGAAATTAGGAAAATGCAAGCTCTGATCTGATTACATTGGGCAAAACTCATCTCAAACACCCACCCTTTTAATGGAAAGGAGAAATCTCAGAAAAAACAAGGATGATAGAAACCTTGATGTGACAGTGGGCAGGACACAGCTACCAGACAGATGGATGTGAATCTGAGCTGCAAATCTTATACCACAAATATGTATGTTTTTCCTGCTCAGCATCTTGCAGGGGGCACGTCAGTCAGTTTCGGGCACTGCATTACCAAAAATGCACCCAGGATTGTTTACAGGGATATTTTTCTGGTTCTCCCAACCATGCCAAGGCCTGGACTTTTGAGAGATGGAGGGTGGTTTTGCTGGGGAGATGTTGAGGAAGGATGGAAAGAATGGAAAGATCCGTAGCCTGCCCTGGTGAGAGCTGCTCCTGGTGGTGTGTGCACATCACTCTACCACTGACTGCAGTTTCCTCTCTTCTGTTGAGAGGTCATTCCTCCTTGTCAGGCAGGAGATGGGTTTCCTCTGCACAGGTGGCGCTCTGCTGAATTCCCTGAATTGTGAGGGCCAGGGAAACATAATAGGGAGAAATGTCAGGAGAGGGAGAAATGTCAGGAGAGACTCAGCTTTACGGAGACAGAGAGGAAAAGGAGATGTGAAGATTATTCTGGCAGTGAATTCTTGAAGAATAGCTTAGAGATGAAGAAGAAAAAAAATAAATAAACCCAAGAAACCCAAACAGGAAACTCAAGCTGAAAATTTCAAAGAGTCAGAAGCGCTAAAGCTGTTTTTAGAAGAAAACAGGCACAGAACAGATTCTGCTCTGAGCACAGCCGAGATTTGCAATTAGAGTTGGTCAGAAGATAAGGCAGCTTAGCTTTTTTAAAATAAAAGTCCTGAAAAAAGGATCTGAAATATCATTCAGGGTCAGACCTACCGTCCCTCTTCTCTGCTACTTTTTATCTGGGGCTGCCAGCCCACAGGGATTCAAGGGAAGAAATCTTCACCTTAGTCAGAATTTGATCTGGCTCCTGCTATCTGACATGAACTAACATCCCCTATGTGCAATTGCCACTTTAAATCATGTGTTGCTCATGATTAAATTAGCCTAGACCTAGGTAGCTATCTAAATGTTCAGCACCTTTTGGAATTACATTTATAACCTGTCAGACTAGGAAAATGTAGGAAAATACCCTACATCACCCTGGGAATAAAACTAAAAGCTTTTCAGTTTGCAAAGAGATTAAGCACAGAAGTCTATACTGGAGACCACTTAAGGGTCTGATTTTATTTTTACTTGGGGAAGCATGCTGAAATAAATCCCAAACATATCAAAACACATTTGAATATTCTGAAAGAACAAGAAGGGACATTTTTTTTATTATTGACAAAGTAACGCGAATGAAAAATGTCAACTAGTTCTATTTATAAATGGGCAAGGAAGATGCATTTAAATATGGATGTGGGAAGTGTTCTTGTTTCTTTAGCTTGCGAAGGAGCTGTCTGATTTTCCAAGAACCGATAGAGTCTAATTCTTTACTGACATAATAATTTTATGACTATTCCGATGAAGTCATTGGACTTTTGGTGCATAGCAGAAATCACATATTTTAGCTAGTTTATTGGAAACAGCCTGGCTACTGTGTTGGTTGCTGCAACTATTTCTACTGCATCCATTCCCCAGCATTATTCAGTATATTAAAGTCAATTACTATTAAGTCCCCTCTCATTGCCTGTAGATTCAGTCTTCATCCAGAAAAGCAGTTTCTCATATTCTTAGCTTTCAGTATATGCAGTTTTTTTAATGCCAAAGAAGTTATTAACAAGCTTAAAGATAAAAATATGTTCAGATGTTTGGCTGAATGCAGCATTAATTTGGCACTAAATGCAAAGCACTAGTTTAATTTACAGGATTTTAGCCTGCTTTGGCTTGTATTATTTTGTCTCAGGGGGCATTCCACTGCTCCACAGATGCAAGGGAAAGGAGGCATAGATAGCATTGGCTGCAGAAAAAAAAGGCTGAAATAAAGCTTTCAAGTGAATTGCTATTTGTAACCAGATTCCAGTGACCTCTTACTGCCCATGAAATACTGTGGGTATTTCAGTTGCTGGGATTTCAAGCTTCAGAAGGGAATCCATCCCACAACAAGACAGTGCATGTCTCCAGCTCCAAAGCGTAGGTGACATTCCCTGCAGGACACAGGAGGGTATCCCACTTATCATGGCCTTATTTCCTGGTGTGACACCACATCGCAATTTTTGATCTCCCCCATTAAAGAGGTCCATGTCAGGTGCTAAGATGCTTCACGTATAATCAATCATTCGCTTAGCAGGTTGAGAGGCAGAGCTTTTACTGACAAGTCATTCATTACTTCATTGGATCAGTCGCTAATCCGCCTGCCAGTGTTTTGGGGGAGAATTATGTCTTGAAGTAGCTAAATACAAGAAAGGCGACAAACAGCGTGGTTTTGGCTTCACCTCTCACCTTGCTGTGTCTCACCTGGCAAGCTGCCGATTTTCAGAGCACCCTCAACTTCGACTGGAATGAGAAGATGAAAGTCAGGCTTCCGGCTGCACAACCCTTACTGACCTCGGTTAAAAAAGGGATTTTACCCTGTGGCAGGCAATCAGCACCTCCAAAAATCAGGGATTTAATGACTCACCAAAGGTCAGCGCAAGGCTCAGTGGCAGAAAAAGGACTAGATCCCTGGAGTGGTCTAAGTCCCAGAGCCATCTTGAAAGCCCCAGGTGCCTTCCTCCCAAGAACCATGTCCCAGATTTTCCTTCTGCTTCTGAGCCCGCTTTCCTTGTACACTGGGGCTGGGGAAGGAACTGACAGTTCACTGATAAAGCTACAAACCTCTACCAGCTCCTTTATCCTGCAGTGCAAGGGACTTTAAACAACCCGGGAAGAGAGATGTCTCCAGGCAGGAGAGGAAAAAAAAAAAAAAAAGAAAAGAAAAAAAGAAAAGAAGGAAGTTTTCAAAATCTCAAACTGTAAGAGGAAAGTGAAAAACAGAGGCTGTTAGAGTATGAGAGGTTCAAGAGGGTAGGAGCACTGATACCTAGAGATTTTAAGAAGGGCTATGTTGGCTTAATAGAAACTTATCCCAGCTCTTTTTTTTTTTCCTACTTTGAGAAAGAGAGGCATTACTTAGGGGGAAAAAAAAAAAACAGAAAGAAGTTTTGGAGGTCACTAGGTGTACTCACCTACCACGGAAAGAGTGAGAAGGAGAAGCAGTTGCAAGAGCTGTCCCGGCATCAGAAGAGAGCGGCTGTTAGCGCTGCAAGGCCGACAGGATCACCTCCATCTAGCTTAACGAGTCACCCTGCTAATCCAAATGCTTTCTGGACAAATGTCAGCTGCAGGAAATGCTCTTTGTGTTTTTTGGGAGAAGGTTGTTAATGCAGCAGCCAAAAAAAGAACAAATCTTCAATTAGCAGGACAGAAAGGTAGGATGCTGCAGAGGAAAAGCAAGCCTAACTGAAATCCCATTTGCAGCAGAGCAAACACAGGTTTGTTCCAGGTTGTCACTACCATGAAGGAGACCAGATTCAGTCCTGATACTTGTCACTGTAATGTCACAGTCCGCTGTCCACCAAGTGGTGCTTGTGTTCCTGCTCCTGTGACGGGTGTGCTCCTTCCCCGCTCAACCTGACTATTCACATGTAGCCCTATTCAGGTGTTAACCGCCAGTGATGTTATGTGATCCTGGTGGGTGCCTCCCTGATTTCTTCCCCCACTCAGACATTAACCATCAGTAAGAGTCCTGATGGCAGCATCCTGATGAGATGGCTGCATCCTGATGAGTGATACGGCTAATCACACCAGCCAAAAGTTCTCTGAAATGAAAGAATGACTATAAGTCAATCATCTGATCCCATAAATGTGGGGACAGCTCAGAGAGCTCTACAGAGACGGGCTTGGGTGTCATAGCGGGAGACAAGTTCACCATGAGGCAGCAGTGTGCCCTCTTTTCAGTGGTGGCCACCGACAGAACTAGAGGTAATGGCCACAAACTGAAACAACAAAAGTTCCACAGGAACTTAAGGAAAAAATTCTTAACAGTGAGGCTCTGTGCCATCAAAGAGATGCAAGGGTGCCTTGCCTTGTTTGCATGACCCTGGAGATTGGCTCTACCTTAATACAAACAGAAAATAATTACTTCCATAAGATCCATTTATTATTTTGTAGCTCCAGTAGCAGAAAGCAGGTCTTGTTCTCCCCCGAGAAGCTGGATAGATGCAGGTTACCTACATTTGGTGCCTACAGTTAATCACTGAAAGGAATAGCACATTGTGAGAAGGAATTTTCAGCATTTGCTCTGTGGACTGGCATGTTGTCAGGTAACCATAGGATTCACGGAGCCTGGAAAAGGCTCTGTGCTGACCTGCCACAAGTAAATGATGTTGTTTTCCTTATTGAGTCCACTAGAGCTGGGTTTTTTCGAGTGTCCTTTATCTAATTTTCTTGCATGCTGGAATCTGACAAATATAATAATGGTATTTTTTACTCATTTGCAGTAGCACTTTTCTTTCAATCGTATTGAAATACTCCTCAAATGCTTCCTTCTTGGGAAAATATTCACGTATCAGTTTTAGTAATATAAAACTATTATTACTGCCTATCTCCCAGGGGTTTTGTGAGGCTTGTTTAATTGAGGTTTGAACTGTCATTATTTGTGAGATGAGATTATCTATCATTCATGAGCATTCAGATGAATACCAGTTTGTCTGGGAGAAAAAATGCTGCAAAATCCTGAAAGTTTCATGACTTTCAGCACAAATAATTATTCCTCCAAATATTCCTACTTTATAGTTAGATATTTGTTACTTGCTATTCATTACCCACAGTTTGTTATATTTCTGTCTAGAAAACTCAGTCACCCAGTCAGATACCAGAAGTAATAGTATGTGACTTTTATGACCATTCACCCACCATGAGTAACGTATACAGGAACTTGCACAATCAAAGCAAACAGTGCATGAATAACACGCAGGCAAAATTTGTTTACATGTCCGTGAATATTTATGGACCAGAAATACGTGTGTACAAATTAGGAGCAGAGGGCAAATGGGAAAGCAGGGTTAAAACTGCAGTCATTCAGGAGCTACCTGTAATTTATTATTATGAGTAATGGATGGGCGAACTCCAACTCATAATTCGGATGAGTGGCACAAAGGTGTACAGTGCAAGGGAAATGAGAAGGTGGAAGTGCTTCAGTCCCACTCAGCAAAGCCTTCCCTGCCTCCTTGCCCTTGCTGCTTCCAACCCTGCAGGATGATGTAGTGAAAGTAGCGAGGTGTAGCAAGGTGTCTTCTATATGCATCAAGGTCAAGGAGTCATCGAGGTCTCAATACCCTAAGAGCTTCCAACCAGCGGAGGCACCGGCTGTTCTTAAACACCCACCATTTAACCCAGTGTGGCTGCAGTAATTCCCCAGAGCATCCAGCTAGCCATTTTCTCTGCACGAAACCTTTCCTTCAGCATGTATGCAAAACCAGAGCTTCCATACTTATGGATTTCCTACGCATTTTTGCACAGCCAAAGGATCACAGGGGATAATGCTGCTATGCATTATTTCCTAGTAGAAAAGGCATCTTCTTACCCATAAAATTGAGCAGGGACTCAAATTAGAAGCAGACAGGAGCCTGGGAGCACAAGCAATGAATTGAAATCTTAAAATCCCCTCTTGTTTTCCATTTGACAAAAGGAAAAAAGAAAAAAAAAATCTTTATCTCATGTTTAAGAATACAAATGTTGCATATTTAAAAGCAGAACTTGTGTGAGTTATACCAAGCAGCTGCATTAATCCTAGTGGCCTTGGAAAATTAATGCTTTGTTTTAAGTAACGTTGAAGCTACTCATGTTATTTCAGTCTATCAATAGCAAGTACATTAACATTATCTAGTGTCTGCAAGCACACTATTAATTTACCTTGTACTGTCCCAATAGAGGGGAAAGAATTGTTCAAGGCAATGAGGCGTATCCACTTCCACTCCTTGGGACTCCTTACTTCCAAATAATCAATATTAATGTGGGGAAGGGAGGGCAGAGAGAAAAAGGATCCTCTGCCTGATTTATCAGCTAAAGTCATATCATGGTGCAATGAGAGTCTGAAGACTCTACTCGACTGAGCAGCGACTAAATGGTTTATCACGGATGGAGGCTCTGTCACAGCATCCATCCACCTGAAGTCAGGATTAATATGACACTTGGCAGCCACGGAGATGACAGTTGTAACTTTCCTCTTCTCAAATACATTCTTGGTAGCAGAAAAAAAATTCAGTGAGTTCTTGAAAATGCCTGCTTACTTTGGTATTGGATTTATTTCTTCCCATTTGGGGAAAACATTTCTTATAGCAAAGTGGACTTCTTTCTTTGAGGAGAACTACTTGGTGTCACCGGGTCAAATGAACAGTGCAACCCAGTTCTTAATGATATCTGATTGGCAGGAAGTGGGGAACTGAAATATTACAATTAAATATATATGTATTTTTAGTAACATTACTTGAATTTTCTGTCTTAAACCATGGAAAAAGTAACTGCTGTGGAATGGTCTTTTGTCCTTTTGACCTTCAGCAAGGAAAATGTTACTTTTAAAACTGCATTATGATAGCAAGTGCAGTAATCTTTACATAGGATGAAGGCAGAGAGGGAAGACAAGCTCACTGCAGCAATGCTAAAACTTTTGCTTCTGGCGGTCCACAATAACACAAGCTTCTGCTAGAAAATATAGATAACATTCACAAAAGACTCAGCTAGAGGGGGAAAAAAAAGAATGACTCAGGGAGAGTCAGGAAACCCAAGTTATTTTCTACATATGACTAATAAGAGTTACAGTTCTGCCTACTTAACTTCCTATAAGAAGATATGAAACACAGGTGCTTAACCTTTTCCCTCCCATTACAAATTATTATGTTAAATTAATCTGTAAGATTAAAGAATGCTTAAATTAATGCTGTTTCTCATAGATCCACTGTGTGTGAAAACACTGCTTCATGCTTGTCAAACCCATGCTTTCCAAGAAGGAAACCCTAACTTTTCCAAAGTTAGAACCTGCCAGTTGCTCAAGTTCTCTCCCCAACCACTTACCTGACTCCTTCGCAATGAGCCTGGAGGAGCTCCGTGCCTCGGGGCATGTACGGGCACTGTGCAGGCTGGAAGGGGAGAACACTTGTCCCCTGGAACATCCTCTACTTTGTGGCATGGATTGTCACAGTGATCCGAGAGGGAATCTATCTCACCTATGCCTACATACCTGCATGGTGGACTTTTACACGTGAACATACAGGAAAAAGACCCTTTTTATGTGTACCCAAAGAGAAATGGACACTTTGAGGCTACTACAACTTCACAACCTTCTAGAGATATGTGTGTTAGGATGAGAGGATCTGCACCATAGGCTCCGTTCATTGCACTTAGGCAGATACAACCTGTTAAGCTTTATTCTTTACTTCTTTTTGCAAACTGAAGCGAGGGCACTGTCTGCTGCAGTGTGTGTAATCCAATACTTCTTGTGTATTGGATAACACAACTTGCATCTGCCTGTAAATAAATGGCAGGTTTATCCAGCCAAACTGTGAGGATTTAAACAAGTGAATCAAGAGACCGTAACTAAGAGTAATGGGATGATATTAAGTGTGGAAAGTGGTGCAGTGAGGATCAGGAAATGAGTATTGCAGTGGCTTGGACCATGGAAGAAGCTGTTGGGGGCTGGCTTGACATACTGTGCACTTAGCTGCATCGAAAAGGTGCAACTCTGCTGTCCAGACCCGTCCTGAGATGATATCTCAGGTCTTCACCATTCTTAACTCTAAGTACTGTGTTCTATTTTTTTTTTTTATGTAATGTATATGATGTAATTATTTTCTGGAGTAACTTATCCAAAGTTCTCAAGGGTAAAATTCAGCCCTCACAAGTAGGGGAGAGGACTGCAAAACCTAGAGGCAACACTAAGAAACAATTATCTCTTACTAAAATCTCAGTTCAGTTTGGCTTAAGGTAACAAATAATTCCATTTCTTCCTCGTTTCATGGAAATTATATCCTGGAAAAGCTCCCCTAAAGGATATTCAGTTACAAATAGTATGCTAACAGAAAAAGATGTCATTAGCTGCTGGCATATTTCAAACTTTTCTCACTTGAGTCTAAGCATAAAGAAAACAGGAAAGACAGAATTCTCAGCGAGTATATCATGGATTAAATACATGCTTAGGGAAATGTGGTTTTGAAATGCTGTTTGAGGAAGACTTGCTTCTTACAACAGCTCCTGGAATCACTTTTCATACATCCATCACTATTAATTGCTTCAGTCATTAGAAGGAAGGTAGGTTTTTAGATCCTGCTTTCCTGACATTCCTCGCACTTTTTGTGAGGCCAGCTTTTCTCCTTTTATCTTCACCCTTAATTGTCAAAGGCAATTGGACTCTTACGGGTGCACTGCTTTGGGAAATCACCTCTTCAGCACCGCTCAGTGACCACGGCATCTGCACAGCGTCCAGGTTCATCAGGATTTGTGAGTGGAGGAGGCAGAGCAGGGCTCCTCACAGCAAATAAGGAAAAGTATTACCATAAGGTAAATAGGGGGAACTATATGTATATATATATTTTTTTCCTCCAAGTTATACTGCATGAACCTGGCTTTCTGGATTCTTTTGAAGAAATCTGCCAATACAGACTTTCTTCTGGCTTTCATTTTCGCATCCCTGTTTAGAAACACCAAAACAAAAGAATAGCTGTTACCTTTCAATTCTGAAAGGAAGTTCAAGGATAAAGAAGTCTTTTGAGAATATACCACTAGATTTCCAGACAATTTTGTACCTTTGGAACTCCCAAATGTCCTGAAGATATTCCTAAAATATATATGATACCTGCTGAACTGCATAGGTATTTTAATTTTTGATACCTATGAACTAAGACATAGATGGAAGAAGGTAGCTACAGACACAGATTCTGCAGCTCTTCGGAAGTCAATAGCAGCAGATCAAGTCCTAGTCTTGAAGAACTAGAAATAATTTCTGGTTAGTTACTGTTAGTCTTAACTGGATAGTGCTAAGAATAATCTTCTCTTACTCTCACAAAACTAGTGATTCCAATACTCAGTGTGGACCTGGCTTGGAGGAGGATGGAATAAAGGCAATTTGTGGCTGCCTTGCTGTAAGGAAACATCCAGACGTCTTTTTTTTTCTATCTAATGCAATGTGCATATGCCTAATCTTCTGGAAGCTCAGCAGCATGTTTGCAGGACTTCATACTCCATGGCCAGCACCCGGAGGTGTAATGGGGACCACATCGCATGAGGAGATGGGCACCACTGCAGAACTGGTGCTGTGACCACCTCTCCAACTTCACACCATAACATCACTCCTCCAGCTCCCACACTTGCAGATTTCTTTATTGCATTTTTCTCTAAAGAAGTGATGGCTCGTTGACTATCTTGGCCTCAGTGCCACACAGAGAAGCAGAGATTTCTCAGGGAGCAGTGTCTGAAAGGGAAGAACCCAGAACCTTTCTAGTTCCTCCCTGCATATGCAAAGCCAAAAGAGAAGTCCAAATAACTTCCTGTCCTTAGCGAGCAGCTGCTGCCTCATTAGCCCAAATGTGCTTCATTCTACTTCTCCTAGTGCAAACCTGTGCTCACATCCTCTTTACAGCTTCTTCCCTCCCATTCGCATTTATTATTGATACCACCTATCAGTAATGCTTTCCACTGCCTTGAGAGTTTGGCCTCTCTGCCAGATCATGACTTTAAAAAGTGCCCTTTCTGTCACCTCATTATATTTTTAATGATATATATTTTGTTTCTTTCGTTTCCCTCCTCTGCCTGTCCCGCTGCTCAAGAAGGAAAGAAGAGAAAGGAGACGTTTGAGAGACCGACAAGGATAATAATGCCAGAGCAGTTGCTCCCACACTGCCCCATACCCTGTTATCCTATTTACCAGCATCTGCTCTGTTTGTAGCCTGGGGGGCCAGAAAGTATTGCTTAATGTCTTAATCATGGACATTTTCTTGGAATCACCACACAAAGGGATGACCTTCTTGTTTCCCGTGGCTTTACTAGAAATAACTGCATCTCATTTCTGTAAGAGAGTCTTCTTCATCAGTGCCTTCCATTCCTCACATTTTTTATCCTATTTGTTTCTAAATCCATTCATGTTTTTTCCCTTCATACTGGCTAAAGTCAAATGGTGCTACTCAGAAGACTCAGCATCATCTGTACACTTGTACCTGATAACAAGATTACAGCACCTATCTGGAGACAATCTGAGTGCCAAACAGATGCAAGATTAGTAAATTATTCTAATAAATTATTCTAATATTTGATTTGACAATTTTGTGTAATTGCCAGATAAGGAACCTGAACTCAAAGGATTTGCCAGTGTGATTCAGGCAGATATGTTTTCAGGCCATGGAGGCTTTATCCCTATCTTATCCCTGTTCTTTTTAAACAACTCTGTCCTGATGCAACTAATACAGAATTCTGTCTCTTGCTGCTATTTCCTCTATCTGATGTTCTGTGAGTCCGTTGTGGTGAAAAGGCATGTGTCGTGCTTCCAGAAACTAAATCAACCAAATATGTCATTTCTCATTAATACCATTACTTAATTGGATAAGAATAAGAAGAGGAGAGAAAATAAAAGACAGTCTTGCAAGATCCAAGTTTGGCGGCAAGCAGAGAGGTCTTGATATACCAGTTCTGCCCTTTAGATTTTAGATTTTAAGTGTTACTTTAGATCTTAAGTAACTGTGACTGACAAAGGTTTGGGATTTGGCCAGCCTGGAGCACACAGGATGGGAAGATATTGCAGCCACATGCTGTCACTCGTCCTTATGAGCCCAGAGGGGTGTGCACTCAAGGGATGTAGGATCTTATGAAGGTGCAAAAATTATTAGAGGCAGGACTAAGAAGAAACAGGAAAGCACTGTGATTCAGGTACTTTGGAATAACCTGAAGAGAGAAGACAACACATCTAGTGCTGTTATACTGCCTGAAGGACATGAACACACATTACAACCAAGCAGATATCCTCCAGCTTGGAGACTGTGCGGTTACTCTGCTGGCAGTGTCACCAATATGTTCATCCTTCCATTCTGCATCATGGAGCAGTGTAGCCACAACTGCAGGTGCATGGGAATGCCAGGGAGAGGTGAGATTCATCTTGTAGAGAGTCCCTTCAGCATATGTGGCACCTGAATCCAGGAAGCAAAATAGTGCACACTGCCTTATGGTCACTGCAGAGCAAAAGGATGGCCTTGGATGCTCTCTCCATCCTGCCCTGCTATTGGAGAAAGGAAAGTTTTCCCAGTCAGAGAAAGTTTTCCATTTTGCTGTGGTAAAACCTCAGTATGGGTCTAAACAAAGAGGTAGTTAATTTGTTTTCTGGTCTTATATATCATAATTTCAAGGTTTCAGGATGCTAGATAATCCTGATCTCTTACTTGTATGAGTAAGGCACTGCATGAGTGTGACTTGATTTTGTGCCTCTGGGTGTATTAAAGAATTTATAGATATGGGAACAGAAATACAAGGATTTTTGTATTATCAGATTGATGTCCTCTATGCTCATACCTTTGGAAGAGCTGTGATAATTGAGATAATCCCCATCCCTTAAAGCAGCTTTTTAAGCTGCGATTATTTTGGCAGCATAGCACAAGTTTTATCACTCACAGAAATGCAGAGGAGGAAAAGGACAAAACATTTCTTCTTGTTGTTCAGCTTTAACCCAGATCAGTCCTGGCCACTGAAAGCAAGAAATAACTCCTTCTCTCAGCTTTCCCCTGAATATTGTCCATGCATTCACATTTGTTAGAAAGTACATCTGCAATTGTTTCACTTTTAAATACCCTTAACATGCTCATGATCTGAAGAATTTCTAAAATGTGCAGCAGGCTTTTTGACTCTAGGCTCAAACCCTATCCATGTCACCATTAAAATAAATGTGTGTATCACCTCCAGTTCAGCCTAGTATGTGGCATGCAGGAAAGATTAAATTTAAGGGTTAAAATGACAAAGTGAGGCTCTACAACATACAGACCTGTTAGAGGAATCACATTCATAAAGACAGTCTAAAAAACCTCTAAATTTGATCTGAAAAAAAAGATGTTACCACAGAAGCCATTTCCAGGCATATGAAGGACAAAACTATTGGGAACACACAGTCTGGATTTACCATGGGTAAATTGTCTTTAACCAGTCTGAGTGTCATCTATGATGAAATTGCACGTTTTATGGACAGGAAAGGGTGGCAGTCCAATCGTTACCTTGACTTTGGGGAGACTTTTGACACAATTTCTTTATGAAATTTATAGATATAATGAGGTTATGTGTGCTGGATGGGCAAGGTGCACAGTAGGTTTAATACTGGAATGTCGAAGGTAGTGGCCAACTGCTCAAAGTCTAACTGGCAGCCAGTTGATAAGACAGGACCTTCAAATGACATGAGCCATATGAACACATCCTTGGCAAGCTTTTGGATAATATCAGATTGGGGGATAATTTAACACAATGTAATTCTCTGTAGAGTAGATTTGTCTTGGAAAGATCTAGTCTGATCATCAAATCTGAGCAAAATGGACCCAGAGATAAGCTAAGAAACAATGTAGACAAGCAGGGATTCATCAGGTTGGATGACTGTTCTAACAGGAACTTCAGGAAACTCAGCACAGACAAATGCAGATCCCAAACACTGGGATGAAGTAGCCCCATACACTGTTAAAGGCCGGGACCTGTTTGGCTGCAGAGCTCATTAGCACAAAGTGATCTGAGGGCTTTTCTGGGTAACACACTGAACTGCTTGCTGGGTTCCATTAGAAAGAGCACAGATCAAGAGAACTGATTTTTCTCTTCTCTTTGGCAATTGTAAGAGTGCATTCAGAAAGCTGTGTTGACTCTTGGGTCTGCCAGTACAGGAGAAACACTCATAAAGTGGAGCAATTTCAGTGGAAAACCCCCAATGTGGTTATAAGGCTGGGGCACCTGGTACCCGGGAGCAGGCTAAGGAACAGGGTTTCTTCTGCTTGAAGAAGGCAAAAGACCTATTTGCTCTCTCCAGAGACCTCTAGGGTAGTTGTAGAGAAGATAGAAACAGACTTCATCAGAACCTCACAACACCTACTAAGAGGTCAAAGTCACAAGTTACAACAAGGGAAATTTCCATCACATACATGGAAAAATTCTTCACAATAGAGAATACTCTTCACAGACTACCCAAAGCAGTTGTGAAATCACTGTCCTGTAAGGATGCCACAACCCAGTAGCACAAGATCCTGATCTAGCAACCTGAGTAAACTTCAAAACTAGTCCTGCTTTGCACATGAGGTTTGACTACATGACCTCTAGAGGTCTCTTCCACTCTAAGTTATTATGTGATTTTTAATATTTTATGAAGCAGGAATTCAAACCAAGGACTTCCCTGCCTTGGTGGGATTACCTGACCACAAATTATAGGTTCCAATCCTTATTCTCAGCAGAAAGAATTCATCAGACTGAGAAACTCCCTAATAAAAGAGCAGTGACTCTGGTGGTCGTCATAATGTAGTTCCCTTGGGCAGATCCTTGCTATTGTCTGAGAAACATCAAGGCAAATGAAGGCCAGAAAAAAAAGTGTCAAGACTAGTGCATTTCAGAAGTGACTTAAGGCTCCCCAGATGCTTTTTTATATATATATTTTTTATATATATATGTGTATATATATATATACATTAAAAAAAACTCGAGTTTAAGGACAGGCTACCCAAATCCTCTTTTTCAGACCCAAAACAGGTTGTCCCTTCACCTAAATTAGTACTACTATGTGTTCATACCCATATAGCTTTGTTTCTCTTTACCGTTCTGCAGTGAGCATAAATATTATGTTGTTGGCTGGTGAAATATAATGTTAGGTTCTGCACTGAGTCACTTTGGCTTGAGATAATCATCAAACAAAAAAATGAAACCAGAATTGCTAAGTTACATCATATTGGAAGCCTGTGCGGCTGTGTGGGCACTTCATAAGGAAAGGTTTAATTGGTATTTTCACCTCTCCATCCTGTTGTCTTCCGTTTTCTGTGAGCTTTTTCTTCCATCATCTCTGCCTAATGTTTTTTTCCCATCACTATAATCTTATCATTCCACTACTCTGCTTGCCCAATGAATTATTAATATTGTTTTTATGCTAAATGTCCCTGCCTCACACATAATTTGACCTTACTTACTGCACAAGTAGCTGCGCTAACCCCTCTGGACATATTACCCATACTCTGTCTATGAAACTTATTTCTTGCTTGCATTTGACTTAGCAGAAATTCAAAACACTTTGAACCCAGTCACGTACCTATTTTTCGATTAGCTCTTTTCATTAGGGAATAGGAAACAAAAAAATAAAACATTAACCTTTCTGAAAGCTAATTACATTTTTGGTTGGCAGTGATTGTCTCTATGTTTTCATACTGCCATCTATTCCTGAACATATTGTGAAAGTGAAGAAGCAGAAATTTGCCTTTTACTACATTAAAGAAATGACTTCATCATCCAGAAATATCCAGTGCACCCTTCAAACGCTGTTCAGGAAGTAGTCTGTTTGCATTTACTTCAGGATAACTGGAAAATATCTCACTTTCTTGTATGGGCTCTATGTTCAGCAAAATGTATGCTTATAGTAATCCCAACCTAGTAAAATTTTAATCTTGTTCTGTGCTTGGCAGGAAAAATTTAAAAAACCTGATGTCCCTAGCATAAGGACTACCATTATTTTTCCCGCATGCATGTCCATGGAAAACTTGAAAAATAATTTAAAAAGACATTTCTCAGAAGATTCACCTTTACTGATGATCCCCTTCTCTTCCAGTTAGAATAAAATAGGAAATATTGAAAAGCAAATTAATTATTAACAATATGGTTAATCTCATATTTCCTAAAATTTCCATTTTCTTTTTGAATTCTGGTACATTCCTGCTTCCATAGCACTCTATGGCAGTGAGTTTCACAGCCCAATTAGATGTGTTTTCTGATTTGAGAGATATACTCCTTCCAGTTTCATCTCTCTTGCCTGCACATTGTCCTTAACTCTTTGTATTGGGTCTATCCTGTCTTCTCACTGGAACAAAGAGCAGCAGCCATTTACAGTCATCATTATTCAAGATATTCCTTCATCACTGTGTTTGTTTCCTTTGAAATCTGCATTCTCTACCAAATTCTTTCTGTGAAACACCAAGCAACACTGCAAATCACAGAATCACAGAATGGTTGAGGTTGGAAGGGACCTCCAGAGATCATCTAGTTCAACTCGCCTGCTCCAGCAGGAAAATCTAGAGCACGGGGCATGGGGTGGCATCCAGGCAGGTTTGCAAGATCTCCAGAGAAGGAGACTCCACAACCTCTCTGGGTAATCTGTTCCAAGGCTCTGTCACTCTCACAGAAAAGAAGTTCTTCCTCATATTGAGATTAAACTTCCTACGGTTCAGCTTGCACCCATTACCCCTTGTCCTATCACTGGCCACCACTGAGTTTGGCCCCATCCTCCCTACATTCACCTCTCAAGTACTTAAACATGTTAATCAAATCTCCTCTCAGTCTTCTCTACTCTGGACTAAAAGGCCCAGCTCACTCAGTTTCTCCTTATACGATAGATGCTCCAGTCTCTTAATCATCTTTGTGGCTCTCCGATGGACCGTCTCTAGAAGCCCCACGTTCCTCTTGTCCTGGGGAGCCCAGAACTGCACCCAATACTCCAGGTGCGGCCTCACCAGAGCTGAGCAGAGGGGCAGGATCCCCTCCCTCCACCTGCTGGCAACGCTCCTCCTGATGCAGCCAGGATCCCATTGGCCTTCTTGGCCATGAGGGCACATTGCTGCCTCATGGTTAACCTGTTGTCAACCAGGACTCCCAAATCCCTCTCTGCGGAGCTGCTCTCCATCAGGTCAACACCTAATCTGTCCTGGTGTCTGGGGTAATTCCTCCCCAGGTGCAGGACCCTGCACTTGTGCTTGCTGAACCTCATAAGGTTCTTCTCTGCCCAACTCTCCATCCTGTCTAGGTCCCTCTGAATGGATAGGATGAGTCCATCACTGCAAGTGATTTTATAACCACTCGCTCATATTTCTCCTTCTTCTTTTGACCGTTCTTGATTTAAGGGTGTGCTCATAGCTTTCTGTAACTTCCATTCCTTGTGGTTTCAGAAGAGAAACAGTGACAGACGGCATTGCAGTCCTTTCTGAAAGTGCAGAGATCCTTCTCCAAGAAATTCATCCTGTAATGGCAAGGGGAACTTTGCCAACCTGACTTGTCACCAGTATTTCTTTAAATACAGCTAGCAGCACATATCTTTCTGCTCTATCATTCAACCCCATTGCAATCAGATTTGCCCATCTGCAAACCAGATAATGTCTATGTGCTTGCGTATTTGTATGGGCACATGAGGTCTAAAAGGCAATCACTGTATTTTCCATCGGTAAAACGTGCTTTATTTATATGCAACAAAACAATCACATCCTCACAGTGACATCCTTAGGTGAAAAAATTAGTGTTTACCGTGAAACCACAAACAGCCATAAGGATTTGCTATTATTTGTACTTGTCATATTATTTGCATTATAAACACCGGGTAATTATCATTAGGACAAATTGTTAAAATTAAACAAAGTCGTTGTTTATAACCAGCCTGAATTACATTTACATACTAGCATTTTGAAGAAATTAACTTTCCCTCTCTACTTATTATCCATTTGAATAATCTACTAGTTAGAATTTAATTGTACCCTTACCAATTTTTACATTTCCACCGGTAATCAGAGTTTGTTTAGACTCTGTTATCTGGCTCTGACACTCACTTGCTTTGCTTTCACATTTCTGCATATTGTATTCTTATCAGAATACATTCCTTGTAGAAAATATAACAGACTTTTCCTAATAGAAACCTTCGGAGTGCAAAATACTTCTGAATGCCTTAAAACCTGGCAAATTATCTTCCACTTCTGTCTTTGCACATGTAAAATCAGAAGGAAAGAGCCAGTACCACATAAGTGATTACTATCACAACTTTTGTTGTAATGTTTTTCCTTTTTTTAAAAAAAAAAGCAAATTAATTCAAATGTCAGTGTCAACCCATTGTCAAATTGTGTCCTTAAGAATTTAATTTTATTTTTTCCTACTTAGAATGTCAGCCTTAAAATAGCATCAGTGCAAAATATTAAGTTGTGGTTGTCATTACAAGGACTGCACTAAGATTGCTCGCTGAAACAAGTGTGTATGTGATGTGCACATGTGTGCATCGTGTGTCCGACCAGGTGGGAATGCGTGTGGGCATGGACAGATTGGCAGTATGTGTTGGACAGAAGCCAAACATCTTTAATTCCTTTCCTTTTTCTCTCTTAAGGTGAAGGGAAAAGAATAGGATGACAAACACCTATACAGACAAGAAAATATCAGCGCTTCTTTTATCATCATTTTTCCTAAGGACGAATGTGTTCTTACTCAATACACGGTACCATTCAGTGGAAGTGGAACAGGCAAATCCACTCCA
>JAWLRI010000853.1:1717821-1770996 GCA_034781795.1 Crypturellus tataupa | reverse complement strand
TTCTTTCTGACAGTAGTTCACAATGGCAGAGGGATTCCACTAAAATTTCTGAAAAATCACACTTAAAAAAAGTTAAAGTTGTCCTCACTTCCGTTTCTTAAATACAGGTAGCTCTCGCCCAGCACTGAAGAACACATAGTAGAGATTATCCACAGGGCAAAGAAGGGAAAGACTTAGATTTTTAACATCTTTGTGATTTTCAGACTGACTTGATATCATCATCTCTTTTTTTTAGAAAAAAACTCTTTTCTCTTTAACTTACTTCCTCCCGCCCCACCAAGTGATTTAGCAGTTTCAGGTAGGGCTGGTGAAAACTACTCTCCCGCATCCTTTCTAAAAAGTCTCAAGAAGGTAATTTCAATTCTAAGTTACATATGAGCAATGGCAAAGAAGTTAAGTCAGCAAGTCTTGCAATAACCAGTTGAATCTGTAAACCTATACTGATGTGTATGTTATAAATCAGGGGTGAGGGAGGGAAAGGACTGTTTTCTTTGGTCTTTTTATTTTTTGTACTTTATTTATTTATTTGTATATTTATTTATTTTGCAATGGCAGCATGTTTGTGACTCATGAATTTTGTTTGGAGGAATTGCTTTCATAATTTAGCCTTGCCAAAAGTGGCTGTGCCTCTTAGTAGTTTTTCATTATAAAATATCGTCTGTATCACCTCTGCATATTTTCAAACCAATAAAAAGAAAGTCATTATTACGTTTTTTTTTTTTTTTTTTTTTGTCAAATGGAAGAAAAAATACTCAACGTGCTATAATAATAATAACAACAATAATAAAAGATACTGATGGTATTCAGAGATTGGCTAAATAAGCCCATTGACTGCAATATTTTGTTTAGGGGGTTTTCTTTTCCCTCCTTGATGAGGCTATTGGAGTGCAATGTATTCTTCCATTTGACACAGCCTTCCAATTGACACATTACTTTTGACTTTCATGTACAATATAGGCTAATAACTTTTAATAATTATTAATGTTAATATTAATAGCTATTAATAATAAAATTATAACTAATAATTTTAATTGTGAACTGTTCTTTGATAAACTGACAGTGATATGAGCACTACTGCAAGATATTATTTTTTGAACAGTGGAGTGAGAGCAGGAAATTCTACGATCAGTGACAAATTTCCAGTGAATCATGGTATATTTTCAAGAAATAATATTCTCCTCCATGCACTAAAGGGATGTGACCCATTGTTAACACCTTCAGGCAAATGAATGATGATTTAGGGCACTTGAGAAAAGTTCATTTGTCTCTAAGTTTTTGAAAATGGGGACAAGAATTGTAATTATAAGAGTGAGGAGTTTTCTGAGCAGATGGGGAATTTGAGAGAGAAAATGGTTGTTGGAGTATTTTATACTGTACTGTCGCACTTAAGACGTACTTTGAAGTTACATCAAGGGCATCCAGAGTGCACAGAAAAGCAATATCTGTCACATCTTAACATTAAAAAATGAATCATAGAAATAGACTTTTAGTTAGAACAGGTGTTTAGTGTTACCATTATAAACATAAAAAAAAAAAAAAAAACAGAGCCACCAAAGTTAATAAATGTCAATAAAGAATGCCACTGAGACCATGAAACTGTAAAAATGCAATACAAACAAGCATTCTCATACTGTATTAGCTTTTGCCATTGTCATTCACTGTTACTCACAGTGTGGGTCACTTAATAATCTTCCCATTTCTTCTACAAATGAAGGTCAGTACAAAAAAAAGGAGGAATAAGAGCTTCTGAAACATTCCTGCATCTCTCTTCTTTCCAGGTGGCTTTCTTGTTTCAAAACATGTTATGCAGGGTCTCAACAGGGGCTTAGCAACCAAAGAAGGTAACAAGCTTGACAGACATGCATATATCGATTAAAAAGAAGACTCTGTTCTATTTTTCTTTTTTTAATTTTTTCCCCTATGAGCAGAACTATCAGACTTTTGGAACACTGCAGGGGAAGTAAGATCTTTAGCCTGACAAGAAAGGATACATTTGTGAGCAACCGATAAACTCATTCAGGACATTCTGGTGTCATACACGTCAAATACTTCACATTTTCTAACAAAAGGCAAGGTTCCAGTTCAATATTTTGACTAGATAAATCTCTGCATGTTCTTTCCACCGATCCCTAAAGGGAACATTCTCGTCAGCCAGGTGTCTCCCTGTATTTGGGATCTCTTCCAACAGCACTTCATTTCATGCATACTTTGAAATTCTTCTGTACGGATCTCAGACACTTCAGATATCCTGTCAATACTTCTGAATGACTTTCTCTACTCCAGCTCCTCCATTTCATACTTACAAATTACCTCTCACATCATCTTGTTTTTCTCCTACAAGAGGCTGCACAGAAAGTGTACCAAGGCATGAGGTGATTTTCCAAGGTACATTAATCATCCCAGTAGGGTGTAAGAACAAGCTCACAAGTGCTGGTATTCAGAGCTGAGTGTTGTGCTTGGAGGTGTCCCAGAGCTTTTGAGGAAGGTCAGATCGTATTCAATAATGCAAATGAGAAATCCTTTTCACTAGCTGCTGTTCCTTCATAAAAATGAACACTGATATAGACACATTGGTCTAAAAAAAAAAAGAATGTGGGAAGAAGACATACGAATCTCTCCAGCAAATATATGTGATATCCTTTTAGATCTATCCTTAAATGGACAGCATTCTTAACAAATGGAATCTGAAGCAAACTCAGGCAGGAGATTAGGTTCTCTTCAGATTCAGAAAATGGCAGTTTAATCAGTTTTCACTATATTTGCATGATAAAACATTTTCTGGTGATGGCATTGGTAAGATATTTGGTACTTGCAAGACAAATTCTTAGACTCTACTGAAACTACATTCCCCTCTTGGGATTTGAATTGACCCAGCCTAGCACCAACAGACAACATCCTCCCCAAAGTGATGCAGCAGATCATTTCTTTTCTGCTCATGTGTCCCCATGATCATCCATCAGACGTGTTGTGTGTCATTCTCTGGTGTCTACATCAAAACAGCTACATGAAGACTCTAGTCAGGATCTGGGGACTACTCTTCCTAAGGATGCTTCTTGGAGGGGGATCTGTGCAGGAACATAGAGCAACTGCTTTTTGATTGCCTTTTTGAAAGGAAAAAAATGCAATAGATTTTCTTTATCATTATGTATGCAAAAGATGGAGGTCTCTTTGTGGGAAAAATTAAGTGGGAGTTAATTGCCTCTATCTGAGGGCATGAGTCCTGTCAGCTCTGAACATGGGAAAGTACCTAACTCCAGTGTGTCTCTGTAAATATTCTTTTTCCATTGACCAAAATTTCCCAAATTTTGGCCCCAAATCTGCAGTCCTGCATTGAGAAACTTGTTTGCCTTCAGGCATATTAGAAACCAAGTTCCCCGCCTTTTTTTGACTGTTTTTTTTAAGAATAATTCATCCATCGAATCACAGACAATGGTAAATGTGACTATCATGATCTGATAGATCATGTTTATCTGATCATTACAGAGGAATAGGAGTAGCAGAGGATGACAGCTGAGAGAGACGGGAATTTTAGCTCACATTTACTTGATTCTTTGCTTTTACTGACTTACTATTTGCTTGCCACAAATAGTGGCAAGTTTGCAATGTCTACATCCCCAGAACAATGCAAACTCCATAAGGCCTTAACCTTCACAGATTTGCTTCTGCATCCAGATATCACTCCTAGTCACTACACAATGAAGAGATTAATGCTGGGATTAAACTACAGAATGACATCAGCAAAATTAATTTTCTCCCCTTCCATCTCCTCCATCTCATCTGTAGTCTGAATGGAAATTAATTTCCTATAGAGGGGGAATGGCTGCGAGAAATATTGAAGCAATTAATTACTGTTGATTTTACTCTTCTTGTCCACCACATTTTTATTTTCTCAACACTTAATTGAAACACACTTTGTGAGTAATGGGCTAGAGAGAAGCTGAAGAGATATTGTGTACAACTAGGCTCCCCTTCTTCCTGCACATCATGCAGAGAGTTTGTTCATATTTTGAAAATGAATTTCACAAAGATAAACTTCTGGACTATAGTATAATGCTTGAGAAGTAGATGTAAATGGTACTTAGACACCATTCAAAGGAGTATGTATGTTTATGTACTATATAATGTGCATAGACAATGTAGCATGTAATGCTTGAAATCTGTAGACAAATTTTAAGCAATAGTCATAGACATTAGATCACCTAAGGATCTTCATACTCTTTTATTTGTTGCATATTTAAATATAAATGCAATATTTTATTAGAACATTTATCGAGCTGTCAGTGCATCCCAGTTTCTTTTACAGGTGATTTCTTTTGTTGTGTGACCATCAGAAGCCCAGTGTATACATGCACTTGTATTTGTCTGTGTCTGGATCCTTCACAGCTGGAAAGAACTGCAGCATCTCAATTTCTATCCAGGCATTATAAACCCCTGTCATCAAGCAGCTATCCACAGCTAGCAGCATTGCAGCCCTTGGTTTAATAGTTGCCTGGTCCTTCATGCCCAGTGAAGCAGAAATCTGTAGGCAAAGTTCTCCAAACATGGGGATCAGCATAAACTCTAAGTCGCTCCCTTCAGAGGACAGTGCTACATTTCCACAGAGGGAAGAGCCACAGAGGGAAATTGCAAAGCCTGATTTGGGTCATTTTTTCATTTCTTTTCTTTAAGAGAGACTTCCAGTCTAAAACAGTTAATTAATAGCTAAATGTGTGTAATTTGAGGATCATAATCCTTAACCCTAGGGAACCTTCATGGAAAGTGTAACAAGACTAGCACTCACCAGCATCTAATTATATAGGTTTGAAATCTGGACCTGAAGATATAAATGTCTTACGGTCCCATGTTAATCACCTCTGAGTCCACAGGACTGTCTTCAATTATTTATATTTTTTACTCCTCCTGATGTTGTAGGGTAAGGATGGATATGTACCTCCCATATATCTTCATATACACCTTCTAGAATACCTCCCGAGTGTGTCCAGTGTCTCTTAACTGCTAAATCAGGATCTTCAGGGTTCCTTCTGGATAAGCTGCTGTGCTTAGCCTATTGCACCTGTACAGACATAGTATTTCCACCTAAAATGTGTCCTTACTGCTTCAATCCCTCACTGGTCAATACAATGTGTAATGCTGCTGCTTTGGGGCTGAGGGACCTCTGCATGTTGTTTGTATTGACAGAAATGTTAAAGTTAAAACAGAGTTCAAATAAGCAAAAAATATGTTCATGGCATTATACTCGCTCACTGCTGTCAAGAAAAAAAATCTAGGTCACTCACTTTTTGTTGCTTTCCAATCATCATACTTCAGCTTGCTAAACGTGCTTGTTAGTATTTCTGTTACAGGGCATAGTTTATAACAACACTCAGAATAATATAAAACATCCCTCACAGATAACTCAGGATTAATATTCCTGATCCATGGATAGGAAATCTGATCCCAGGGGTGTAAAGGTGCATTTTTTCAATGAAATTTCCTACATTTTGGGGCACTCTGCTTAATTTGCTGAACTCCCATGACAGTATTTGGACCTAGAAGCAGTTGTGGATTCAGACACACTGAATATTAATTTAAAAACACCTCCTCCCTACGACCATCTCTAAGATCAGGTAAGAAGTCTTCGGAAAAGCCAGAGTTAAAGCGAAGGGCTTGTACTTGTTCTCATTCCTGTGCATAATACAACAGATAATGCTATCTCCAGTGATGTTGTTCCTCTTTTAAACAAAAATATATGCCAGAGACATTCCAATCTGACAGTCAACATGCAATTAAACCACAAAATTTACGTCATATGACGTTGAGACCAGGAGCTATGCTGAACTCAAAGAGGGACTGGATATTTATACAGATAACAAATACACTGATTTAATTCTTACAACCACAGCAAAATATTTGGAGGAAATGAAAATACCTAATATGCACTTAATGATGATTGAGATAAAACCCTGCTCATTGCCTTGTATACTACTTTTTTATCTAAAACATTTAAAGAAATCATTATTCACATAGATATCTAATCTTTTAATATCTTTTTATATAAGTGTGATGCTCAGTTTCTATCTATGTGGCATCAAGGCCCAGGTTTGACTTTTGAGTGGAAGTACAGAATTAACCTCAGTCTACATTTTAAAGTTTCAGCTAATCTTACGCTAAATTCATTGATTTTGTTTTGAAGTGCTTTAAGATAAACACTTCTCAACAGTTTAGCACATTGCTTTCCCAGACCTCTCTTCACCAGCAGTATGGTCAAAATGTCTTTAGTCTTGGTCTCATCACATTTCAGACTTATCTCATTGCCTGAAGAACTAATAGCTAGTGCTACAGTATCTAAACCACGTCTGGAGCAGGTTCCCTGGCAGACTGAGGCCTTTTGGTGGCCTTTTCAAATGACACTGGGCTAGTCTCTTTAGGCAATCAAACTGCACTCTTAGTTGTGTAAACAGGCGGGAATAAATAGCCTCCCATATGCACGAAAGCTTTAATTCTCAGTTTTTAGTTTTTGACTGAGACCAATCCGTGAAAGCAAGTCGTTATCACCATCACTTGGTGATGATTGTCTGATACACTAAAAGTGAGTAATCTTAGTTGTTGTAACCTCTTTTTCTCTGTGTTTGTGCTGTGATTTACCAGTTTTTAAGTTCTTTAGGAGCCAGGACATATGAATGCTGCTGCTGATACAGACACCTCATTAAACCATGTTTGCATTCTGATGAGCAATAACTCTTGCAAAATCACCTACACAAGACACTCTGTCGGGAACTTGGATAATTCTAGAGATATTCAATTACAACAGGCAAGAATCTATCTACTTTATGATTTGCAAGAGGGTGTGAGTTGGGGATCCTAGCTATGACACACAATGACTCCACTGTGAGGAGGGTCAGAAGGCACTTGTGATGTTACACACTGTCTTGCCTACCTCTTCGAGTATTAAAAGGGAAAATTTGAAAAAAAAATAAACTATATTCAAAGATATAACTGATACATACAAAGTTTTCATGAAACCTCTCCATACTCGCTTTCCTATCAGTTTGTGTATTGATATTTGCTGATATTTAAAAAAAAATAGCAATGACTTATTAAAGACAGAGATATTGAGGGCTCTTTGTTTGCCCAGGAGATGCCTGGGAACAGTCTAAATGATGCCCAGAAGATGACATGACAAGTTAACCAAAAGGAATCAGCAGCTGTCAAAGTTCAAGGCGATGCCACTACCAACACCCACCTGTTTGCTAGACTGGGCTGTTAGAAACACGCATTTACTCTTTCTTATGAAAGATTTCTTGTATTGTTCTTTTTTTTTTTTTAATTTCCTTGTTTGGTGCATATGGAAGAGCTGCCTCCAGCACTGGGAAGAAACTTCTGAAATACTTCTAAAAAATAAGTGAAATCAACAGCTAGATATTGAGGTCAGAAGACTAGCTGCTAAGCAAGCTCATTTAGTTACTGTAGCTTACAGAGTGAAACCACATTTCACTTAAATCCACAGTTATGATAGATGCTAGTGAAAGGCTATAGAGATGACATTATGCCAAAATGAAAATAAATTGTCAGTATAAATCCAGGGAGACATTGTCACAATATCAGCTTGAAACAAAATGACACCAATGCAAATTTTGTAAGAAACAACTTTAAGATGTCAAGACAGTGGTAAATTGATGTCAGTTCAGGTCTGCAGGGAGACTGTTATGATTAAAAAAGAAAAACCCAAACAAACTCAAAAATGTTCCCAAAGTGATAGCTATAATAAGAGGGTCTCATTTTGGAAGCTGAAGTAGAAGTTAGTTGCAGTACACAAACACAGAGATATTGTTATTCTGATGTCAAAACAAACAGAAACCAAACCAAACAAAAGGAAACAGTGATACGAATGTTATATATACTCAATAAACATTAGATTGTGTGTATTGATAGACACTGACATTTCCACAGTTTAAATCTTTTCTGTATGTGTCTACACAATCTCTGATGCCCAGTTCAGTTAACTAATTAGAAATCTGGAAACTTCTTCCTACCATACAAACCTCCTGTAGCTTTTTACTCATACAAAATGCAACTCAATTTGAGGGGAGTTGGATACATTGATTACATAGCAGTAACAGAGCATGATTCTCCCGAACAAAGTCTCTCATTAGCAGGACTCATTGAATTTGTCTGTAGTCAGCCACAGTCCACAAGTCTCGTAGCTCACTAGTCTTGTAAATCTGAATTTAGTGCCAGTAGTAACTGGGAAGGATTAGAAACACAAGATAGATATTAGATATTTTGAAAGTCTTACTTTTTTTTTCCCTAGGAGTGTTTTGAAGTGCTGCTTTTGAGTGGTGGGCTGTTGTGATCAGTTGTAAGAACACTTAATGCCTGGCATCTCCTGAAGTCATTTACATTCCGGCAAAAGTGGGTGGAAATTCTGCCATGTGACAATGGCATTTGCAAATGTGTAAATGACTGCACAGCACTTGCTGCAGTCAACAACCAGGGCCCTTGATCAGGACTGTGGTGCTGCCATGTGCAGCATTAACCTTTAACACGTTCTGCTTTTCTTGCTCGCAATAACAGCAGATCTTTGTCAGAGGGCGGTTACACAAGACAGTACATATGCTTCCAGGCACCCAGTCCTGAATCAGAAACACATGGCATGAAGCACTGAACTGATCTAGGCTCATTCTGTCATTCTAAATTGGTCTGCAATACTTCAGGGTGTATCTCTGTCTCTGAAGCCTTTTTGACATAAATCCTGAATTGTTTTCCTTGGCTTTTTCAAAAGAGGAAGAAGCACATGATCAGGTTTGAAGTCAATCATGCTTGTACTGCCTGGAGACCTGATACAACACACAGCCTGTGTTTATGAACAGGTTCAGCTTAGTTAGCTACTTTCTGTAACTCACCTTTGGACGTATGTTTAGCTGCAAACCCGAAGAGACAGCAACAACCACCACGATATTAACAATAGTTACATCTTTGAAAACTTTCATTTTTCCTTTTGAACTGCAGTTCACTCTTGAGTTTTGTCTTTAGAAGCTGACTTAAAATATCTCAGAGCCAGATTTCAGTACCTCCTATACTGGAGCCTGACTGAAGCAAAACCATTGACGTCAGTGGAATGGTTCCAGATTTATAGCTGCCAAGTTATGCACATCTCCGTATGTGTCATTTTTTCCCTGCTAGTTATTTAATTCATTCATTTGCATACCATAAGCAATTTACATAGAACCCAAATCTGCATAGAATGACATGTAGCCACACCAATCTGCCCAAAGCACGTAGCCCCACAGCCCTGAGGTGGGTAGGACACCTGGAAGATGGGGTGAGGTTGTTAATGATCGTGTGCAGAAGGGAGATGAGTGAGTACGTGCAACTGGTATGGGTGGCAGTGGCTTGAATATGCCAATAAACCTGAGATACTCTGTGTTTTTCACCTCTGTCCCTATCTGCACCAGCTGTGCCTATTGTTCCTGCAGTAGGAACCACCTGTGTTCCCTACCTAAGGGCCTGTTTTTGGGAATGGTCAAATGTAAGATGATACTGTGGGAAGAGACAACTGGGATAGAAGGAGGCATGTGGGACGCATTTTCTGGTGGCTGTGAGAGCATCTCTTGATGGCTAACCACTGCTGTGCCAAGATAAATTTGCTGCCAGATGAGATCAGGCTGCTAAATCCATGTGTGAAAGATATCATAAAAAAAACATGGACTTGATGAGCCCACAGATGTACTCTGCGGTAAACAGAATGAGAATTTAGTTAAGATTGACACAAATCATTGACACAAAGAAGATTCTTGATAGGCATCATCTACAAAATCTTGACTGCTCCCTGCCCACAGTACACAGATCAGTTGTTGGTCCCTATAACAGTGGACCACACAAATTTAGTCTTAATGTCGGAGAAGAATTTTACTTGGAAAAAATACTCAGAAATTGAGAATGTGTCATTTACTTCCCTTTCCTTGAAAGACAAAATAACAGTTTCCTGCTCAGAAATTTCTTTGAGATGAATTTGTCAATTGATGCTTTCTGTATACAAACATCAACTCAGCACCATACCAGGTCTTTGGAGGGCAAACTGGAGCCTATGGCCAATTTTCTTTATACTAGTCCAAAAGTGAAAACCTCCCTGGATTATCTGGCTTCTTGCACATCTAATGATGATAAATGACTATATTTCCAACATTAAAGTTCTCCTTCTGTGCAAACCTAATCTCCTGTCTTTGAACAGCATGGTCTCTCCAGAGGCCTCTCATGGTAGTAATCCTTTCTCTAAACCTCCTGAGTGGCTCTGAGGACACTTGCCAGTGGTACAGAAATAACAGCTATGGTCAAAAGTCATTTCAGAACCCAGTTAGGGCAATCTATCCATTGCAAAAGGTAAAAGAATATCACTGGATATGGTCCTGGAGGCCTTCAGCCTTGACACATTCACTTTTAATCATCAATCCCCAACCTTTTTGGTGATGCTTCTTTTGCTGACAACCATGAGAGCTCTTCCAGTCATCCTAAGGGTGCTCCTGAATGTGTATGCAGAGAAAATGAAGGCAGAAATTCCATCTACTTCAAGGGGACTGTGAGCAGACAGCTTTTCAAGGGAAAGGTGGCGGTACCTCCAGAGCAGTCTCCACTAGAAACAAATCCTTCCTTGACCAGAAGGAGTTAGTGTAGCAGTACAGGAGGATCTCTGCTCCCTTTTCCCCAAATCAAAACTACAGAAGCTACATGAAGGAACATGCAACATTTGTCCTTAAATTGTATCTTTCCCAGGAGTAAACGTGTTTCTTACTCATATAAGCTGGTAGAAATCAGCTCGCTTGCAGTAAAACCAAGGCAGGACATTGACATTGTTTGCTAGTTTTTGTTTTTGCTTTTGTTTTTTACCCAGTTGTAGCAAAAGCTGAGTGTCAGTTTACCCAAAGACTAAGTGCTAAAGATGGAGGACAACATTACAGCTGCAAATCCCCAACTCATATCAGTGCTATCTACAACTCTCTTTTAGTGGGTTGAACTAAATTTGGTGGAGTTCTGGTTTTAATTAGATCTGCTAATATTTATTAGCAACATCCATTGCATTGTTGCCTGCTTTTTTATCTTTTGGGGCAAATCCATCCTAGGATCCTAGGACAAATCCCAGTTCGTATCAACTGCATCCTGGCTCCCTTGAAATCATGATTCTATTTATTTATTTATCTACTTACTATGAATTAACTGATGTCATCCAGCTATATAAACAGAAGTGGAGCTCAGCTGTGGCTTTCAGTGATAGTCATTAGTGAATTACTGCAGTGAGTGACAGATTTCAAATGGTTAGCTCTTTTTCCCTCCCTGAAACCCTTAACAGATCATCAGCTTGTTACTGACAATCATCCGTGAGCAAACAAACAAACCTCAATGAAAGCAGAAAGCCCCCACACATTTTTTTCATCAGGTCCTATATTTAACTCTAAATGGGTGGTTGGCTGCAGTTCCTGCTGTGTCTCTATTGTTCTGCTTCTCTGTGTTTGTCTCCATCTATCGTGTGCTGTCATATTTGTTCAAATTCTTTTCTTACAAAAGTATTTTCTAATCACAAAATATCTCCTTCTACTTTGGCAAGTTAGATAAAAGCCCTTCGTAGTCCTTCAGGTAGCAAAATGGCAATACTTCTCAGAAACCTCCCCCTTCTTGTTTTGGTCACAGTTCTGCTCTAGGGCACCTAAAATACCATTTTGATACTTCTAAAGGTAAATAGAGTTCTGTCAATAACCCCAAAATTGCTGACCTTGTCTTGTTCATCAACCTAGGCAGTGAAAAAATTCTAGCTCCCGGGATTAGCAGTGCTCTTTCATCTGAAGTGGAAAATGCTAAGCCTGCCATATTTAATGACAGGCCCAGGAGGGTTAATGAAAGAATATAAGTGACATTTCACCTTGACTTGCAGCTACCCTATAATATTGCCTAAGGGTCCAGCTAAGTGTTAGCTCATCTGAGAAGTAGGAGGCAGGAGTAAAGACCTATAGAGAATTCTTATGGGATATCCTTGTTTGCCCTGGTTGGCTTTTAAAAAATAATTTTATTTTAAGAAATCTGTCACCAATGGGGCCTTAGAGGTTTTGCTGCGATCGGTGGTTACAAAAGCTCTGAAAAGAGTGAAAAAATGAAAAAGAGAGAAATGAATAGCAAATGGCTAAATGATGTTCCAGCTTATGCCTAGCCTCCACCAACATTTCAGATTTTTCTTTCTCTATTGATGACTTCATTTTTATAAACCAAACATTGATGATTAGGTTAGACTGCTAATTAGAAGCTATGCTTTTACAGGGAGGCTTGGATTAAAAGCTTTTGCGGTTTTGTGGATTCTGGTTTGTGTGGATGTCGATGTGATCCTTTTAGTGTGTTTATGCTAAGTATCAGTTGGCTCCTGGGATTTGTTGCAGCTCTGTGCTGAACCTCTCGGACACCGAGCAGCAGCTGGGGGCTGCTTCCGTTCGAAACGCTTCCTTCTCTCCCCACTAATGGAGGATCAAAAGTCATCCCTGCAATTAAAACATAAACTCCTAACTAAAAAAAAAAAAGGAAAACAAAAAAGAACAGCAACAAAAAATCCCAATTCTTTGGCATTTTAGGTCTAATTAAGCTTTTTAGTAGGAAATGTACAGCAGCACTCACTGATTAATTTATCAAACACAAAGTCTCTCTTTCCCCTACCAGTCCAATTAGCCAAGCATTTTATATGACTGGGAGATTGGAATGGTGCTACTACATGGAAACCAGAGGCTCTTTGCATTTGAAATTAAATGATAAAGAGACTAGAAAATTTCTGATCTAATATCGTGCATATTTAGAGACTGATCCTGTGAATTATTGAAAATCCATGCTAAAAAATGAATGGCCTAATGTAGGGCCATTCTAGTATTATATTCAATACCCTGAATATACAACAGCATCAATGAAAGGCAGAAGATGCTGAATGCCCTGGAAAATACAGCATTTACTGTAAAAAATACCCAAAGGGAAGCATAGATGCTCCTTAGAAGATCTAAGTCACTGTTGGGTAATATTTACAAGCAAGTCGCTGCATTCTTACCTTGTGCTGAAATGTTCCAACATTACCCAGGCTGGGATTGATCTGTTCTTTCATAAGAGACCTGCCAAAAACAGTGTGGAAATATATTATCATGCATTTGTCATTCTCCTATAATACGTTTTCATGAACACTACTGGTTGGCAGCTCACATGTGCTGATCCTCCCTCCCTGAGCGGGGTTTGGTGGAGCATTCTATTTCATGGTATATTCTAGTTTGTCAGTAAAATTGATTTAATTTTGATATTTAATTTTGTGATTACTGTTGATGACTTGATTTATTCATTTTGAAGATTTGAAGTTTGAAATTTTGGTTTTTTGAACATCTCTGGAACATGATGATGCTTGGTAGACCTAGCCTTGAATAAAGAGGTAGTGGGAAACAACACAGCTCTGATCAAACCTGCTGGGAGATGCTGTGGCCATCCGCAGATAGGTGCAGGAGGGTATCCAAACTACTGCAAGAATTCAGGTGCAAGCATTAGCGTGTTTAGATCTGAAATGTCTGCACCTGCAGCAGTGTCTGACTGCTCTGGTTGTCCCCTGTTCCCTCTCAGGCAGCGGCATCCATGGGATGACAACCAGATTAGTCTAATGCAACTCCTCACATCCCCAAAAGGTGCACAATGTGGACATGGGTATCTTAGCACCAAGTGCTTCTCTCTCCAGATCTTCTGCTATTAGGCCAGGCTTGCTAATGTAAATCTAATGTCCACCTACCTTCTGGACACCTTCTGAGCTGCCCAGACCCACGGCTACTCCAGCTCAAAGGGTGCCCCAACGTGTAGCATAGCACTGCGCTTCTCATCAAGCATCAAGAATTATGTAGCTTTCAGAAAATGTGTTGCCACAGCTTGTCAGGCTGGACAAGAAGCAAGTTAAAGAAAATAAAAGTCTGTAAAACCAACAAGAGAAGATGAACAGGGAACGACTGTTCACTGTTTCTGCAAATGCATGATGTAGAAGTCATCAGAAGAAACTAGCAGGTTAGCAAACCAGGTGAGATGATAGATACTTCTTTCAATAACACACAGTTAGGATTTACAGCTTTGTTTAGAGAGAGTTGTGTATGCTACAAGTTAACATTGCTTCAGTAAGTAGACAGAAAAATTAACAGGAAAAAAAAAAAGTTCTTCAAGGAGTAGGAAATACAAAGGTGCTATTTTAGGCAGTCCAGGGCTGTAGACACTAAAACAGACACTAAAACACTAAAAGGGTCCCAGGGAACACCATGATACACTGTCCCTCTTGTCTCTGTTGAAAAGTTAGTACTGGACCAGACAGACCTTTATTCTGGCTCAGTATAGCAGTTCTTACACACTCATGTCATGCTCGCTTTTAAAAGCAGGAAAGAGCAGGGGTAAGTGCAGAACTCATAGTGTTCAAGGTACATATGCTCTTTAACTATAGCCCCTTGCAGAGATATTGTCATTGCATCTCTCTTGCTGGCAGAAGCTCTGTACCTCCCAAAGTGCAGACTGAACTATGGATGGAGAGCAGGATGCCGAGAGACACTGTTTGCTGACTCCTTACTCTGGTCCCCTGCTTGCTGCAGGGAAAGGTCTGTGTCAATGTGATTAAGTAGGAATTTGTTGGATATTTTATAAAGGCTCATTGGTTCAAGAAGAAGTGAATAAAAACAAATGGAAAGAGTAAAAGTCAAACTTTGCCTCTATACAAAGAGAGAGAGAAAGAAAAAAAAAAGAGAGACAGAGAAAGACAGTAATTTGGACACTGCAGAAATTGCTGTCAGGGTCTAAGGAAGTAAATAGAAGAGATTAACACATAAGGGAGGACTAGAAATGTCAAAGATGTTGGTTCCTGAAGGAGGAGCTCTTTGGTGTGCTTGGACAGAAAGAAGAGACTGGTCCTGAGGATATCAAGAAACCGATCTACATTTATTTTGAGAATATTCTATCATCTAGTATTCAGGAGGACACAGTTTATTTGGAATTCTTTTATTTGGTTGGTAGGTCATTCCTCTGATCTTCTTCTGTCCTATATTTTCTATTTCCTTGAATAAATAGTGGCTAGTGTATAGCTAATCTCAAAGAAAAATCAGAGATTAGTAGTAGTCAGATGTGTTTAGTTGAAACGCATCCAAACAAAGGACAACCATGAAGACCTATTCATTAACTTCAGAATTAGGAAAGCAAATCTGTAATTATTAAATAGATGCATTCAGGTTCAAATCTGTATCCATTTGGCTGTAATTCATCTCTGTCTGCCACCATTTTAACTTAAAAATTGTAAAAGTAATGAAAAAGCAAGTGGACCTCATATTTTCAGAGAGAGTAAGAGTACCTGTAGCCTGATCCTGCAGCAACAGGGAAGAATTATCAATAAAACTCACTGTTAAAAACAGGTACTTTACAAATACTCTGTCTGGACAGAAAGCAAATTAAAAAAGAGAATCTGTCATCTTGAGCATGACAAATCTATGCATTTTCTATTTCGGTCTACATCTTTTTTGTACCTCCTGAGGTTTTGCAAGTTCATTGCTTTGCCAATGCCTTCAGTGCAGAAATAACCCTGACCCGGGGAAACCATTGAAGGCTACTCTTTCTTAAATCTGTATGCATGGCAAACACGCCTGAATGTCAATGAAAATCATGCCTCAACATAGAGGAAAGAAATTTTGGAGACTCTGGTTTTATTGAGAGTGTCTGAAACGTTATCTGAATTTTTTAATGGAACCTTGCATGTCACACAGCAGGAAGAGTCAATCCTGACTTCAAAAGGTTAAATAAGCATAACCGAAAACCCCATATAGCAAGCAAACAGGTAAACAACCACATTGTAGGAGACATTAATTCATGATGGAAATTACTCTGAAATCTATAAGCCAGATTGGTCTTTTTGAGGTGTGAGCAAAAGATAAGTGTATTGACATTGCCTCTTTTGAAGTATCCATCCACCCTGCCATGGCCTCCTCCCTCCTGCTTCATTCCTATTGATTATTTCTGCAGTAAAGTTCAACTCACCATTTATATTTCAAATGAGAAAGGGAGAGGGCTAGAGATTTAAAACCATTGAAACATCTATTGCTAGAGTCAATGTTTGAATGTCATAGGCAGTCATCAAGACCTCTGCAATAAAATTCCAAAGGGTAGATTATGATGATGCAATTTGTCAGCATTGCAAGTGGAAATGTGATATTCCAGTCTAGGGGGTATAAGCACACCTGAAAAGAGGGTGTCTGTGTGCTGCTCACCAATAAAATGCAATGAAATGGTCTTAACAGCACAGAACCTGCTATAGGGGTTTAACTGACTGTATTGCATGATGAATAGGGGTTGAAGAGGGAGGCTGGAGAAGCATCTACTTCCCTTGGGAAATTTCTTTAGTTGTCATATTACTCCCTCTGCACAATATACATTTTGATATTTAGATTCTGCACACTTGGATATAGGATACTCTGTGAATCCTATGTAAGGTCTTATAAGTACTTATACGTACTTGTAAGTAGCTGAAAGATGCACACAGACAAGAGGGGAAATAAAATTACTAGCACTGCCTGTCCACCATTATTCACTTCTGCCATCTATTGCCTGCTACATCTTTCCAGACCACATACCTGATATATTTTGTGTTACACTGTGTTAAATCTGGGCTAGGACTTTGTCTTTGTTTTTTTTTTTTTTTTTTTTTTTTCTGTTCAATCCACTTAGTGATACAGAGGTGACCCAGGATGCCCTCACAGTGAAAACACATGGTGAAGAGTTGTTGAAAGCAAAAGCAAACAGGATAACATAAAAAAAAAAATACTTTCTTGTATCCTTCTGTAAGGTCGAGTTTCAGATGTTGCAAGTAACAACAGCATCTTGAAAAATCCTAGAACAACCAAAAAAATACTCTTACTTTTTTCGTAACTGCTGACAACTTACTTTTCACTACTCATGAACTATTGTCTAGGTTTGGTGAGTTTTATCGTGGGACTATGTTTTCAACCTGTGATTTAGGAAACCTTATGGTATCTGGAGTATTCCTAATATTGATATGAAACATAGCTAAGCGAAGCAAACCTATAGTTTACAAGCTTACAGTCACTCTTAAGGACCTATATTTTCTGCAAAGAAAAACACAGAGGTCTTCTGAAACAGTAAAGGTTTCTAAAAACAGTAATTAGGAAAACAGAAAGGATAAACTGCAAACCAAATACATAGAACATATCCAGCCAAAACTTCCCTGTTGAGCCCTGTCTGGAGTGACTGTGTACTGAAGTGAAGATAAATAAACACAGTCTGTACATACATGAAAAACAGCAATTAATCTCCATTGGATTTTAATATTTATTTATCTGTAAGAATCTTTTATGTCAATGTTATCTGATTCTCTATGCTTTCTTTTTTTTAATAAAAGATTCAATATATCCAATATATCTTCCAATATATCTTACTCAAGTAACAGATTAATCACTCCACTTAAAATGGTAGATTTTATTTTATTGTAGGATGACTCTATAAGTGTAGAAGCTTATGCAGCTTCCCTTTCCCATACATTATTCTCTTTCTCATGATACTTTTAAAATGCTCAAATTAAAAATGAATTTAATCCCAAGCACTCAAAAAACTTAAATCCTTCTACAACTTTGGAATTTAACCAAGTAGGCTGTTTCCAGCACAATTTCATTAAAGGGGACATTTATTAATTGCATCTGGTTCATTCTTCAAGATGTGTGAGAAACTTTTTGAAAAAGTTTATTTTGGAATCCCACCAAACAGACATCTAGAAAGTATGGTCTGTGAGAATGCACGGAGTGGACTACTACTGTCTTGTCTACAGAGGACTGAAGGGAAACTAATAGTGATGTTAAAAGCTGGAAGGAGAAAGAAAGGGTGTGATTAGAAATCTAGGCTTAAAGCACAGCAAGAAAAAAAATATGTCAGACATAAGGAAAAAATCCTGCAGTGTTCAAAAGGCATAGAATTACTATAAATATAAATAATTAGCCTATAAATATAAAAAGAAAATCATAAATATTAAGATTTTAATTCCAGACAGATTCATCACATAGTCTTCTATTGTCTTTATGAGGAACAAGCCACAATGTGCAGAAAAGAAAAGAAAAGAAAAAAAAAAAGTTCTATAAAAATAGATTTTTTGTTCTCCATGGAGCTACATGTGAGAAAATGGAGGAAACTACAAAAGTAGGGGCCAAGTCCAGGAGAAGAGATTTGTAGGGATTTTGTGCCCAGTTCTGAGAACAGTAAGAAATGATAGTGTCTTTTATTGGATGCTCACAAATGGGACTCAAAGAGGGATTTGTCTCTCCATTTATTTTTTCTTTTAAGTTCTCTATTAAAAAATTCAGAACTGCATATTACCAAGAGCCTCTGTCACAGAGATCAATAATATTAAAAAATAGATATTTCCATATATTACTTCTTGTTATTTTTTACTTGCTGTCATCAGTGTTGTAACATCTTCTTATTCTATTGCGATAATTAAGGTAGATATGACACTTCTATTAAAAAGATCATATAACTCAGGTGGGGAAAAAAAATATTCTGTTGGGCTGAAATTCAGCTTTGGGCTTATCTCATTAAAAGAGAATGCTTCCACCAGACTCAGATTTTAAACTGAGATGTGACTAAATAAATGTTGTAGAAATATGCTTTTAGGGACCAAATAATCAGCTGATACCAAGAAAAAAAAAGAGGTAGAATATATGTTCAGGTTAACTCTGGATAGGGAGATTTTTCAGTACAGGCCATAATTCTTGGATCTGGCTAATATAGCTTTATCTGAACTGAATGAACAATTCCACAGCAAAATCAGTGGTAACAAAGCATTTTACTTGAGGTAGAGGCCTCAGTTCTGAAGCCTTTTATGATTATATTAAAAGGGGCCTTTAATGGTTGACAAAATGTGAATGGTATTTGAAAAAAAGATGCTTCACCATCCTCTTGACCTGTCCTGGTGTTCCCAAATTTCACTTTTTCTTTCTTTCTCTCTTCAGATTCTAGCAAAGCCATACCTTTTTTGGAGGCTGCAATACTTTTCTGGTAACACTGAGCCTATTTACCTCTCTTCCTGGCTTCTCCTCCCTCAGTACTTCACTGCTAGAAGGCAGAAGAGCTGAATGCAGCAAGGGACTGCTTTTTAGGAGCTGAGGAATACTCAAGGAGTTGAAGAGGAGAAACCTGCTGCCATCCTAGACTCCCACAGCTGATGCATCTAACTTGTGTCTATGACAAAGAGCATCTGAGCCTCAAACATCCAGGAAGATTTCTTCTGCATTCAATTCCTGCTAATGGTAAAGATTAGTAGGAACAGAAAACCCAAATGCAATGAGAATGGATTCTGACATATCCATGAGAGAGAATAAATGATGTGGCACATGGGGTAATAGGACCAGATACAGGGACCTGGTCACTTGCTTCCTTATAGAGGATGTAATTTGGCTCCTACAGAGTCCTGAGGACCAGCTTGGGTAGAGCCATGTGCACATATGTGATTTATAACGTAGGAACAACAACCGTAACCTATATGTCTCTTGGCATCTTGGCATGAAGCTGAAAGAGTGACTCATTTTACTGACTGTCCTCAGAACAGATAAAGGACTTTGAATATCCTGCATCTTCATACTTTCTGAAGGCTGCTCATTATACATTATTTACTTGAAGACCAAAGCAATTGGAAAGTTTCTTTAACGAATTCAATAGTTTCTGATCTCTGCTCCTTCCTCATTTATCTCAAACGTCTTTTCCAAAAACAGCAGTGATCACATGTGGAGAGAGAAATGGAGGAGGCATAAGAGTTAGCTAAAAGGGACCAAAATACAAAGATACCAGAGGTCAATAATACACATGACAAATTTAGACAATGGAAAACAAGATTAGAAATGATGTGAGAGGATATAATGTAGTCAAATTAAGGTAATCTGGAACAAGGCCTGGCGCTTTAGGACACATTACATCTTCATTTGTTGGGCAGGATGAATCCTGTCCTACAGGTTGGACAGGATATCAGTCACAACAGTGTTTGGAGTTTGAGTTGTCTGTTGTATGCACTGAAATTGCTTTACCATGTCCCCATCCTTGCTCTAATGGCAAGCACATAAGCATATAACATGAAATATTTAGAAAATAATTTCTAAAGTCAAGTAAAAGTCCAAAATACACTGTTCTGATCTTCCTGGGGTTTTGTCCTGTGGTATTCCACAACATTTATATAGAAATAACTTCATATCATGAAGTTGAATTTAAATAACTATTATCAGTATAACTGAGAGAAACTTTTCTTCATGGAATAGAAACTCAGCTGTTTCCTTGTACCAGCCCTGCAAAAGTCTTAAATTTTCCTCCACAGCTTAACATAAAAGTATCCCTAAGGGATATGTAGTTTAGATCACACTTTTCTTATTTTGACATCTTTCTTTGCACTTTGCCCCTCGGATAGTCCCCTCTGAACCACTGTCATTATGCAGTCAGGGTATGTTGTCAAATTTCTCGTTTGAAGCCACAGAGGTAGAGGTTAAAATGCCTTTGGCTCTGTTTGCACACTGCTAGGCCTTCCTCGAGGCACATCGTGGTAGGTCCTGGGCTGTTTCTGCCTGAAATGCAAGCAGACACAGAATGAGATCAGCAGGGGAAACCAGCAGACGAGTGTTTGTGAGGTGTGTCCCTGGTTGCATAGGTCTGTAGCTCCAACATGAGAAGAAACCTGTGGACTCAAAACACATCCCCATGTGGCCTCCTAGGAAGGTCTGAGGTAGGAAGTGGGAAGTCCCACTCACACTGCAACCACCAGAGGCAGAAACTTTTTTCTGCTTCTCTTTTGTGGCATTTGAATGGATAGTAGGAAAATCCCCTCACTCTGTAGCATTGAGGCAATCAGCTAAGCTGGGGAGATGCCACAACAGCTCCTAATTAATGAGATAGGGGCCTGGCTCTGCTCCTGCAGTGTTTTCCCACTAGGAGGAATTCTGGGATGCCTTGGCTGAAATGAAACCCAGAGACTCCTCATTTTAAATCAGTCGCCATGAGATGGTAAATATGTTGGCAGAGACGTGGATGCCTTTCCCTCCTTCACCTGAGGTAATGTTTGTTATTTTATCGGCGCTCGTCACAGCTTTTATCTCCAGCTGGAGTTCTTGTTGATCACGGCCTGGGAACGCCATACACAGAGCAGGCATAGGCGAGCTTTTGTGAGAAACGGCGGAGGGGAGGACGGCTGTGTGTCGTGCGGGGGCGTGAGTGATGATTTTGGGGTGCCGAGCGAGAGACTGAAGTGAGGAAGACGCAGCGCGTGTAGGAAGGAGGGAAAGAATACGGCGAGGGCTGTTCGGGGAAAGAACAAGAAAACACTGAGTTAAGGAAGTCATCCTAATTGCAGCAAGCAGGAGGAAAGAGAGCACTGTGAGTCCATTTTGACTGCTTTTGAGTCACAATTGTTATTAAAGCCTTAAAGATTGAATTACTCAGGCCAAGATCAGTGAATTGTAGTAATGATGAGCCCAGGAGGATCCCTCTCCCCACTTCCTCGTACACATCTCCTTCATATGTTAGATCCCTTACTCTTCCCTTGCTGTGATGACTTTCATCCAGAGCTCATTACGAACAGTTTTCTTGTTGGCCTTAATTTGTACTAAGAGTGACAGAGAAAATATCCCAGGGCAGGCATCTCCCATTTCCTGCAAGGTTTCTCTCTGATCTCTGGTAATTGGTGGACTTCTAAAAGGATTATTATTATTAATCATGTTTATTACTGCCATGCGTGACAGCCAGTGAACACTGGGGCTTCCTTATGTTAAGCACTCTGTAACATGGAGCAGTAGAAGGTCCTTGCCCCAAAGAACTTATAGTGTAAACAGAGACATGGGGTGAGTCTCAAGGTTTTTTTATTATATGAATAGTGAATAGAGTGCTGGAAGCATAAGGCATCTCAGATTCATGTTTTTCTTTTACTGACATAGTTATCTGTGGAAAGGGGTAGTTGGAGATGCTTCAAGTATAGAAATTAAAAAGCAAGATGTGTGATGTGATGTCAAGAGCCTGTAGGACACATACGGACATGTTTCTGGATGGTCAGTAGTTCCCTGGCTTAGGAGGTTCTGCATCCAATTGCTTAGGGCCCCTGAGTGGTGCCTCTTTACTTCTTTTTCTTTTTCTTTTTTTTTTTTTTTTCGTACAGGGGGTGTGGTAGGACAAAAGTGAAATAAAATTACTATTGCCCAGAAATGCTACCCTATATGCATTGTTGCTTCCTTCAGTGCCAGTACATTCACCAACAGAGACTCAGTGATGTGGATCCCACTTAATCCCGGATAGTGCTTTGTGTGCGCCTTCTTCCATCACATGCACTCTGTATCTCTGCTTCTACTGATGAGGACCTGTCTTCTTGTGCGGAGAACAAGCAGCTTGGCACAGCTCACAGCTGTATGGATAAATTGTCTTTCCCTTCTCTTTTTAAAAAACAGAGTGACTATAACTATACTGGCTAATAGGAATAGTCCCTGACCGATGTTATTCCCAGAATAAGTCTGAGGGAAAACACTAGTTGACACAGGAATAGAAACTTATTAAGGGGTATGTATGACTGTAGACCAGCTTTGTTTCCATGTCTTAGTTTTGTACAGCATATAGTCTAGGCAAAACTGAAGGAACCAATTCTGTAAACGTGTCATAATAAAGCTAGGCAATTTCTGTTCATTGTAGTCTTTTTATTCCAGATCCTTAGTGGTGATTGTGCCTTAACAGAATTGTAACTTTTTTTTTTGGAGGGGAGGGAAGTGACTAATTTGTCATGTATTTTATGTTCTCATCTAGAGACCTTTGTCTGAACAAAGGCATGCAAAATGAATGGCCTTTTCTGAGAATAGTAGCTCTGCAATCTGAGGCTGGAACACTTTGATCCCAGATCCTTTGCCTTTTCTGCTATTTCTGTCCAGCTGACAAAGTCAGTCTGAACCACTTCTGTGCTTAAAGTTGTCTGGATCAGTATGCAAGTCATTTTCTTTGACAACAGGGAATGGCAGACTTGTGTGACATGTTGTGTTTCCTTCTAGGTAAAGCTGGCAACAGCAAGTGGTTTGGTGGTTGTGGCGGTTTCTGTCTGACTTGCTCAGCAGATGGCTCTGATATGCTAGAGCTCAGTCCCTTGCTTTGAAATACATAAGCCTTGTCTAATTTTGTGATGCAGAGACACACACTGGGACACAGAATTATATACCTTTTATCACAAGTGGCATTCCACTTCTAGTGGTATGGTGCCAATTATGTATTTCAGGATGTCTTCAAAAAAATCAGATGTGACAAAGTTTCCACTTGAAGGGAAAAAATCTTAAAGATAAAATAATACTCTTACTTTAAAATCTGATTCTATGCTGATTGCTCAACATCATTAAAGGAGTGAGATTTCTGCATACATATTATCATTTACATTTGAGCTTCAGAGTCTAATTTCATTAGGATCACTAACATGTGCTTCTTTATAATTGGAGATTATCTTTAGTTAGACCTTGGGCCACACTTTTCAAAGTGACATCTTTAAAAAGGACTATATTTTATTAGGCTTTTCACCAGCCTAATATGTGAATATTTTGCTTTAAATCCATTTGGCAGATTTTCACCATCTATTCTCAGAAATGAAATGTTACTATCCCACTGTGTTCTGAAATTGAAGAGCAGACTAAAAATTCTGATCTAGGATTTGGCTTTCTGTAGGTACAGACATTATTGCACACATTTTCCAGCATCTTTAATAGTGGGTTGGTGAAGAAAGTTGTACAGGGAAGAGATATTGTTGGTCTGTACTGCTGAATAATTCTGCAACTCTAACTTAAAATGAAGATACAAATATAGAAATGAAAGAAAGAAGAAAAAAAGTAGGAGATACAGAATCTCAGTCGTGACTGGGAACCACAAGCCAATTATTATGCTGTAATTTGGAAAACAGAGTAGGATTGTTCTGTATAATGCTTATTTCTAGACTGACAAAGAAAATGTAGAATTGCCTTTATAACAAGCTTGTTGTTAGGTGTAGATGAATCACTATTAATAGGATTACCTAAGTAAGGAACCCATACTTGTTTTGATGTTTAAGAATTGACATGAATGCCAAAATTAAAAGTGAGGGAGTGAGAGTGAGATACTTATTAGGGAAATGGTAGAAGTGAGACAGCTTTGTATTTTTTTTCAGATTATTTCTGTCTTTTATTGTAGATGCTTGAAATGACTGCAGAATAGTACAAATCTGATAGTTCCTGGTCCCAGGACTTTCCCTTCTCAAAGACTGAAGGGGATTACCTAGATTTAATTTGTGGGTTTTTTTTTTTTTTTTTTTTTTTGTGTGTGTGTGTGTTATAACACATTTGGAACCTCCTGTAAGGTAGGTACTCTCATCAGAGGGTGTTCCAGCTTTGAAAAGCCTTTATTATCCTGCCAAGACAAAAAGAACTTGGAGGACTGGAGCATAAGCACTGCATTGTACCCATTTTTAGAGGTCCACAGAGATTAAATAACATGCCAAAAATCACATGAGAAGTCTGGGAAAACATCCAGAAATTGAAGATCACAGGAGTTCAAGTGCAGTTGTTGCAGCCATGCAACAATATGCTCTCTACAGCATCAGTGCAAGTCTCCAGGTATTCTTGGGTTGCAAAACTCAGCTTCAAAATATCTAGTAAGCAGGACATAGAGCTCTTCAGCTCAGTAAGAATGTGTTTTTTGGAGTCATCTCCAGCAAACACATGGAAAAAGTCACTTATCAGTTACCTAGCTTGCAAACCCTTAGCTTAAAAATTAGTTAAGTATAACTATAAGCAGTAATTAACAACAAGCATCTCCTAGTAGTAAACCTCAAAGGAAAGCAATGGGTATAAAATATGGAAAAAAAGAGAAAAAGGTAGATAACTCTCATGTATTTCCCTTGCCTAATATGTTGCAAATAGGACATTGAGGAATACAACTGGAACTGGATTTTGCTAGCAATGATAAATAAGTAAAAATAATGGTAAACACATTGGAGGAAAAATAATACTTGGAAGAGAAGACACCTTCCCACCACTTGTGCCCCAAATTAAGAATATATAGGGAATGTATTTGCCATTTAGATGTAAGCATTTATCTTTCATAATATTTTATTTTAGTACCTCTTTGAAAGTAAATAAACTTCTTATGGCAGAATGAAAAATATTCATCTATGGCTAAATCCAATAAAATAATATTCGATTTTCTCCTAGCACTGTACAGGCAGACTTGCGGAAATTCAGCACAAGTTTTATTTAAGTGAGGACTTCAGGTTTAGCTGATTTCAAAGGGCAAATAATTAATTTAGTAACATGTTCATCTGGATGCTTTCATCCTCTAACTAGACAATGTTCCCCTCCTGCATATAAAGTATTCAAAATGAACTGAAATTTCAGTCACTAGAGGGGTGCAAGTTTCAATTTTGCTTCAATCTTGTTTCTTATTATTTGCAGAAACCAAGTTTTGTTTTACAGCTGATTTAAATATGGACACAGGCTTAATGTTGACCTGAAGTTGAGTCAGAGCCCTGGCTGGAATATGAGCACACCTCAAACACCAAAAAGTCTTTTCTTCCTCACAAATAGATTTCATGAACACAGAGGTGACTTTATTGCTCTCTATAGCTGAAAGGAGGTTGAAAGAAGGTTTTAGCAAGGTGGGAGTCAATCTCTTCTCCAAAATAACTACCAATAGGACAAGAGGAAATGGCCTCAAGTTGCACCGGGGGAGATTCAGGTTAGATATTAGGAAAAAATTTCCACACAGAAAGAGTAGTCAAGCATTGGAACAGGCTACCAGGGAAGTAGCGGAGTCACTGTCCCTGGCAGTGTTCAAGAAACACATAGATACGGCATTTAGCGACATGTTTTAACAGACATGGTGTTGAAGGGGTTACAGTTGGACTCCATGATCTTGAAGGTGTTTTCTGAACATAATGATTCTATGGTTCTAAGTCCAAAGAAGTCATTTTTAAAGTGGAAATTTTAAATGATCTTTCAATTCTTTCAAGAAATGAAAGGGTTATGAACCGGAGCTTCTCCTTCCTCTTGGGCCTTTTCCTGCGGTTTTGGGCTTAGTCTAGTGATGTGCTGTGCTTTTCTGCACTGTAACAAATGTGGTGTGTGGTGCAGAATCTGCTGGGTTCATGGAACAGTCTCTTTTTTTCATCTTCTCTAGAAGTTTGCTGGTCCTTGCCTGCACTACAAGATTGCTGCTGGTCTTTGTCTGCTATGCCCACTAGTGTCATCATCCTGATTGCTCACAGGATGGGCACAAATTCCCCTCAATGCAAAATGCTCAGCCTCTTGTGAGGTCTGTCTGGTCAGTATAGGGCATTGAGTCAATTTTCTGTCCTGCTACCCTTTCCAACAAGGCACAACACAGGGTGAGACAGTGCAGGCTGCAAGCAAAGAGATTAGATCATTATAGAATTCATCACAATATCCTTCCTTAATACTGTCTCCCTCATTGGCCCTCTTTGCATTCCCTGATTGTGTTTTGTATATTCACCTGTTGGATTGCTGGAAATAAGATTTTGAATTCTTCTGGACTTTATTTTCCTGAGAGTCTAAACAACACCTCAAATAATGGAGCCCAATTTTCTTTCATGCCCTTGGCCACTATCAGAATATAGATTATAAATTATACTGATAATATGCTTGTGTGAAATACTTTTAGTCCTTTAACAGTCCTTCTTTCTCATCCCTGCTTTGCGCTTCAGAGACGTGATTTGTAATAGCTTAAAGCAGATTGTGTTGTATGTCTGTTAACAGCACCAGCAGAGATAAAAGTATTTGCGTTGAAAAAGTGGCTACTATGATCTTGGGTCAATGTGCAATATTAACTTGCTGTAATTTCAATTTCCAGTAAGCTGTCCAATGCATCTCTGTTTCAATGCCTATTATATCTGTGTCATCATTTTCCCCTCAAACTAGTAAGAGTAATTTCATTAGTCTGGACATTCAAAAAAGCAAAACTTTTGCCTGAAATTAATAACACCCACAGATTAATCAAAGGTAATTATATTAGGAGAAGTTATGTCTTCTTGTATCCTGAAATTCTCATTAAAATTGTATTACATTCATTACCCATGTATACCCAGGTTCCCAGAGATATACATTATATAAGAATCTCCATTTCAATATTGCTTGCAAAACTCATTTTGATTCAATCCTGAGTTTCAGCGCAGAAGTGCCCAGTCTGAGGAAACCATGCGGGTCCTATGCATGCAACTCGAGTTCTGCTTTTTTTTTTTTTTTTTTTGTCTGGTGTATGTGTGCTTGATTTCATTACTTTTCCACTCTGTCCTCTAACTTTTTATTTCTTTTCTGTTTTGCTCTGAAGAGCAACTCATTCTTTCTATAAATCTATACAATGCCTATCACAATGCAACCCTGACCTTGTTTGGGACACTGCAGTTCTGCGAAAAAGAAAAATATTAATTAGCTGCTGTGTCCCAGCCAAAACATTTGCCCTTCAATGGTGCTTGAGGATTTTGCTCTACCTATTGGTTGGAATAAGGATTGCCAACTCTGTGCTTTTGTGGTGAAAAGCGCTAGAGAAATGTAAAGTGCTTGCTTTTTCTAAGGTGAGATAACTATTAGCAAGGTTGCTGTAAGTAGGAGACAAGGTTATTCAAGCCTTTTTGAGACCAATAATATGTTAATTACTTGGGAAAAGAAAGAAAGCTCAGGGAGGGGTGTTTCTCTCTTAACTTTGTTCACCATCAGTATGTCATTTATTGATGTAATATTTTATCTTATCTTGGAAAAATTCCATTGTTCCCACTTCCTTTTGACTCACTTGCAGTCCTGCAAATTGCCCCTGAAGCCATTTTGCCATCAAAAATACCACTATAAGAGTTGCCTGCATGGTCTATTGAAGTTGTCTGAATGAGAATGATATGTAAATCATTAGTAAAAATATAGCTGGCTTTTGAAACTTCTTCTGTTTCTTAAAATCATACTGTGCTCTACCAGAAGAGTCTCTGTTTCACACTGTACTGCCACCAGCTCTAGTGTAGAATAAATAAAAGAAATGAATTGTGCATGTAGCTAATCTGAAGCTTCTCCCACATAAAAATACTGTCAAAAACTCAAAATTCGAAGCAGTATTTCTGAAAATGCCAGATCCTGGTACTCAGTGAGATCTATTGTCTTTTCTGGAATATGCAATTATTCTTCACATCTTCTCTTTTTCCTTATTGAGTAGATTTACCCCTTGGATGTGACCAACCAATAATTTCTACAACAGAAGAAAGCTCAGAGTGATGGACAAGGGCAAGGTGCTCATGAAGCTCAGGAATAATGTAGGATATAACTCATTAATCAGAACAGTTGCACAGAGAACTGACTGTCTCAACACAAAGGGGACCAGAGGGAGACCTTTGTGCTGGCCTGGTAGCCATAGACCAGGTGTAAATGTTCCTTCTTGAGCTGACCCAAAGAATGTAAATATGTCCTTGAGATTAGACACGAATCATGAAGGAAGTGTGGCTTAGCTCAACACAGAGTATAAAACCTCAGCAGTTAAAAGAGGAATTTTGAAGAGAGCAATGACCTCTTGACAGAGTGAGTCCTACAAACAAGTGTATCTCACCATACCGAGGGTCCAGGTTGTGGGTTATCTAACAGCAAGGATGGGCAAGATGTAGGGTTTTTGCTCCTCTATTACAGAATGAGACATCCTGATAATAAGTCTGGTTGCACCTCTCTCACTTATATCCACTTCTTTGTGCTGACCTTGAGACGCCTTCTCTCAACTCATTGCATGTTGGAACATATCCCAAACAAATTCTCCAGAATCTGGCAAAATTAGCTCATGCAAATTGCAGCTTGGTGTCAACTGGGCTTATTTTTATTCATAGGAAAGCTTGGGGAAGGTGTTACAAAAAAAAGGTGTGGACAGAAGGATCTTTTCAACAGATCTGAGAAAGAAAATTTGATGGAATTAGATTAAAAAAGAAATGACAAAACTGGGCAGAAGTCACCATTACTCCCAGCAGGCTCTTGTGAATCACTAGATGGCAACAGAGGCAAGTCAAGAGATAATGAAATGGACCTACTGCCCCTTTATCAAACTGCTCCAGTGTATTAGGACCCAACAGAAACCAACCCTATCAGGAATAAAACTTGTGTTTTGCTCCTGAAACGCTATAGAGCACCAAGAAAGGTTTTATTTAAAATGTCATTATCTCATTTTTACCAGTGGAAAACAGATTAATCCTATTAGTAGAGATATGTAACAGAGAAATTAAAACTAAGGTCTGCTGTGAAAACTATAGGTGCTTTAATATAACTTTTATCCTCTTATGATCTGCTCTGAGTTCATTTGATATGTGCATTTAGTGACAGCAGGAAAGTATCTCATAGCTTCTCTTTAAACACTCTTTAAAAGAGTGTAATATTTACATTGAAACAGGTCAAAATGTAATGACTTACCCCAAAACCCACAGATTGACTATTAGAGGATGTGGCCCTGATGTGGCCTGGTTCAGCTTTAACCACAAGATCATCTTGGAAGCAAATAATATCATAACTGGGAAACTGGATGGCATTTTCTGAATCTGTCATCTTTCATTCCCTTTCCGTAGCTTGTGCCTAGAATGATTTTCCTGAAATTGTCTGTAACAACTTTTTTTAAAGCTTATAAACCTGTAATTTTTTTTCTAATTTAGTTTAGCAAAGCTTATTCTTCTAAGGAAACATTTGCATGATAGAACTGAAGAAATGAGTAAAATTTGTAATTAAAAAGAACTCTTCTAGCAATTTTATGTGCTAGATGAAATAATTTCCTAGTAATAAAAGCTTTGTTTGCTATCTGTAGCATGAGTTAATCATAAATTACTAAAAGGACACTGTGATCCAAACAGCCTTATGTTCATTTTCAAGTACCTAGTCTGCGATACTAAGAACTTTTCAGGCTTTGTAACCTTATAAATAAATGTATGTTATTACATATGAATTAGTTATTGTTGAGCCTTTTTATAGCCTAATCATCAGTTTGGCATATAAACTCCTTCCATTTCAGTGGATCACTGGCAAGTATAATTTTTTCCTAAAACTCATTTCATTTCCAGAAACTTTGCCTTGTTGACAATTCCATGCCTATGCCTAAATCAGAATAATTTTCATTGATAGAACATTATAATTATTATCAGTAGCAGTAATTCTTAACAGCAACAATAATCATTATTTCCCAACTTAATTGCTGGGAAACCATAAATTTTTGGAATAAGCAATTTACCATAGCTTTGGTTTAGTGGCAGAATGTGTTTAAGAATGAAGTCATAAAAAAAATGCATCTTTACTTTTTTTCTACAGAGGATTAAAAGTATGGGTTTTCTAATTTCTCACATAAAATAATCTAAGGATTTCATAAATTGGGGATCGTTCTTATTCTAATTTTATCACTTTTCTATTTTGTTAAAATAATTTACTAGATTAATCCAATATTTATTTGCTGGCTTTCAGACATTTTGCCAACTTTTATCGGGTAATTGATGTTTTTTAGGATAGAGTGCACACCACAGCACTCCATGTCCTGAGCCTCTTTCCTATGCTAGGTTACCTTACCGTTGGGCTGGCACACTCATCAGTAGCCCACTGAGTGATGCAACTAGCTTCTGGCATTCACTGTTTGCCTCTCCCTGGCAGAGAGCGAAATGCCAGGTCTGATGGGCCCTTCTTCATTTATTTCAATATGAGTGTGTGGCTATGTATTTCTCTCAGCAAAGGCAAAGCAAAGCAATGGGCAATGCAACTCCAGCAAAAGCTGGGGAAGTTTGCGATGGTCTGTCAAGATTGTTGATTCCAGGCAGTTGTTTGGGCTTGGAGCTTAGTCCATGAAACTCTCTAGGTGCTACTGAAATGTCTCTGTGTCCAGTTGTACTCTTTCTGCTGCAGGGGATGGTGGATTAGGAGGTTGGCCAAGTGCCTTCAGTCATGTGTCCAGCTTGACAAGCTGCTCAGGTCCCTCCACAGAACTAGACAACACATTGGCCTGTGTCACCAATCATGTAATTTGGATTTGGGCTCCAGAGCCTTGGATCATCATTACAGTACGCACAAAATTCTATGAATTCAGTGTTCAAAAGCCAAACCCGTCTTAAAGTTTAGTGTGGTCTCAGTGTAGAGGTGGGGAGTAGTCCCAGTGTAGTTTATACGGGTAGGTGTTCCACAGTATTACCCATCCAGGCCCCAGCAGTGCAGGCTGTACAGGATATTTTGTCATTTTTGACACTATGGATGATTTTTTTTTTTTGCCAAACCATCTCATCAAGTTTGACATCAACTTCAATTCATGTTGTTTGGGACAACATGTTTCTATCCTAAGCCTAGGTATGTTAAATGTCTGTTGTCTGGGACCTGAGTTACCTTCAGGTCATTGATTTTCTTTTTTTCCCTTTTTTTTTTTTTGTAGCAACTAATAGTTTTCTATCATGCTCTACAAGAGTCATGTTCTTGATAGATTTTCATGTTTTTAGTTATTACTTTTTACCTCAGTTCCAGTAATTGGTCTAATTACAATATTTTTCTTTTGTCTCAGTAATTTGTATAAGTGACATCTTTATGTTTAGTGGCACTAATTAGTCTATAACTGGACTGTAATTAACTGGAACTGAAGCTGAGAAATGACTAGAAAATCAAATTCTAGACTGAAACTCTTCTCTCTTGCTGTTTCCAGGGTCTAAAGCATCCTGATATAGGTAGAAGGGGAGAACATTTTGAAAATTTCAAACCAGTTTACTATAACCAAGAGCTTTCCATAACTCATACCCTACTGGTGTAGCTGTATCAGGACTGAACTTAGTCCTTTTTGCTGAATAAAGAACATTTGTGTCATGGGGAAAATGCATAAATTTATGAAGAAATCACTTCCTATCATAAGAAAGATGTGAAGTTCATGGAGATGGTATGATTTCCTCTGATGACATTAGTGAGGGCTATTTCTTGCAAGTGGTTGGAGAAATCCACCCAGTTGCATCCTGCACGTTTCAGCACATGCAATCAGTGTAATGGTGAAAGCCTCTGCAGAACCAGCCCTCAGTCCTGCCTACCAGACGCCACTAAATATTCTTCTCCAGGGAGCTGAGTCTGAAGAGCCTTCTTCTAAATGGAGCCAGATCAGAACCCAAGATATCTCAGTACTGTATGAACCTGGCTGCTTCCAGCAGTGTGACAGTCACTCATGAAATGAGACAGACTATTCAGGATGTCTCATACATTAGCAGCAGATAAATAAATAAGTGAAATGAGGGGGATAAAAAAGTGTGACATTATTTGCAAACAACCAGTGCTGTGATCCCCTTCTCATGAAAGTGATCATTATTCATATTTCCCAATTTGATAAAGTCAGTGGCACAGATCATGTGAATAAGGCCAGTAAGGTAAAGACTATAGGAGCAAGACTCACATCAGAGGCAGTAATAATAGTCATTCTATTAAAGAAATCATCTATTTAAATTCATTTGTTTTTATATTCTAACCACATGGATTTATGACTGAAACACCCACAGTACAGAAGACTCTTGTGAAGACCGTGTGTAGGCACAGCTGTTTTGGAGTTGGCTGCAGATAAGCAGGTATCTTGATTTCCTTTTACCACTAAATTTGAAAAGAGGCCAGCACTGGAGATGAAAACACAATTTATGAGATAAAAAACCCAACATTTTGAGTTTTATAAGAGCAAGAGTCCATTTTAATAACCTGCAGAGGAAAAAGTCATAGAAATTTAGCAGGCTGAATATATTCTTTCACTGTGCTGAGTAAACAGTAAAAAGAAAATGAAATTTCCTCACAGGCTATTTTATTAAAGAAAAGAAGATCATGGAAAGGATATATTTTTATTTAACTTATAAATATATGTGCATATATAGGACAGTTTACAGACTGGATTTCAAATACAGATGAGTGTGTACAGATGCCATGTATATATTACAATGAAATGAATAAACTCTGGAAATGATGAAAAGCTAACTTACGTGTTTCCAATAGTTGCAGTCCCACTTTTAATCTAATTAAGCACTGATGAGAAAAGACATTAAATAATTGTCAGACCCATGCCCATTCCCAGTGCTGACATTTCTGCAAAGTGGTGAGTATAACGTCCCATTAAAAATGCCAGACTCCAGGTGTGGCGGGAGAGCAATGACCTTTCAAACAATGACCATCTCCATTCCACTTGGCTGTTGATCCATGGGAAATTTTTGGGAACCACCTTAATATTCTCAATCACCCATATTCCTTGCATCCTCAAAATCATGGGCACTGTTTAAACTGTGATGTGCAAATGCTCAACCTGAAGCTGGGTTCAAAATGTGCCTGCAAAATGTGCCTGTACACTGTGATGTATGGAGAAATGTATGTTCTAGGGCACAGGGTGAGCAAGTAAGACATGGGATTCTCCTTGAGCAAAACTCTCATTGTGTCAGTAAAGAAAGCAGTTTAGAGTCATGTGGTGGAGCTGGCTGAAGACTGAAAGGATAATCGATCTCAGTGGGCAGTTCTTTGTTAGCAGTGCTATAGCTGCCATACTTTCTCCGTCTGTCTTATGGGTTGCAAAATTCTGCTCCTCCACTAAGGGATTTCTTCCATGAAATCCCAGAGATACTGAATTCTGAATTTCAGCTCTAAATGTAGGATCATGGAAGATGATGAGTAGAGGATTTATTGCACCCTCTGATTTTGAGGTTCAGATAGCAAGGAAGGAGTTCCAGATGAACTGCATTTGAAGCCCCATGCATTGCTTGAGTTGACACAGATCCCTTGCAATGGAAGAAGGAGAAGGGAAAAGAAGATCCCCATAACTCAAAGAAACATTCTCCTGGCTTAAGGGAGACTTGCCTCTGCCTAGATTTTCAAGCCGCATTTTCCACCACTACAGCTACCTGTCAGCTACACAGTCAATGAACCTGTGTATACAGTACAGGGAGGCTTTAGTGCAGGGCTGGACAGAACTAGAGAGAAGAAATGGATTTCCTAGGGAGGGATAAATGCTATATTCGCCTTTGTTTGCTGCTGAAATGTCCTGCCTTTCCTTACCTGAGGACATGATCTGAACCAAGGCACCCCTTCTTGTTTCTGCTCTCTCCTTTTCAAAACCACTGTCCCAGTTTCTACACTACCTCCCTCTCCTCATAAATATGAATAACTTGGTTAGGAAAAATGGCAAGGATGAGGAGAGCAGCTTATTACCATCTTCCCCACTAGCAGCTCTTGATACCAGCTGCCACTATGACATTGACACAGTGGGATCAAATATGATGAACCACAAGGTGCCACTTTAGCTGTCACTTCAAATTCCTGGAGTCTTCATACTTTTAATCATGTTTATTTATAAGATACATTTCCTGTTTCTATACTGGCACTGATTTTAAACTGCCTGCAACTAAGCATTGCCTGTCAGACTGCATCTTTCTTTTCCTAAGTGTGTATCATGGTGAATATCATTTTCATAACCCAGAAAATGATTCTTTCCAGTCCATGGAACCAAAGACCTATTGTATTCCCATTTACCCTCCAACCCAATCAATAACCTCATCTTTCTTCCCTTCTCAGTCTAGCAGACTTTCCTTCATGTTGCTCTGAGCTAATTTCTTGATCTCTTTGACTGATTTTCAAATCACCTGACCATCTGTTTGCAGTCAATCTAAATATATAAGATATGTTGCAATTATCTTCAGAGCAACCCTTTAAATTATCTTCTTCCTTCCTTCCTTCCTTCCTTTCTTTATTTAAACCACTCCATATGCAGGTCTATAATTGACTTTAAAATGTGTAACCACTTTATTATCTGGGAAAAAAATAAGAAAACACCCCTAAATGCTGAAATAATGTAGATGTAGGTACCTAATGAATGACTGTTTGGAGCAGACTGACAGAATAAGTCCAACAGCGCCAACTGATAGTTCCTCACACAGAGCTGGTAAGACGGGTAGCGATGATATTCCAAGTAGAGTTATGGCACACAGTAGCTGATAATAAAGCATTTCCATGTTCCAGAAAAAAGCGAGCTGAAAAGAAAGAATAAACCTCAACCTCATCTTTATAAGTACATAAACTTCTATCGGGAGTGTTATATAAGAATGAGGATCTGTGCTAGGCTTGGTCCAGGATCTTTTAATGTTCTTTTCAAGAATTTTCCATCTCATATGTTTATAGATATTTACTTTTTTTTTTTTTTCGCTCTTTTTTTTTTCCTTCTTCTTTTTTATTTTTATTTTTTTAATTTCCTTTTAGGGACACTAGAGTTTAGAGTTTATTTTGCAAGTGTTTCAACATGTATTTCACCTCTACAGATGCCTTCAATAATCAGAAATTGTTATTTTCTAATAAATACTGATTTTTTCACAGGAAATGAATGTGTGAGTTCAGCTTGGTTTCAAATGAACAAATTTCACCAGACCAGAAGTTACCATAGGTATTTCTTCTGCCTTGAAAGTGAAGCTCACAGATTAATCAAAACATTAAAGCTCGGAGAAATGCATAGAAACTATTCACTCCAGCAGAAGGTACCATGGGGAAGCTTGTCCTGCTGTCTTGACAGAACCGTGCAGAGAGAATGAAGACTCCAGTTTCCATAGCACTGAATCCAGGACCTTGCACAAAACCTAAAACTTGCTTTATATAGCCTAAAGAGCACATCAGAGCTATGGGAGGCTATTTTAAGTGTCCCTTAGCAATAAAGAAGACTTATCTAATGAGCAGTCAGACTGAAGAAACACAATTTCAAGTTTTCTTTTTTTTTTTTTTCTTTTAAGAGAAGGCTGTCTGTGTGCAGGACTGATAAGCAAGAATGGCTCTTTTGGATCCAGGGGGATCCAATATGTGCCATGTCAGCATAGAAAGGCCTGCTGAGTACATTTGCTCTGTAACCATCATTCAAAAAATACAGCAGTATGAGATGACAATTCAAACCAAAAATGTCTTTCTCTAACAGAGCAGAAAGTGTTTTTAACATGAACTCAAGCAAAAACACTTTGTTTTGGATATAATAAAATGTTTTCGATGGGTCCTGATTTTCAGCTTTGCCTATTTCTATCTATGTCTAGCTTTACTAGAAAGCATTCTTGTCTCGATTTGACTCTCATCTAATTTGTCATTCTTATTCTTTATCTTCTGAATACATGCCAAAAATGTCCTGTTCGTATTTCCTTCTTTTCTTCTCTTACTCTTCTTTGCCTGTTGCAGGACTCAGCATCTTTACCATAATGACTCTTAGAACCAGCCCTTGGTCTTTTACCAGCGTTGCTCTGTGGACAGTATACTTGCCTGTGAACCACATTCTCCTACGTGGTCATAGGTCCCCACATGATCATAGGGTACGTGCTCCTGTGACACTGAATATTCAGCTTCACAGCATCAGCATAGAGGAAAATATTGCCATTGGCACAGATCCTGCAAGGGAAAACAGGAGCAGAGGGTCTACATGGGATTGGATGGAAGCAACAGGTACTGTTGACATGACCTGAACAGCAAAGACATAATACTATCCTGATCCAGCTGCAACCCATGTGTTTTAACAGGAATTTATGATTCTGTATTAAGAAATTACCTAGAGGACTTCTAAAGATCTATTGTGACAATTACAAAGAGACTTAAATCCTCTCCATATTATCTGAATCTTGTTTGATTTGTTGTAAGTATATGAATTAGCACCTTTAATGCATTAAAAAACACAAAGCAAAGAAGAGTCTGGTTCGATTTGTAGGGGAATGATTAAGTAGGTATTGTAGCTCTACAGTCTGCAGTGTACTGCCTACTGGCTTCTATAAGGCCAAAGGGTGGGATGTATGTACATGTCGGGCATGATGCAACATGTGCCGTGGTTGATTCTCAACTCTGTAGGCTCTCTGAACTTCCAGAAAAATGACTGATTTGTGAGAACTGGAATATCGTTGGACTTTTGGCTCCTTGGACAAGTGTGTCTGATAAACAGTAATAGATTCAGAAATTATTGCTGGTAAAAGAGAGGGAATTATTAGACAGATAGATGGACAGAGAGACAGATGGAGAAACAGTGTGATACTTGGACAAGCAAATTAAAATTATATATTCGTTTTACTTTTAAAAAATCCTTTGGAGAGAATTGCACTTACTGATGCTTTTCATGTGTTAATAACACCAGCCAGCAAGACATTTCAGTGTTTCATGGATGGATGGAGATCTCAATACTCTCTGCATGGGCTGAATGAAGCAGAAAAGAAATTGGCAAAAACAGGGTTATTATCTTTGTTTTTTAATATTCATAATACAGTGATACTCAGAGACTCTAACCAAGTTTGCACTGCAGGAGTTCTTCCAGCTTAGTCCTTGCTTCAGCAGGTTTAAGTTCTGAAGTCCTGATCCAGTGTATAAACAAGACTCAGCAAAGTCTGTGATTTAAAGAAAATTTAATGCAAGAGGGAAGATCAAATGAAGTATGCAGCTTTTACTTAGCTTCAGATAGAGAATTTCCAGGTGTGAGGACACAGACACATCACCATGTCAATTAACAAGATTCTGAGATTGGTGGAAGGAACTCTTTAGCAGCAAGGTGTATTAACCCCAGTGACAGTATATATGGAAGCACTCATCAGAGGATCTTGAAAAGGATATGAAGGAGAAATAAATCTTTGGGGGTATTCCTCCATTCACTAAAGCATGAGAAGGTAACACATTATGAGGATTGATTCTGCACTGGAAGAGAATGGATAGGTTATGTAGGACATCAAGTATCTGCTTTGCATGCATCTCAACCCTGGTTGCACCTATATCCGAGAAGCTGAGGTAGCTATAGCAGCTAGAAGTGCCCTAAATGACCCATGAAGGGACAAATCCAGACAAACTGGGTGTGTAAGCAATATATTTTCAGTTGCCTAATTACTTAGGAACCATAGTAAGAGGAAACATAAGCTTGTTCATGAGACAGAATAGTAAATTAAAGCCAGCAAACTTTCTTTCCTTTTCTCTGGTTCTGCTGTCTGACAGTTTCATCCAAGGATATCAGCTTCAAGATCTCTAGAACAGGGATTTATAATGTATTTCCTTATTAGGCACCTTCCTCATTGCAGCTGCTTGCTTACTGCTCTTTCCTGACAAACTTATGTGCAAAATTTTAGAATTATAGTTCTAGCATGTTTCAGAAGACACTTTTTGTTCTGAAAACTGTTTCATGTTTGAGTTGCAACTTGAGGCAGAAATGTTCTTTGATAAGAAAAACAACTTCAAAATACTGTTTCATTTGCAATTAGCACTTTCCGTCTGAGATTCACATGTGCTTGTATAACTCAGTTTCAAAGAACAATGACAGCTATGTGTTTAAAGAGAATTCAAGGGGGTGATAGAGGGATGCAGAAAAAAATTGCGTTTTGGAGAAAGAAGAATTCAGTCTTGAATTTCTACCTTCATGATTTCTAACCTGATAAGTTGAAAAAATGTAAACGTTTTTGTTACTGCATTTTATGAAGCTAACTTTTTCATCTTCATTTTGTGTTTTGAAGATTTTGTTTATTTAACTATAATTCATCTTCCAAATGAAACAGAAGCTGTTGAGTTTGTATTTCATTAAAGGACTACTGCAAACACAGTTGAGAAAGAGTTTTTACAGTACTTTAAAGCACTAGTTGCTTTTTATTTTCCCTTAGGAGAACTGAAACAAACAAACAAACAAAAAACTTGGAGTAGGAATTTCTTGTATGTATCCTTCCCTTCTATTTACAAACATTAACATCCATTTTGATGTTTCATAGCAGTTAAGCATACGCAGAGTTTTCTTTTTAGATTGAGCTCCTTTTTAGATGTTAAACTCCACAGTTTCATTTTCTGAATGTCATCCAAGTTCATGAGATACTTCATGTAAGAAAATGCTTAAGGACATACACAGCTATCAGAATGAGGTTTTCTCATCTTCATTGCATTGTTTTGTTGATATGAGAAAGACATGAATTTAGATTTTTTTTTTGGCACTCAGATAAAATTTTAAAATTTGACCGCCAGAATAGACCAAAATATAGTTGCCGAGATTAATGTATCTACGATCAGTTTTAATCTGAACACAAATTGACTTATTCTTGGAGATTTTGACCTTGTGCAAGTTCTATTAATTTTGTTCCTTCTGATGAAATATAGCTTGAAGCATGTGCACGTAGCTGGATACTCAGCTGAATATATATAGTTATAGTAACACGGTCTGCTCAGGTTGGAATGCACCTTTGGTCTGGATGAAGGAGATTATCTTAGTAAGAGTGGGAGTTTCAGAATATCGCGCTATGAATATGTGATTATATCCTGTCATCAGGTCCTCCATCAGAACAAGGACAGATGAGCTGTAGTCTCCATAAACATTAACAGAATGGTGGACTTTTTGACCGCTGGTTTTAATAGGCAATTCTTAAACTTCTAGAATTCTGGTTACTAAAATTTGAAACGCTAGCAAAAATACTCCCAGAAATTAAAAAAAGAAATTAGATTTTTTATAACCTTTTTAATACCCAGTTTCATATTATGAAAATAATGTTCTCCATTTTTTATTTCATCTATGAAACTGTTTTTTATAATGTTTCAGCTTTTGGTACTTGAAATTATACTAAACTATTTTCATTTGCAGTCATTTAAGTGATTTTTTTTTAATAACTCAGAATGTATTATGTTGGCATAAAAATAAAAGTTGACTTTCATCAAAAAGTCATTTTTATCATTAAAAAGTGTGTAAATGAAAATTAAGCCATTAACTACTCTTAGACAATAGAGATTAACACACACACTCAGAAATGCAAATATCTGACATTTTTATTTCTGTATATACCAGTTTGCAGTCATAACTGTCCAATATTCACAGAAAAGCTAAGATGTCAATATCAGTTAGAGTGTGTATTTCAATATTGCAGCATATAGGACACAGAACTTCAAATGTTCTCTGGAAATGCAGGGGGGATTTAAAGAACAAGGAAATGGGTGTGTATGGGTCAAATAACTTACCCCGAGGCATACAAGAAGTCTATGTCACATTTCTCAGGTGAATCCACTGCTGCATGCCAATCGTGTCCTTCAGTCATAACGCCTCGAGTCTGCATTTATACCAGCCATTACACATTCAAATAAATGCAGTGTGAGGTCCACATATATATTCAAATCTCACACTGCATATTCAGAGAAATGCATGCTTATTATTAATGTTGATAATGAGATATTAAGCTGTCATAGGGGATTGCGATGAGCATCATCAAGACAAGTCTATGGCTAGCATCCGCAATGGAATTTCTTCAAGGGAAATGTAATGAGGAAGACTGAGAAGGAAAAGAAGCAACAGCACACGGGAGTATTAAGGATGTGTGGGCTGGGAGGACTATCTTGGGAGATCACTAGTTCTGCTTCTAGAGAAGTGAAGTTTATCCTGTCATTTATCTTTTGGTAGAATTCCTTTTGAAATGAATACCACGCTCATTATAGGTGTCAAACTGACAGCCGTTAAGATTGAAGTTCCCTCTTAAATAATCAGGTGTAGCAAGCAGCTGCAATAGGAGCTTTTTTCACAAATTTCTGTCAATAAACCTCAGCTCTGACCAGACAAGGATAAGAAAATTATTAAAATTCAGATTCTTGCCCTATATACTTGGCCTAGCAGCAAGGGGACTTGTAGTGCTGCCTGTGCAGTTTCTTCCTTGACTTATCTCTTCCTGGAAATGAATTGAAATCAACACATTGCTACTGGATCACTAGGCTAGAAGTAACATTTACTTGTCCTTACCTCATCTCCTTACAGATAACTGACCCCGTCTTAACACCAACCAGGTTTCACCATTATTTACCACAAACTCAGGTAGAATCCAAATTCCTAAAGGTACAATGTGCTCATAAGAAAGCATCTTATAGAAAAAGATGAATGAGGCTTATTGTATCCCCAAATATGTGCCCCTGAGTAAGCCACAGTCCAAGCAGCTTTGTTTTTTCCATGTCCTATTGCTCTTTTGCTCTTCCTTTTTCTCTCTAAATACTATCTCCCATCACCAAATTCCATGAAAACTATCTGCTCAATTCTTGCTTATTTGCTTTTCTGTCATGTAGTTAATTGTCTGGTTTTCATGATAGTGTTTGTTGTTGAATTCATAAGAGCAAAAAGGATGGGAGGGAACCTCAAGAACTCATCTAATTCATAGTCCCATAGAAGTATAAATTCTACCAAGACCTGATTTAGGAAAGGTTTTTCCTAAATGGCATTAGTCTAAGGTTTTCTTAAAAGCTTCTAAACAGTGAAGAGTCATTACTGCAGGACTGACCTTCCATAAAACACCACTGTTTATTGTAGCCAGTGGACTAGGCAAGGCAGACACCCCTGGTCGTGCGAGTACTATCAGATACTTGCTACATGATTGAAATTGCTTAAAATCAGTAGTTCCTCCTGTTTTACTGAAATGGGATTGTCCATATCCAGACAAAATTAAGTCCCAGCTTCCAGTGAGTTTCAGTGGAAATTTGGGCTTTAGATGAGCATATATTCTCATGTCTAAATCTTTAATTGTCCAACAGAAGGATGAAGACATAGCAGTAGATGGAGGCAGAGACTCCATCTACTGAGACTAAATGTTAGGCTGAGACTAAATGTTGGTTTGACTCAGCCAAAAAGCAGGATACAGAAGATACTTATGACATTTCTCATACGCTAGTTATCACATTTAAAATGGGAAGATTATATTGATTATCATCTCTGCCTCATCCATCATGTGTGCATCACTCTATAAAGAAGCTTAAATGAACACAGTTTAGCATTAAAAAGGATCTCTGGCCAGCAGAAACCACCATTACCTGTTCTCCTCCATCATGGTTGGAAATTATCTTTAGTGTGAACCCAGAGATCACAGTCCTTCCTGGCATGGGACTTGGACAACAGAGCAGTTCAGTAATAAATAAGGGAAATGGATGTCTTCATACAAAACTATTTTCTTCATATAGATTTTGCTCTAAGAGAAGGTAACAGACAATTTCCTGACAACTACCTGAGTGAACCTGTTAGGAGGTAAGGTGATGAGAGAGGAAGATCAGAACACCAAGGGGCTTTGTGGGCAGCATTAATTATGCCTTCTGATTAAGACATAGCCAGACTAGAAATGATGGTATGGGAACGGATACTTGCTAGTCACTGGGCTTGTCAGGTCTTTCCATTTTTTTCAGTTGGAGAAAATGTTAAATTTATGTTTGAAATGTATACACAGATTTCTCTGGAATAAGTTTTGCATGTCATATTTTCAAGTAAAAGAAAAAAATACAAGTAAAATACAAAAATGTCACCTCCCCCAAACTCATTCTAAACTCTAATTGTAATGTATTTCCCTATGAAAGCCCAGCAGATTGTTTTAACACCTTTATTGCTTGATCCTGGGAGCTCAATTTATTATTTACCAATCCTCCTCTTGTCTCTGGCCACATTTCTGCTTATATTATTCCTAACAGGTTCTCCAGCTCACATTAGTTCAAAAATCAATCACTTCCCAGATCCATCCTTTTTATTCTGCTTTTGGGCTATATGTCTCGAGTGCTAATGTGTTGACGAGTGCCTAGCGCTGACTGCAGTAGTACTTGCTCTCACCACATGCGGAAAGAAAAGATTGTCCCGTGTTTCTTGAGCCAAAGTATGCTAATAAATAGATGGTATAGGCGAATAAATACATTTATGTCTTCTCCAATATATAAGTTCCTGTTGTAAATTTATTCATGTTCTGTAAATTTTCACATAGTTTCATCATTCCTCTGGGAAGACGGTTCTTCAAAACATAAATTCATTAGGATTTACTTCAGTTGAACCTCTGGAGTTTCTCTGAGCTTAATTTCATCCCATTTCTCTTTAGTGATATTCTAAATCATTCTCCTTTTCTGGTTGCTTATTACCACCCATAGTAAGTAAATAGGCAAGGTACAAATATTTAGTTTTATTCAGCTTTCTTTTACTTACATGTAAAGCTATATCCCAGCAACACGGAGAAAGCTATTTTCCTAACTACTGGCTTATTTTTCTGCTGTATTTCCTTGTGAGCTCTTGTAAAGTTTCTTGACATCTATCTTAGAATTATACTTTCCATGTTACTCTTCTTTCATATAATATTGAGTAATTATCTTCTTGATGTTGCTAATTTGCACTTCCTGTTTTGTTCTATTTTCCTATCATGTTTTCCAAGTCTTTTAACTCAGGTAATTTTATCAATTTCCCATTCTCTCTGATGTTCACAATTCATTTACTGCTTCCTGTCAGAGTTTCATGTGCTAAATTATGGATACATAAATAAAAGAAAGGCCCTACAGAAAACACAATCTAGGCTTCTGACAAAAAATAAAGATGAGGATTGAAAGACTCAGGGAAAGGGAACAAGTTAGCAGGGAAAGCAGATGACTATGGGACATAGATTCCTATTTAGGAATATTCCTGATTTCACACAGTTATAACTGAGAATGCAGCTGAGACTTTTTACAGTTTACAGACTTTTAAAAGTTGATCAGTTTTGATTGTACAGTTGGCTGTGTATTATTTTAGATGCTCTGAAGGAATACCATATTCTTAGCAAATGAAATATTCATTTCTTTGCCATATCCTTAAACACATTGTGTGCAACAGCTGTGAAGTCCTACAAGGACCTAGCATAGGGAATGGATCTAAGAGGGGCACTTCGAAGAAGGGTTGAGATCTTCTAAATGAATATAAGGGTGGATATGAAGGCAAAGAGTTTTAGAAAATACTTACAGCATACTTAAAGCATTCACTAATATTGTGGGGATTTTTTTAAAAAAAGAAATGTATCTATTTAAGTACTCTAAACATCACAAAATGCCAATGTATTCCCTTCTAAGACACAACTTATGCAAGAGCAAATCTTTCAACAATAAAATCTTTTCCTTAACTGACCTGTGCTGGAGCTGTTTTGTTTTTGCCTTAAAAGACACTCTGGCAAGGGCACTGCAGGGTCCGTATTTGCTCTCTGATTCCTGTTCATTCCATGGCTCTCAGCTGACTATCTATTATTTATTGTAACACAATGTGTACCTAGATGACCCTGAAGTGCAGGTAAAGCCTACCGAACAAAGAAGGATCTGTTCTCAAAGGAGTTTACAGTCTCTGGGCCCTACCTTAGAAAGTTATGGAAAATGGGAGACATCTCTTGACTGTACTTGTATCTGTACTGAGCACAGGAACTCTCTTAGCTTCTCTGGATAATAAAATGCACTCTCGAGGAAAACAGTTGCTGACGTCCGGTTGGGATTTGAATATCTCCAAGGATAGAGACTTGGCATCCTCCTTCCAATATTTGATCAACTTTGCAGTGAAAAAAAAAAAAAAAAGTTTTTCCCTAATCTTATGCTCATCCATGGATGCTCATCCATCTACATCCATCATCCATCTACCTCCATCATCTACACTCCCATTCAAACCAGAAGATATTTCTACATATTGATAAGATCCCTCTGAACTTTCTCTTCCTGAAGGCTAAGTTAGCTCTTCTTGTATAAGGGATGCTCCAGTCCCTTAATTTTCTGTGTGTTCCATTGCTGGATTCTCTCCAACAGGTCCATGTCTCCCAGCCCAGCACTGGACCCAGCACTTCAGATGTGTCTCACCAGTGTTGAACAGAAGTGGGAACTTCTGGAATCGTTAAAGGAGTGATGTAGAACTTTTGCTTCTTGGCATCTTGTGATTGCTTTCAGAGTACACAAAAGAATATATTTTGATAATAATGTCATGCCTTCTTCACACATTATTTATTATGATCCTGATCAGTTTTGGTGAAGTCTGCATATGATTAAAATAGGGAGCCAAAAGAAATTCTTCTGCAGGGAGATTTCCTAGTGCAGCATGGAGGTGTGTCCCAATACAAAATGAAGTAATGAAGACTATGTGGTATGTTTCTTTTCAAACACTGTTCTTATGAAAAATTCAAGAGGAAATGCTTTCCTTTTGTTCACTGCCAGTTCATCTAGTTTGCAGCACAAGGAAAGAGAGATTATTATTTTGGGGTACTTTAATGTGTGGGAGCTTTTAAATGGATATAGATTTGTTCTGTTCGTTGTCAAGGTGCCAAAAGTTCTTGAAGCCTGATAATGCTCTCCCCATGTTTTATTCAGATTGTCATCAGTAATGAAATATAATTTAATTTTACTTTCCTATTACACTTTTCTCATCTCACTATCAAAAAATGTATGCACAGTATTTTTTATCATGGCTCACAAACAAGGGAGCTTTAAAAACAAATGTATGCAAAGAATTAATGTTTTTGCAGAATGGCTTTAATTTATTATTTAGCTCTATTTCTCCAGTGATAGCAAGAATATGCTTTTTATGAACATCATGGTACACTTAATTCTTGAAGACAATTTACACATTAAAAATAAATTGTAAAATCCCGGTAGGATTCAGCATGTTGACACATTTTAGATTAAGGATGGTAATGTTGATGACTGCTAAGTTTTAAATAAGTAAGTTAGATGGAAAAAAAAAGTGATTAGCAAGAGCCGTGTTAAAGAAAAGCAAAAGGGAAAACAATCTTCTGAGAGAGCTAGCCTTTTTCTCTAGGATAGGATCTCACCACTTCTTTATGTTATTGTAAAAGTCTTGATAAAATGTCTTCTAAAATTGCAGGCTTTGGACTGGACAGAGACTGCAAAAACATTTTATTTGGGATCAAACAGGGTCCAGATGGTTCTTGCTTCCCCCATTCCTGTGCGAACTATGCAGTCCCTAGCTATATAGTCTATTATTGTTTGCACTGTTTGATATCTTATGGGTTTCCAGATAGGGGGAAGGAAAACCTGTTGTGTGTCAGATCCCTATCTAGTGAAAAAGGAGGAATATCCAGCTGGCTTGGCAGAGGAAAAACTGCTGCACCACTTCCCACCAGACAGACTAAATAAAATACCACATAGACATTCCTCAAAATGAATGGAGCCGCCCTATCCTACTTGTCAGGAACATTCATCCTCTTTGAGGATTTCATCTCTAACCCCACTCCTTCTCCTGCTCCAGGAATCACACTTTCTTAAAACAGATCTTAAAGAGAACCAACCCTTTAGCTATCATACCCCTTTTCTGGTCTTTTGCAGATTTTTTCTTAAATCGCATTTCTTTACCTTCCTTCATTAGGTTTCTGTCAAATCTCATTATTTTTGCCTCAGGATAATGAACTGCATGTGCATAAAGCAGTTTGGATTTTTTCTGTTTTTTTTTTTTTTTTCTTTCTTTCTTTCTTTTACAGTTTAGGATAGCATTTTTGTTTAATTTCATGTTATTCACACACAAAAAAAAAAAATGGTTCTGAGAGGCAGGTCAAACTACAGGCTAAAATGTAGCCAGAGTTATATTCAAGCAGCTTTCTAACAGAGTCAGAATTTGAGCTATTATGCATTTGGAAGTAAAACAGAGAAGTTATGGTCTCCTTGTCAGACCTGATACACAATCCTGTTATATTACAGATGCACCTTCTTGATATAAAAGAAAGTGGAAAAAAAAAACATGGTGAATTTATATGGTTGATATTATCTGATAAAATACAAGTGAATGAACAGGACCTTGAGGGAAAATTTGATTGCTGAGAGAGACAAGGTATCCAGGGAATCGTTGCCACAAGACTAACAGAAAGGCGAAAGCAAAAGTAAATGTAGGTCAGCTGAAAAGTCAGGAGGAACAGCAAAATGATGAGAAAACTTGAAGAGGAACAAAAGTGACCTGCCATAGGGCTTAGTCCTCAGAATATCTCAGTCTGTCAAAGTAGATGTGAAAATGAGAATTCAGCTCAGCTACACCCGTTGGTTTTCCTTCTCCCTTGCTCCATTCCCATTTGTTCAACATTTTTTGGAAAAAAAAAAAAAAACAAAAAACCCCCAAACAAACAAACAAAAAAAAACACTTCCATGATATTTGTGAATAAGACCAACAGTTCATTCATGTCCTCCTGAGAGTCAAAGCAAGCAAGACCCTGACCTAATCTCTATGTGTAAATAGAAATACCATCAACAACACTCATGGAAAGATGGCATGTTTCCTACCTGATTTTGCAGTTTTGAATTTCCAAGATTTGCCAAGATTCAGCAATAACAGATCCTCCCATGTAATGGGAGAAGGGGAATAATATATTTTGTGTGGCCCTGGTTCTGTCCCAGGACCGGTTGCTGGTTCACCCAGTCAGGAGTTTCTTCCCTTCCCCATCTTTGTAGTCTGGTGCCTTCACTTAAGAGTACCTGCACTTCTGGCACATCCAATGGCTATTACATGGAAGCAGGCAAAAATTAGGAGAATATTCAGAAGATTTTTTTGGGGGAAAAAATCTTTGTCTGGGTTCTTTTTTTCTCTCCCCTAGATTGCTTCCAGTGGTTTAATTTCTAATAGTCTGTTCAATACTAGTTAAAAATTCTCAGACACAAGATCACAGGCACTTTTCCAGCATAGATTCATCCACAGATAAAGGGATCCCACCCACGGGAATACATGTTTTTCTGTGCAGAGGAGACTTCTTGGTAGCAGATAACTGGAAGTAATTAATCACGACAAAGACAAACAAACGAAGACATAAATCATTAAATTAGCAGCAACATGGTCTGCTGCTCTGCCCTCTTCCACCTTCTCATCTGCCTCCAATGCTACTTTGAATGAAGAACCCTGTCTTGCAGATAAAATACAATGCTATCAGCACATTTTGTAGCTTAAAATAAGAGCAGGAAGATTTGCATTGTTTTGTTTTGTTTTTCCATTTTATTCTACCAGAGGGTTTTGTCCTTATACAACCGTGATGTGAGAATGTTTCTGTGCGGATCTTCCATGCTGAGGACTCCAAAGGTATATAAGGAGAACATGCTGTATTCAACCATCATTAAGTATCATTTGCAATCTTGTACTCTGTCATCAGTGTATTGTCCATTCAGCAAGTTTTCATGCTTGAAATACCTGTGCTGACCCTCAAGATGTGTCAGCTAGTTTGTGTAGCAAACTAGTTCTGATGATGTTTTTATTACTACTACATTCAGCTGCTCAGCTCTCATTGACATTCATCGTGCAATACATAAAGCCTTGTGTCTCTGACCTTACTCTCTGTGACCTAGTTGTAATACTTTAGATTTAATGTTCTTATGGTTGAGCTGTCTTTGGAGGGAGCCTTACACTTTTCCTTCTACTGAAGTTTGCTTAACATATGGTGTCTTGCACCATTTGCATCTGCACTTGAAAGTACTCTATTACAGCCTAAATGACCAAATCTGTCTTCTAACTGTGAAAGAAGTTCAATTGTGTCCTTAAAGAAGGGCAACAATTTTAGGAAATATGAATGAATTTGAGATGGACACATGATGCCTCTTCAGTCCATTTGTTGGTAGTGGTTATCTCCAGAAATGTCTCTAACTGAGCTGGTGTGGGAAGCACACTCTAATTCGGTACTGTGAAAAAAGCACACATTATTAGCTCATAAGAGTCCTTAAAATGGATAAGGGAAGGTACACAGCTGATTTTATACCTACTGCATGTAAAACGAAACAGTGAGAATTTTGATGCAAGACCAAAAGCCATGATTAACTGGGAGAACAAGCCAGGTATAACAAAAGTCTTGTAATTTGAATGCTGTAGACTTTTTAAAATGATCAACCAACTGTAAACTTCTACCACTATCCACTCCTGCTGAAGAGGTGGGAGAACTCATTGTCTTTGGATTTTGGACTACTGGATGCTTCTGTCCCATGGGAAACTGTTTAGTGAGTTCTAACATGGCAATTCTGCCCCTTTTGCTGCAAAACTGGAAGAAAAGGAAACCAGAGCTGTTGTTGTTTTTGGTTAACAGGCAAATCCTGGAGAAAAAGCCAGCACATGCTTTCCTTTGCTTCTCCTATAGACAATGATAAGGTAGGTCCATCACTCTTCAAAACCCCTTTGGGCAGGATTCTTTCACCTGGGTATAGGTATTTGCAATGCAGATCCCTTCATGTGAACTAGCTCTAATCAGGGTCAATGAAGAGAAATAAGCACCCTCAAGATGTAAATCATTTGATCTGTTTTAGCTGTCTGAGTCACTCTCCTGGGTTGCTTTCAACAACTACATGGGAAGTCCAGATGACATCTTTATCTGTAGTGATTGCCACAAATACCTTTATATTTGAACAGATGTATATACACCCTTTCTGATATTTCCTTTAGAGCTTTTTTTTTTCTAATTTTCATGGCCACATGGAGAACTGAACCTATGATCCTCTTTTTGAAAGCAAGAGGGATTAACTGAGCAATGGCAAAAGGCTTTGGTGACATCTGATGAAAGGCTACAATGGACATCTAGTCCATCAGTAGGTGAAGGAAGTGTCTCTGGTTGCAATCCAAAGCCAGCAGAATTAATGGCACATACTAGGTCACCTACCATCCCTTTGTGAGAAGGCAAAAGCAGGTTGAATGAGGCCATAGTGAATATTCTGGATTCTAACACCTTCCTGTGCCAAAACCTTTCCTGCTCACTGGGGCTGTTCGAGCAGCAACAGGCACTTGCCAAGCCCTGCCCTAGATATTCTATTGCTCCTGTATGTGGTCAGCAATATACTTCCTGTCTGTGGTGGGAGAAGTGCTCTGTAGAAGAGGAAAGATTAGTGAGTAAGATTGAGTTATAGGAGGAGAGGAGAAGAAGATTCTATGTTTACTGAGAGAGCTGGCCAAGAGGATTTATGACAGAAGGAAGACTATGCTGGTAGAAAAAAAAAAGTATAAGAGGGAAAGCTAAAGATATTTACAAATATTTCTAAAAAATACATTAGAAAATGATCTGATTTCAAGAAAGAAATAGAGAACTAAGTATAAAACACAGACTAATGGAATATTTACAGGATGAATTTACTCTTCTGAACCAGGTAAATCTACTGGAAGCATGAGGAGATGCTGCCCATCATGTCCACCACTGTTCCTCTATAGTTGTCATTACATCAGAGCTGTCAGCTCTCTGGGATACAAATTATTGTCCATGTGCCTGTCAGAATCCTTTGGGCTATGTCACTAGCTACCAGGTAAAACCATAATAGCAGTGTTGAAAAGAGCACTCAGAGTCTAACCTGGACTCACCCTTCTCCTCCAATCATTCTCATTTCTTTATTTCTTTCCTATCTGAGAAGTATGAAAAATCTGGGAAAGACTTTTTTATATATAATTTGCTCAGTACAGCTTCCGAATAATTGAGATTTCCATTCAGAGAAGCTGTTTTGCACATACCAACAAAAAGAGCATGAAGTGTTGCTAGTGCTCTGAAAACCAAAGTTAAGGCAATAAGTGAAACAAAGAAAGATTTTGGTGTAGTGTTCATAGAATCCCAGAATGGTTGAAGTTGGCAGGGACCTCTAGAGATCATCTAGTCCAGTCCCTCTGCTCCAGTAGAGACACCCAGAGCACATGGCACAGGGTGGCATCCAGGTGGGCTTTGAAGATCTCCAGAGAAGGAGACCCCACAACCTCTCTGGGCAGCCTGTGCCAGGGCTCTGTTACCCGCACAGAAAAGAAGTTCTTCCTCATATGGAGGTGGAACTTCCTGTGTTTCAACTTACACAGGTTACCCCTTGTCACCGGCCACCATGGAGAAGAGCCTGGTCCCTTCCTCCCTACATTCACCCCTCAGGTGCTTGTACATGTTAATCAAATCTCCTCTCTGTCTTCTCTTCTCCAGACTAAACAGGCCCATCTCGCTTAGTCTTTCCTCATATGATAGATACTCCAGTCCTTTAATCCCTTAAGCCCTCTTAGGGAGCCCAGGACTGCACCCAATATTCCAGGTGCGGCCTCACCAGAGCTGAGCAGAGCGGCAGGATCCCTTCCCTCAATCTGCTGGCAACGCTCCTCCTGATGCAGCCAGAATCCCATTGGCCTTCTTGGCCATGAGGGCACATTGCTGCCTCCTGGTTAACCTGTTGTAAACCAGGACTCCCAAATCCCTCTCTGTGGAGCTGCTTTCCACCAGGTCAGCCCCTAATCTGTACTGGTGTGAGGGGTAATTCCTCCCCAGGTGCAGAACCCTGCACTTGTCCTTGTTGAACCTCATGAGATTCCTCTCTGCCCAACTCTCCATCCTGTCTAGGTCTCTCTGAATGGCAGCACAGCCCTCAGGAGTGTCAGCCCAGTTTAATGTCATCTGCAGCCTTGCTGAGGGTGCTGAGGGTGGAAAGGATGAATCACTGCACAGACATATCATACTCTGGCATTTAACCACTTCAAAATATCCAAGTGTGCAATCCTCAAACTTCTCAGCAAAAACAAAGTAAGAGAAACTTTACATATTTTACTTTATCTGTGACTTTCTGTGGCTTGATCAAGACCCTAAGAATATTCCTTCATTAATGAATTATCTGGATTTTGTTTTCAGAAAAGTTCTTATCTCAAGCAACAACCAAAGTGAAGAGATTAGGCTTTTGATAGTGCTTAATAACTAAACACAGGTCTTCTGCTTTGCTTCTTGCTTTGATTTAAAAAATGCTAGAGCAGATATTCCCTCTGACTAAAATCCGCAATTTCAGCTTTAAAAAGAATTAAATCTCCTGGTTCAAGGAGAGACACTTTACATCTGAATTTTATAAAAATGGCAGGAATGCTCAGCTCCTCCTCCACCCAATCTCCTCTGTATTTCATCTCTGATAACACATGGGAAAGCAAATACCATTGTTACCTTTTAAACAAGCTAATCTCTGAGAACAAATTTGCTTTGTTTTGTTGCTAGTGAATTTAGTATTCTGTTGATGAAGCATAATTTAGCCAACCTATTAAAATGCAGCCATAGATCTCATTAATGAAAAGCTGTTAATTTACCTTTTTTCTAATTATAGTGTAAGGTTTGGTGTGGAAAAAAAATTCTTCTAGTCTTTCCATTGTCTGCAGTAGAAAAATAAATCAAAAAAGAGTTTTCTTCAGGCAGGAGATCATGAAAACAATTATCTTCCTCTCCCCTTTTCAAATTCCCTTCTCACTGTCTACCTCCCTATCACCCTCATTCAGAGAGAGACTATTAGCAGGGATAATAAAATGTATTCCCTAAGGATAAAGAGTGAGTAAACCTTATAGAAGGTCAGGTTTTGTGAGCTGTTCACTTGCAAAGCCATTTTGTGTCTCCAGTTCTTCCCTTCTAGTAATTTAAATCTGTATGATTTGAGTCAGATCTCAGTTGGACCAGTTTTACACCTGAGCAACTCCATTGGGCTCACCTCTCCACTGTGTTGCATTTTGAACATTGATTTATACCTGAACAAAGCAAGCGTTAGGTGTTACAGCCATGCCATGTTTGGGGACAATTCTCCACATACCTTGCAGAGAGGCAGATGATTATCTGCAAGGCATAAAGCAGCAGAGAGCTGGGCCCTTTGCCTTTCATGGGATTACTGCTTACAGCGACAGCAGACCAGCAGGATCTGTTGCAAGAAGCATTCAGATGTGAGCTAAGCAAATACCCTACTAAAGAGGACAAAAAGGACCTTACCCTACCTTACCTACAGTACCCTAGCCAATTTCTATTCTATTCTATTATAGTGCACATATTTTAATACTAGGCTTACTTCTGCAGTGTTAAAGCATCTTTTCAATAGTATATGTGAAAAAAAAAAAACCCTAACATCTCCAACTCATTGCTCTTTCATGTTATCCCATTGGGAGAAGTATGTAGAGTGTTTTGGTATTTTTCTTTATGAATAATATATGCAAAAGTACGGTATTAGGTTGCTATAACCCAGGAGCTCTCTTTGGCCCCAGCTTAGCCAGCCACAAGCCAGCAGTGGCCTTGGAGCTGTATAACTGTGATGAGATCTGCCCAAGCCAATAATATGCTTCTGCTTTGGGAAGACAAAACCTCTCCACAGGGCTTGGCAGTTATGTAGCACTGAATCTCTATTGAACTATAGTGGCTGCCTGGCATCTGAAATTAGTGAACATCTGGTCATCTCAGGGCATGTGCAGAGGAACTTGGGACTGCCTCTCAATGCACCCCTATTAGATTATGCAAGTTTCTTGCACTTAAAATGGAAGGCTTCATGGTCCTTATTTCTTCTGGAAATACCTTTACATGTAGGAACAAATTCCCCTAAAATGAGGAGCCTTAAGTTCTAACACACACACACATGCACACACTCAGAGATCCTTTTCTTTCTTTCTTTCTTTCTTTCTTTCTTTCTTTCTTTCTTTCTTTCTTTCTTTCTTTCTTTCTTTCTTTCT
>JAWLRI010000853.1:1703140-1717721 GCA_034781795.1 Crypturellus tataupa | reverse complement strand
CTTTCTTTCTTTCTTTCTTTCTTTCTTTCTTTCTTTCTTTCTTTCTTTCTTTCTTTCTTTCTTTCTTTCTTTTTTTTCAAAATAAAGCCTGTCAACCTAAATCTTCATACTAGACCCTTATGTAGTATTTCACATTTCACCTACTGAATGTCTTCAAAGTGGCCAGGAAGACACCTCACTCAGTTTCCTGTTACAGAATCCCAGAATCCCAGAATGGGTGAGGTTGGAAGGGACCTCTAGAGATCATCTAGTCCAACCCCCTGCTCTAGCACAGGGCACAGAGTGACATCCAGACAGAGTTGGAAGATCTCCAGAGAAGGAGACTCCACAGCCTCCCTGGGCAGCCTGTTCCAGGACTCTGTCACCCTCACAGTAAATAAGTTCTTCATCATAATGAAATTAAACTTCGTATGTTTCAGCTTGCACCCATTACCCGTTGTCCTGTCACTGGCTACCACGGAGAAGAGTTTGGCTGGTAAGTCATGGCAGGCAGAAGAAGGCAGCCAGCATGGGAGTTCCTGCAGCAGATATGTTGCTATGGTTTGTATGATCTGGGATTTCTTAAACTTCGCCAGCTTCATGTCACATTGTCCAGCTGAAAAGTCACAGAGATGAATAACTCCGACTAGCCTAGCACGTCTAGAACGATGGAGACAGTAACCCAACAACTGCTGTCACCTACTTTGGACAGCCTCTTGGATGATATCTGTGCTAGGTGAAGTTATTTCAGATTGTCACTGTAGCCGAGCCATAGTAAACTCCAGTAGCGTAATTTCTTCAAATCCATGTTTGTTCAGATAACAGCTTAATTTTTATCTAATAGAGAATGGAGCCTCAAATTGGAATGATATCTTACAATCCGCATAAATGTGCAAAGGATGTCAAAGGATGTCAATGCTGTCAGTATAAATCCCCTTGACTGCTGTTCTGCTTCTGTTGAGAAAAAATGCATGGAAGAGAAGGTGATGCCTCTCCTCTTTGAAAATGCAAGCAAAGGGTGCATTTAGTATGTACTTTTGGGGAAACTATTTCTGAAGGCTGAAGTCTGAAAACAGAATATAAATAATGTAAGAACACTTGGTGCTGCTGCATGTATTACACATAGAGGAATTAGAAGGGAAAGCACAGAATATAGCATAACCTATAAGACTGAAGGTTTTGGAAATAACCCTTTTCACCATGAGCATGCTCAGAGACCTACTAGGCTAATCACTGGTGGCTTGATGTTCAGCACAACATCAGTTCCTCAACCAATGTAGTACTTGAAAATTTAATGTGTTAATCTTCACAAAACCTTTTCATTGCAGCTGAAAATTATATCTGTTACCCAGGGAAAGAGCCTGAGGCAACGAGTCTGAGAGATCTGACAGGAAAAAAAAAAAAAAAAAAGAAAGGAACACTTAACTCAGTCAGTCTAAGCCAGCCTATTCAACTTTGTGCTCCATGTTTCAGAAGTTTCCATCCCTCTTAAAGCAGTTCATGTTATGGTGAATTGGTGTTAATCAAAATACAACTTTCAAAGGGAATTTCTTAGTGTCAGATTATAATTCTTCTCATCCGTAGAGTTGCTTTTGCCACATAGATCCCGTGCTTCTCTCTTCCCCTGTTTCCTCAGCCCACTTTGCACTAAGTAGCAAAAAACAGAAATGACATCTTGGGCAAGATGTCTTTAAACAGTGCAGAATTTTCCTTGCAGTGGGTTGGAGTGTTTTGGTCCAGCTCTAAAGGCAACATTTTTAACAAGGTATTGTAGAATCCTTGTGGAGGCTTCTAGTTCTAATGCAATTAAGACATTTAACTTTGGAATCTGGTTACCATGTAAGCACAAGGAGGGCTGTTTCAGGACCAGATTAAATATTCCAACTCAAGGAAAGAAAATCAATAATCAGAGGGAAATTTTCTTGTTTAGCATCTCCTAAGATATTTAGTGTTGGTAACATGAGAATTATGTGAGGACCTTAGAACAGTTTTTTTCCTTTGTTATTTGAAATATTCAGGCACTATTGTCTATGTAGTCCCCATGGATTGAACTTAACCTAAATAACAAAACAGAACAGAGAAAAGGTTGATCGTGTCTTCACTCGCATACTTACAATGTGTTAGCTAATTACACCACAGGCAAGGTATACAAAGGTATACACATAAAAATGATATGTATGGACACTTTCTTCCTGTATGTCCCCAGTTGCCCCGTCCATCCCCATGCTAAAGTGGTAGGTAAAATAAACAAACAAACAAACCTAAAACCTACAGTCAATAAGCAAAACAATTTTAGGAAATACTGTAATAAGCAGGAAATGCATTTATTGAAAAAAGTGTCTGCCGTTACGTAGTAGGCTTTTCAGATTTCAGACTGTTACTGGTGAAATGTCCTTTCAAGAACCCTAGTTCACCATAAACGGGTGTCAGGAGTGTGAGGGCAGTAATGGATCCTAATGGTCCTAATAGATAGTTTTAAAAATACACAGCAAGAATGATATTCTAATATCTTCTCTGCACAACTTGGACCTGATGTCTCAGATCATAGCTCCAATGTCTAGTTGAGTTAGTTTCCTGGTTAGAGTTAGCTCAGATGATTGAATAAATATGGAAATCTCAAGGCAGGATCACAAAGGGCTAATTATCTTTTTCTAGAGAATGTAACATCTTTTCCTAAGTAGATTGTCTTGGTTTGAAACAGAAACATGAGCTGATTTTCCCAGATCTAAGATGAAATTTTGTCATCCTCTATCTTTGCTGGTCTTGGTCACTCTCTAACATTGAACACTGTATCTATGTGAACTTTCTGATTGTTAGAGGAAATTATAGCTCTGGGAACTCGGTTTGCATGGAGAAACTGGTGGTTGAATCAGGTACGAAAGAGTACAAGTAGTATCTCTTAAGTTATACCATGCTTTATTACATAAAGTCATATTGCAGCTATTTTTACTAATCTTACTATTCAGTCGTACACAAACAACACCTCAGTATACACAAGAACATGCACAGTTCTACAAAAACAAACTCTGCCAGCTGGTTTGCACATAAGCTACCCCATGACTACAGAGTAGCTGCCTTTCCAACCATTACCTGCTCTGCGTGGCATCCCCAGGACATTATACTTCCTCTGGGATACTTCCTCTCCAGGCGCTCTTCTTTCTCAGTGGAAGTCAGCTCTGCTGATGAGTCTCCTTGGGGCCTGCAGAAAAACTTTCCCAATCTTGATCTACCAAGACTTGTACTTATATTGGTTATCTTCCATCTAGAAGTCATATGGATCACCCCAGTCAGGCACTTCCACATTCATCTTGCCATGTTTTATCCATTTGTCCTCAATCTCTGGGAGATCATTGTTAGTTTCAAACAAGCACCCTAAAATTTCCTTTAGTTTCCATTTTATATATCACTCTACAGCCAAATGTTTTTTGGCAGTTTTCAGGCATTGGGGAAGTTTGCACATATTCTACTCTGATGACCTAAATAGATATTTTAGTAAAAAGAAATAATAAAATAAAATAATTCTAAAATTAAAATAAAACAAGACAAAATATTTTCCAGAAAAAAAAAAAAGTTTTGTTTAAAAAGAAAAATAAACAGTACAGTACAGTAAGAGTGGAACACTTTTATCATCATCATAAGTTGAGGGTTTTTTTCATACTTTCTAGCCTAATTTTTGCTCCAATTATTCTGGAAAACAAATGAATCTCAGCTGATTTGGGGAGTAGGATAGATATTATACTGCCTAGACTTCATGTAGTATTTCCATCTTATTATGACCATGTCTGTCGACATGTCAGTGTCATTATCCACTCTATAAAGCAAGCCATAACACAGACTAGACAGAAGAGTTTTCCCAGTGCTACCACCAATCGGCAGAGCTTGAAGGCTCAGTCTGCAGCTGCAGGTACACAGATCTCCTCCTGTCTCCTACTGAGCACAGTCTGACTGAATCAGAGTATGTTTTAGTCCAAAGACTAAAGTGAAATTTACACTGACGTAAGAGTCATCATCAACAGGACTCTTAAGGTGGTTGCAATGTGGCTCCACTGGGGAGTTAGTTGGACTTAACCAGCAAGAACCAGTCTTGCAAGCCCAAAGTTCTGCTTAAATCTCTCAGGAAGTGAACAGAGTAGAAATGGAAATGATTCTCTGACCTAGTTGGCTCAGAGTGAAAAATCATTCCACTATTCATCTTGTTCATCTCAGTTCTCTCCCTTGTCCTCTCTTCATCCCTGCTACTTACATCCTAATATGTCTCCTCACATATCTGCTTTGAGCTAAGTTGTCTTGATAGCCCTCACTCATGTCTTCCCTGGCCAGTCCTTGGATATAAATTTTTTATAAAACTTATGAAATAATAACACAAAATAAGGAGTTTTTTTCCTCCTATGGCAGAAGAGGGCTATATAGGGATGTCACAGATTAATTTTGCATGTTGCCGTATTTTTAAGCACAGCTGTTCTCCAGAATAGAAAATGATTAGCTCTGTCCAAAAAAAAAAAAAAAAAAGGTGGGTATTTCATAGATATTCCTATGAAAGTTCTTTTATGGGAAAATTTCAGACTGTTCAGTTATTTCTAGTAGTATTTGTCAAATACAAGACACATATACCCATCTAAATCAGTCACATGCAACTTATAATCAATATGATTAATTTCATACTAAAGGAGCTACCTATGTTATACAAAGAAATTTCATCATGAGAACGTCTAATTCCAACTTAGATATATACACTGTAGTCTGAATTTTAGTGGGTTGAACCCCAGTCTTTTTGTTTATCTAATTTTATTTCTTGCCTATAATATGCTTATAGTTGTTGGTCACTGTCCTCTGTGTTCTCATCTGTGCTGATGTAGTGTACAGATGTTTTGACTATTCAGTTTGAATATATTTTAGCAAAGGTTGAAAGCAAAAATTCAGCTAGGTGCTGGCAGGATTTGGCAGCTCTTTGCTATTATACCTACTTTTCAAAATGAAACCAAACCAATTAACCAAGATTAGTTAATTCTTAAGCTGATTGTAAAATACCGATAGGATCCTGTGCAGTAAGTGGGATTTCATGCTTTTTCTCTTATTCTCTAGGTGAATCTCATTTTTCTTTGTCCTGTGGAGCTGCATTGTGCTTTCTGCTGGGTCTAATAGGAGCTTTTTAACAGAAGTAACTTTGGTACCTTTCTTTGTTCAGGCCATTTGCTTTGTTAGGCTGCTTCCTCACTCCCATTTTTTTTTTCTTTTATTAATACAAAGTCCACAGGAACAAGGAAAGAAAATTGATCCTTTTTTTTTTTTTTTACTTTTCAGATGACACAAACTTAGCAGATTTCTTCCTTTACATCTTTTCTCCCCACCATGTTTTATTCACATTTTTTACCAGTATTCTGTGTTTCTATTTGATTAAAGCAAGATGAACCCAGAAAATCCATTGCCCATTTTCTTTTGCATCATAATCATCAACCCTCAACAGCTACTATGTCACATATGCCAGTCCCTATATCACCACCATTCCTTTCTCTCATTTATGCTTGTTTTCTTTGTATCACTTAAGATGTTGATTTGGACCCGCCAAGAGGTAGTGGTGGTCCACCAAGAGGTGATGGGACTTATAGCCTACTAAATGACTCATAATTATGGATGATTGACTTTTTTTATGCTTTTTTTTGTGTGTGCATGAAATGTAATTATGTGCAGCATTTCTGCCAAGTGCAAAAACCATCCTTTCTCTCTGTTTGCAATAAGCACCAGGGAGCAAAGCATACCATGGCAGAGTTACTTAAACCTAAGAGAAGTCACTGTACTGTCAATACTGAGCGAGTATGAAGTCAAATTGTAAATTATGGAATAAAGGAAGCTTTGAGAATCACTTTCACTCTGTTACTGTTGTTTTTTATTCAATTTTCTTTACAAGGAACCTTTTTGATTGGGTTTTTTTTTAATGATCTTTCTGAACTGAATCACATCCAGATAAAATATCTTTAACTGATAACCAAAAAGGCATAGATGAGCATTTTTAGGTTTGAATGCCATGGTATGATGAATAACGTCAGAGAATTGATTCAGAGCTGCTGTTACGGCATGCCAGCACCTTCATCAGTAGTTGTGAAGATCAGCTAGGTCCGGAGTCTGAGCCACAGGTGCCAAAGGCAGAAAGGCAGAATGACAGAGGATTTGGAGTTCTGGACTGGGAAGATGTTGAGAGGCCTTTCTGGAACTCCATAGCTCCCATCTCCAGCTTCCTCTGCATTTTGCTTTCAGCAGGTTATGCTGCCTTCACATTAAGCCTTCACATTAAAGCAGTATCAGTACTGTTGACAGAACCACCATCAGCACTAGCAGTACCTTGGCCCTTTGAGATAACATCTCCCAGCTCCTGCTGAGTATCAGCCAGGATATTTAATATCTTGTCTGGTAAAGAAAAAACATCCTTTGCACACTACCTTTTGAAAGATGGATGGGTCATGGGTGCAAAATGAAACACAGGAAGTTCCACCTCCATGTGAGGAAGAACTTCAGGGAGGGTGTGGAGTCTCCTTCTCTGGAGATCTTCCAAACCCGCCTGGATGCCACCCTGTGCCCCATGCTCTGGGTGTCCCTGCTGGAGCAGGGGGCTGGACTAGATGATCTCTAGAGGTCCCTTCCAAACTCAACCATTCTGTGATTCTGTGGGTCATCCAAGCATCTGCTGTAAATTAATGATCCAGACCCAGTCTAGTTAGGGATAGGGAATTCAAAGCCTGCTTGGAGTTGAATCTAGGGAGCAATGTGATGGGCAGCAAAAACTCTTCTGCAGGTATATCAGCAGCAAAAGAAACACTAGGGAAAATATGAGCCTGCTGCTGAATGAAGCAGGAGCCCTGGTGACGAAAGAGATCATTGAGATTTCCGGACCTTCTTGGCCTTGGTCTTTACTTAAGGTAAAGACCTTACTTAATGTTAAGACCAACCTTAAGCAATCCCAAGCTCCCTAGACCTGTGGAAAAGTGTGGAGCAATGAAGACTTGTGTCTATTCAGGGAACATTTAAACAAAGTGAAAGACAATGGCACAAACACAAATAAAATGCAAAAAAAAAAAAATCAATTTAAATGTAGGATTTTATTTATTTATTTACTTATTCATATCTTCTACTGCAGTTCAACTACTTGATCAGATTGCTCAGGCAGGTTGGATGTCTTCAACATTTCCCATCTTGCTTGATGGTATTCAACTTATAACTGGAGACAGACCTGAGAACCCTCTTATAGTTGGCTATTTTAGCCATCTTGTTGGCTATTTTCATTTAAATTAGAAAAATGATAGTGGCATCCTTACGGGAAAGGTTAGAAAAAGAGCTCAAAACTCAGAAAATCCAGTTTTGTGATCTTCATTAAGCTTTGGGGAAATCTTTAGGGAAGGCTTCTGGCTTATTAGATAGGGAGAACCCATCTAAAGGACAAAGACATAGGAAACCAGCTAACATTAATTATTCTAGGAAACAGTTAACATCATTAATTATTCTTTACCAAGAATTTTTAGCTTTTTTTTTACTTTTTTTTTTTTTTTTTTTTTTTTGTGAAACACTTCTTACTTGGAAGGAGTTTCTCTCTAAGTCATAGGGTTGGAGACTTAAACCACGCAAAGAAGCTGCTCTGAAGTGACTGTTGCTGTGAGGGGACATGGTCTCACTATGACAACATATAACTGGCTGAGGAATCACACAAAGGTGAACTCTACTCGCAGAAATTCCAGGAGATGGAGAGGAAGAGGCATTAAAAATATTATGCAACCTATGAAATTAAAATGTTTAGACTAACCATTTCCTAACCTTTTTCATGTCATGCATGTGTGTGTTGTCCATAGTTTATACTTTCAGATCAGGAATCTGATCTGAAGTTGCAAGCTTTACAATTGTAAAGTTAAATGTAAATGTAAATCTGCATCTGCAGAGAAAGTTTTCAGGTTATTTTTACAACAATGACTTTATATTCCTACAGTACCTGAAAGATCTCAAAGAATCTTGTTCATACCTTTTCTACCAGGAGGCATTATATGTGCTGTCCCCATTTTACTGCCTAAAAAAAGGAGATGGAGTGAAATGCAGCAATGCCTTCAAGGTGATAGAATGTGTTTTCAGCAAAATAAGTCTTTTGACTATCCTAGGCACTGCATGAGACTGTATGTAGTCCAGAAGAATTTCTTTGAGATTTATTGAATTGGACCTGATGATTGGTTCATTCTCCTCCATATACTCCATATACTGTCTTCTAATTTGATGCATGAAGCTAACAGCAGCAGAAAGAAGATCATTTCAAGTGAAAAAGGCTCATTTGGGCACAGAAAGGGATGCTACATCTGATCTAATGAACAGAATCACTAGCAAAAAGGCTGGAGGCTAAAAGCATGCACATGCAGAAAAGACAGTATAATTAACAGAAGAGGGGAATAGCAATGATAAAAGAAAACAAAAAGTACAAACTACTTTTTTATGTTTTCATCTGATTAATATAACAACATGGAAGTGATCAGTATGAAACTTTTGGGGCATTAACAAACTCATAATTCAACTTCTGTGATGTTAAACAGTGCCAAGGAAGATGACTTACTGCCAAAATCTCTATAACACCTGGCACTAGGAAAATATCCTCTTTTTTTTTTTGCTATCCTTCTCTTTTATTAAAAGAAGGCATCCTGGGCTCTTTTTCCTGACAGTATGCCACCTTTTCAGCTCTGTGTTGTTATTCCCTCTCTTTATGAAGCAATAAACAGAATATATAGTCAAGTATCATCACTAATCATATGCTCACCATAATCCAACAAGAAGGTGACCTCAAGATGACACTTGTTTGACTGCCTATGCCACCACTTGTCCATTTCATCACTGCACAGTCCTTAAAAACCAGGATCTACCACCCTGAGCTCTACTGATGTGTAACTACTAATGCACAAATAGTTTTGTTGGGTTTAGCTCATTTTGTTGGACAACAGCTCAGGACATTCAGATAAAATGGTCACCAATTTAACCCACAGTCTGAATTCTGTATTCAGCAACCTGGCAGTTCAAACCAATATCTCTTATTATTCACGTGACAACACTTTTCTGAGCTGAGGTAGATCCAAAGACGGAGCTGTAAAGATACTGATATCATTAGTATCCTTATTTTTATAGCTATTTTTAGTAGCAGATCTTCAATAGTACTGTTACATATCTACTGTGACCTCTGATGGATAGAGAAATGGATGATTGTGGAAAGGAAGTGATATACTCAAGATCACAAAGGTCCAATGATAATCCTGGGATGAGAATCCCATGCAGATCATTATTCTCTAGGCAGAGAATATTGAAATTGAGTATTACAGTAAAAAACTACAGTATTATGTTGAATTTGTTTAGTAATATCTATAAAGCTCATCTGTTTTTAAAAACTATATTTACTCCAAATGAGACTGTAATGGAGCTTTGTATCTGCTTAGTCAGTCATGGTGGTTTGAGGTTTCAAAACACAGACTCTTCTTGTCTGCTCCAAAACTGGCCTGAAAATACAGGCTGTTGAAATCCACGAGCAAGTGGTTCACGAGAACAGAGAATAAGGTCACACAGAAAATAGTAATAAGAAGACAAGACAGATTGTAGTGATCAGATGCAGGGCTTGGCCAAATGGGAGTGCTGCTCATATCTTGTTTACACAAACTGACCCTTTTATCCCCCTTGCTATCCATTTTTGCATGCTTACTCCACCTTGATACACCTTGATGCATCCTTTTCCCTGTGCTTAGCCCTTCCATAAACCATAAATTTTCACACATTCCCATAGTCCTCTCAAAGCATCCTGTAAGAAGTTTCATGCAAATCCACACGCTCCCTCAAACATCTCATAATAAGCCTGCTCTTTCCCATGGATACATGTGAATCTTATTTCCCCATTCTTATCACTTAAGTTTTGGCTGAACCCCCTCAAGGCAAGATTTGCTAATTCAGTGTCCTCTCCACCAGTGACCTGAGAGCTGTTTTTAGCCGTTGTCTGTTATCTCCTCTTCCTAAAGGTTTGTATATCCAGGTATTTCATTTATTATTTTTCTCTGTCTCTTATCTTTGTCTCTTCTACTGATGAGCTGTTAACCAGATATCTTTACATTCCACATATCTTTGCATCAGACAATATTTGTGTTAAAGAGATTGAATTAAAAAAGACAGGGAAAAAAAAAGGTATAGAGGAGACCCAAAAGCATTCTAAAGGCTTCAGCTCCAGGGTCTCAGTCCTACACGTGAATCCTGAACTTCAGGTTGCAAGGGATGCCAAGCATCCTCCCTTTGTATGTTTATCATTTATTTATATACATCACAAGTAAGATCAAGGCTACGTGAAAAGGTTTATGCTCTTTATTCTATTTACGATGGAGTTTGTATAAAGTTTATTAAGACATACTCCTGATTTTATGACACTTATAATGAGATTACATAAGAAAAAACAGAAATTATTCCTGTTTTATTCCTTTATTCCTCTATTATTCCTGTTTAATGGACAAGGGTATGGGACATAGAAGTTAAATAATTAATGCCAAATAGTAAAGGAATTTCATGAGAAACTGATAACTGGACCTCACTCTCTCAAGTCTCACCTTAAGGATTCACCTACATCAAAAAAAAAAAAAAATATATATATATAAATTTGGAGTCTTCCCAAAATATGAGGGTACCAAGTTAAAAGATGAAATCAGAGCTCTCCCCAAGACACTCCTCTCTTTCCACAGTAGCTCTAATGCCTGCCAACCCTTCCTTCTTTCTTTGGAGTCCAGGAGGATTTTCAAACTTCAACTCACAGACAACTCATTTACCTTGTTCCCAGAGCAGGGCTCAGGCCTGGGACACTGTTGTACCAGTTTCTGCTCCAGGAGAAGGTCTCACCCAGCCCTAGTTAAAGGCAGAGCATAAAGTTCAATGGAAAAGAAATTAACACACATTTTCACTATGTTTTACCCCTATGACCTAAATTAAGTCAGCCCTGGGATGCTGGAGCTTTCCTCAATCATCGGTGCTCTGACTTTGTTGCATTGCTGCAACTGTGCTGTTACACGCAACAAACTCGACACAGCCTTTGGCAGTGCGTTTCGTGGCTGTTACAAGCATGGCACGATCCCCTCATCCTCACTTCACCGTCTGTGAAGTCAACAGTCTGTCTCAGGGTAGATCCCTCTTTGAACGCATGCTCATGGAAATGGGGATGGCTCTGTTTTGGAAGGCACCATCCAGTCTTAACTTCCAAGCTCAGTGTCAAAAGGCAGACATAGTCCGGAGGACAGCTATAAAGGCTAGTGAAGATATATGTCAGTGTGAAAAAAAAAATAAATAAATAAATGTAAATGCATACAACTGACACAGATCCCCTATCAACTGGTTTTGATCTGTTCTGCACTTGCCTGACTTTTATCTCAACCAAATTTGCAGTTGCAGCCACCACACTTTGCTCAAGGAGAAATCCACGCTTCAGCCCTTACAGTGATCTTCTAAAATGATGAAAAAATAATTCTCATTATCCTACCTTCACTCTTCTCTAAAAAGCACATTTGGTTTCTCAGTGTAAATTATCATAATGATCTATTAATTTGTCCTTCTATTCAGCTTATATCCACAGCAAAACAAAAAGGGCAGAGAAGATGTTGAAATGCCAGTGGTAAATCAGGCAGTGGCTAAGAGGCCACCATCGGTAATTGCAATGCAATCTATACAGTGTCCCGGATGGTGGTTTTGGAGATTCCTGTTGATGCTTTCGTAGGAGTTTTGTGTGAACCGCATGTGTTGCTGCTAAATCTGCATTTTTGTTTTGCTGATTTTGGCACATTAAAAAAGTGTGTGATAGAGCAATATTGCTTTGTTGGTAAGTGCTGATTTTTGAATACACATTGACAAAGCCAATGCAAGTAGTGCTAACAGATTTGGCTAGCATTTGGAAAATCCTCATTTTTTCATAAAATCATTTTCCTGCTGAAATAGAAAGAGGAATAGAAAATTGTAATTTTGATGATTCTTGTACTGTAGGTTTTTCTAAATTGGAAGTTGACCTATCTGAATCTTCTTATTCATACTCAAGTTTTATTCAAACTTTTAAAATATATGAATATGTGTAAATAGAACAGACATAACTTATGTTATCTAAACAAATTAATTGTCCAGGCAATGTTAAGTCTATCTATCCAGTAGTAAAAAATGAGGAGTCTCATCCAATCTAGAAATACATATACTTTTATACTACCATCATGGCTATGCACTCATTTTCATCCTTCTTTCTTACCTCACTTAGTTTTTTTTTTTCAATTTTTATCTTATTTCATTTTTTTCAAGACCTGGCACACTTGCTTTAGTGATATTTGCAAAAAAACTTGTAATATGATCTTTAAAAGTGGAACAAATATCCTTAAAGACTCTTGAATGCTCATGTTTAAACAGCATGTGTGTGTGTAATTCCCTCTAAAATCCACAATAAAAGTCTACAATTTAATTATGTTTTACCAGGAGACAAACTTTCAAATTGGGAATATACTTTCACTGCTGTTTCAAGAATGATGAAAACATCATGTATAAAACCAATCAGCTGATGCAGCAGTGGGTAGTATCACAGACTGCAAAGAAAACAAATGAAAAAGATTGGTGGACAACAATGAAGGAATAGTCATCTTGCTGGAAAAATATTGATAATTGCTTCATGCTCCAGCCACTGCAGCTTTTGCTTCACAGGTGCAGGTGCTCCTCTTATCAGTGATAGTTGGTTTACAGCCAAAATGCTTTAGCTGATCCCATTAGACATGGATAGCAACTGTTATCAATCCACGAGCAGGTCTTAGCTCAAGTGTGAGGCATCTAAATGCAGTTATCTGCAGTGGGTGCCTAAGCTTCAAGCATAAAAATTGGAAAGCTAATCAATACCTTCAGGACGAAACCAGCTGGAAGATATTTTCACCTGGTTTGAGAGACACCCCATGCCTATAGCAATCCTCATTTTTGTCAGCCAAAAGTTTCCTCTTAAGTTTAGAGGAGGCTGGATTGTGTCCCTACTTTGTCTATAGATCGATATACCCTGGAAGACCCTTCTGCCTTGCTAGATATTCCTCCTGAGCGTGCTGGCAGCCTGTAATGCACATTGAGGTCCGCATGGACATACACTTATATGCTCTAAAAATAACTGTGGAGCAAAGTCTGGTCTGAGATATTGCTGCTGCAAAGTAATGGACATTCACACAGCACCCTGACAAAAGAGAGTTAGACCCTTCCATGGACAGCTTTTTGATATAGACTAATGCTGAGGAAGAAGGGCCAAACTGAGATGGCTGAAAAACCTGCTTTGGCACAATATAGAAAATGTTTTTTCTTTTCTCTCCCTCTCTGATATGGCACAAAAAGAGCAGGAGCTGCCCCAGCTCTAGTCTACCAGTGCTTTTACTTATTAGCCCTGGGGTAAATAAATGGCTGCACACTGACTAGGGCATGGAAAAATGAGGTCTTTCTTGATGTTTAGCATATTAAATCATTACTTTCTAACTTGAAACTATTTTCTCTTCCAGCTGAACCTTCCCAATTTTCCAGTTACCCAAGGCTAAAGAATAAAAATAAAAAATGTCATTTCTCTGATGCCCCAGGAACTTTTTAAAACCCAGCATAATTTTGGAGCTGTGGTTCAAGTCCAGAGTTGACAAAATAAAGCTGATGACCAGGGGAATTGTCTAATTCTGCTCAGTCTGCTCATCCCCACTCGTACCCATAATGAGCTCCTGCATAAATTAAACAAGAAATAATTGTGTGACATTTAGGACCATGTGCTGAGGATTTTAAAGCTATGATTTCCTGATGGAATCCAATCCATGTGTTTAATTTTTCCTTGTTTTTCTTTCTTTTTTTTTTCACAGCAAAGCACTTGCTATGTGATTTCATGCATAGTAATTAGATCAGGATGAGGTTACATAAGAAGCAAGAACTTTACTTTCATCCTCTCTAGGTAATACATGAGCAAGTCAGACAGGAAATCAGTCTGCTTTCAAACAGGCTATATTTAAAAATTTATGATGAAAAGATAGCTTATACTCCCTAGGTTTAGAGGAAAACGAGTGGTTTGATAAAGAGGCATCCTCTATCCAAAAGTGAAACCGTAACACAGTTGACAGTGTTTGGCATGGAAACACACCCATTGGTGATATCAATTCCATAATTAATCATTCTGCTCATAATGGCTACTTATTAAGCAATGATTCTCCCTGCTCCTATGGCTTATATGACTTCAAATTGAAGAGTCATTGAGGAATAAAGAAAGTGTCAAAGCATTAAATAAATCACAGGAGTGTCTGCTTTCCTGGATCAGGGAACAAATTCTGGGACATCAATAAATAACGTAATGGTTAGGCTTGTGGTGGTGGCAACAAGTCTATGGAGAAGCAATGGGAAAGGAGGCAGAGAAGAGCTGCCTGCAACTTTTATTACAGAATCCCAGAATGGTTGATGTTGGCAGGCACCTCTAGAGATCATCTGGTCCAACCCCCCTGCTCCAGCAGGGACACCCAGAGTACGGGGCACAGGGTGGCATCCAGGCAGGTTTGAAGATCTCCAGAGAAGGAGACTCCACAGCCTCTCTGGGCAGCCTGTG
>JAWLRI010000853.1:1684454-1703040 GCA_034781795.1 Crypturellus tataupa | reverse complement strand
AAGCCGTCTCTTTTCTAGACTAAACAGGCCCAGTTCACTTAGTCTTTCCTCATATGACAAATGCTCCAGTCCCTTAATCATCTTTGTGGTTCTCCGCTGGACCCTCTTATAGCAGTGCTGTTCTTCACCCATGCTTAGACATGGTCGTGGCAGATCTGTCACCAGGAAGAATAGACACCCCTGTCCCCGCCCCCCCCCCCCACCCCGGCTGTTCTCTTTTGGGGCGGAAAGTGGATGGATTAATAACTCTGAGCATGACCTTTTAAGGACCTGCTCCAAATCCCCTGCAGGTCAACAGAGCCAAAGTGGAAGGACTACTGGCCAGGACACCCCTCCTGGTGCTAACTCCAGACCTGCACGCTGCTGGCTCCTCTATCACTGAAACTGCAGTGGATATTAGGGAGCACAGGAGCCCCGATTGCTTGCAGTGACAGTGGTGGGATAACCAAACGGCCCTGAGGGAAAGGTGTTGTGGGAAAATATCTTTTTTAAGTATGGTACCCAGGAGACCTTTTCCATCAGCTTTAACAATGGAAGATGCACAGTGCCGTCAGGAAGTTTGCAGTGCTGGTGTAGTGCCTCTCCATCTGTTCTGCCAGCGGAGTGAAAACTTCAGTGTCAAGAGCAGGGACATCAACATTAAATGCACTTTTTTCTCTTCTTCTTTTTTCTTTTTCAGAAAAAAAATAAATAAATGAAAAGAATCTGAAAGAAGTGGATAAAAGTGCATAACTTTCCACAGGCACTTCTCTGAAGAGAGAAAACAGTCTGGATGGATGCTGAGTTGAAAGAATTCGGGACTGAATATGTCAGTTAACAGTGATTTGGCTTGAATGATATCTTCCCAGAGGAAATAGGCAACTCATAAAACTTTCTTTCTGGAAGTTCTTACATTCCAACTAATTACAGGGAGGTATCTTTTAAACTAGAGGTGTGCCAAGGCAGATCCAATCGCTCTTGAAATACTTACTGTTGCCAGCTCTTGACATTATTACTTTAAGGACCAGCTCCAGCATGTATCAATGCAAAAATACTTGGCAGTGTAATACTAATACAAAAATACACAAAATTTTAAATGAAAAATAATGTCCTAATATAGATAAGAGAGTGAGGGTGCATAGGAAAAATAAAAGTCTTCCTATGATGCCTTCAGCTTGAATGCCCTTGGACAAAGCTCTGTGACCTGGAGAATCCAAGGCTGGTCAGCAGTGCACTTAGGGTACCCACATCATGCCAGCCTTAAATATCACATTATACATCCGCATGATATTCAGAGTCTTTTTTAGTAACAACAGTTTTTACCCAGCTCTGGAGAGCGTTGTTTCCTCCTGTGTCTTCTCCATGAGGAGAGGACAGGGATGGACACAGAGTGTGAGGGTCCGTAGGCCAGGATTTGTTCTCTACTGAATCTGCAGCTCTGATTCTGAGCTCTATTCCTGCTTTTATTTTGTGGATTTAAATGTTTGGTTGTGCATTTGGGACATTTCAAACTACTACCTGAGAACGAGTCAGATTTTTAGTTGCCTAGAGTTTGCAGGATGCTACAAGGAGGCCAATATGTGAGTCTCCAAACAAAACGCAAACTGATATGTTTGATTTGTTTATTCCTGTGGTAATTCCCTCAAATGCAGGAGCTGACCTGTGCTTTTTACTTGCTTCTGAAATTGAGAAAATAAAGAAAGACTTCTCACTCCAATTGATTAACTCCAGTTCAAAAAAACTCTAAAGATCAGGGGTCTTGCTTTTTAGACTGTGGTAGCAGCTCATGGGAAAACCTTTACAGAGTATTCTGCCAAACTAGACAAAGCCCAATATTGTGTGTTTCTTTTTTTTTTCACTGAAAAAATATATCACTGACTTGATATAAAACCACAGTTTTTCTTATGGTGAGTATATTAATCCAGATTAACCTGTTGCATTTTTTTTTGCTTCTTTCATCCAAGAAAGAGTGACAGCTAACCTTACAGAAACCTCAATATGTAGCCTGCTATTTGTGTGCAATGCAGCATGAAAGACTGAGGTTTACCAGTAAATTGGTTACTAATTTTGCATCTTGATCCTTCACAAGAAAGGAAAAAAAAGTGTGCAATGGCCTAAATAAGCTGTATTTTATCCTACTTTAAAATGAAAAGCAAAGTGGGATCTCTGTGTTTATAGACCTGAGTCCCACAGAGTCACAGATGGCAGTCACCACTGAATTTTCAAATGAACGTTGTTCAGTAAAAAGTGCAGAGGAATAATAGGTAGCAGAAAACTTGCTCAGCTATTAATGGTGCCGTTCTGTTAGCAAGAAGTAGGAAAAAGAGATAATGATTATCACAAAGTGGGAGAATAAGCTGGAAAAATAAACTATAATTTCAAAGCCATGAAAGCACCTGGGAGGCAGTTTTTCATCCATCTTTTTTCAACGTCTCACTTTTGCACATCAGAGCAAAGAGATCTCAATAGAAAGACAGTTTGAAAAGATTGATGAGAGCTAACAGGACCAGACTTTTCTTTCACAAGTGAGCATGCATTTTGATTTAATATTCAGGCTTATTAGTTGCAACAGTGTAAAACTCTCAGCTCTGATTCAAGACAGAACCCAGGGCTCTAAGGTGGAATATTGCAAACTGAGGCAGCTCTAGTGAGCCCCTCCACTGCCTTCCATGCCCATCTTTGTTCCCAAGATCCCTTCTTGGGTGCTGCTTTGTGGAGGGGTTTTTAGGTCCTCAAAATGCACAGACTAAAATCCTTTAAAGCATCAGGTTATGAACTGCAGAGATGAACCTCACCTGAAGAGTTTCCCTAAGGAGGCAGATGGTGACTGTGGCAAGGAAAAGCTGCTGCTGTCCTGAGTTGAGTTGTCCCTCTTCATGAAACAGATCCTCAAAGCTGCCTCTGTTCAAGGAAGCATCTAAATGTATGTTTACTTCAAGTGTGAGTTCAAATTCCATTGATTATAATAGAGTTTAAACGTACACCTAAATATAAGCAGATGTATATAGGCCTTCACATGAGTCCTTGAATTCAGGTCCAAGCTAAGACACCCAACTCATTCTGAATGATGGTTCACTGATGTCACTTTTGAAATCAGTCAAGCCTTCCAAGATTTTACTGCATTAGAAATTCCTCTGTGTGTTTGAACATGATGTCAATGAGTTACACCTTGACTGTGAATTTGTAGTGGATCTAAAAAAAAAGAGAATTTAAGCCTTATCATGGGACTAAGATTCCAGTCAAGGACTCAGGTCTATGGGGGGTCCACTCTAGCACAATATCATGTATCATGGATGTGTTTGTACCCATGTCACAGGATATGTCAAAGCTGCTAAGGTCCTGTTTAAGTCACTGCAATCTCACAGCAAGGAAAAGTCTTAAAACTTCAGGCACCTAAACAAATGCCTTATTTTTACATAACATTCAGACAAATATGTGATATCTTGCGCAACTAGTGTGTCAGGGGAGATGCACAAATGCTTTCAGTATGAAATCTCGATAGTATTTTTATAACAGCAAGTCCAGATGCCTTATTTTGTAAATCTGTTAAAGTTTCAGGAGTGAAACCGAAAAGTCCTTCTGGGTCCTTCTCTCACTTCCTCTGTGGAGCAGCTGCAGCCTTCCTAGCTGAGTACAATTAGATCTGCTCGCTCCCTTTTCTGACAAACCCGTGGGATTATCTCCCGGGGATTTTTTGCGCTTTCCGGTATCAGAACTCTAGTGAGGGTAACTATTATCTGATTTTTCCTTTGGTCAAATTACTCATTGGCTCAGGAGTCCAAGGAAATGGTCGCCTATGGCATGACTCTGGTGATGTGGAAAGCTTTCTGAGACTCACAACTGCCCATAAGTCGCTGAAAGTGAGGATATATAGTTGTGTCATATCAAACTCTTGATCTTGAGTCTTATTTCTCTGTAACATCCTAAGGATGTCCAGTCACTGCCAGAGGGATGCATGGTTTGAATGTTGATATAAGTAGCATGATTTATTTAAGAGTTAGAACTAAGTAGTCAAATTTGCATGAGGGATGGACTGAAAATTGTAATGAACTTACTCTTGGGAATGGCTTGCTTGATGATGCCTCTACCACAGGAAAACAACTCATTGCATTCCTATATCCCAGAAAAATAGTCCTAGCATTTATATATATTTTATATATTCTGCTTTCAGTTAGTGAGGGCAGCCTAGCTTCGTGATGATAAACACATGGATTATGGCAGCCAGCAGCCTCTTTGCCTCTTTCAGAGCCTTGCCCCTAGCCGGATAGGCTTGTCTCCATACAGAACAGTCAGCCGTATTATATATAAAAGTATATATATGCTGTGCAAAAGGGTCTGAGCTTCACAGCTTACCTACTAGAGTCGGAAAAAAATGCACTGTAATGTCTCAGCCCCCAAGCAGCTTTGAGATGTGGCACTGAAGTGTTTAACAAGCATTTTGTGTGCGCACCACAGCAATTTCCTCACCTGCTTCCCAGCCTATTGTAAGCACTGGGTGACAGGAGGAATGAATTGGCCCTGAGGTCTCCCGCGACTACTCCTTCTTACATTGCACTTCTGCTCCCTCCTTTTGGGGAAGGAGTTACACTGGCTGCAGCTTTTCTTTTTATTCCCATTCAGTCCTCAGCAGTTCCCCTTTGATGCCTCCTGCCATCTCTCTCTTCCTTGCTGTGCTTTGACGGCATGCTACTGCAGGCACTAGTAAGATCATGCTGTGATGAGTTCCTCAAAGCAATGTCTTGCTGGTACCAGGTACCTCTGCAGTGCAAGCTGGCAGTGCACTGCTGCAGGGACACAATACGCTCTGCTCTGTCTTTTTAGTTTCATCTCCTCTCAGGACTCACAAGGGCACCCCTCTTGACCAGAAATGTCAAGCCTCACAGCTTGAAGCTGGCAGCAGATACGCTGTGACAGGGTTCAGCTCTGCCAGCCCTGCGAGCAAAAAGCTTGTATTGATGTGCATGTGTTTTCATTAGGAGTGCTGTTGATCTTTCCCTTTAGAGGCTGAGTGTTTAGAAAGGTACCAAGGTAAAACACAGAGAGAGGACATTGCTCCATTCCTGTGTCTGTAAAGCTCTGATAACAAAGAAGTCCTAAAAGGGATTATTTCTCCTCCTGAGAGATGGGATCTTATACACACACACGCATACAGATATATATATATAAAATAGAGATCTAAATTTGTACACAGAAACACAAAATACTTGAAAGACGCATATCACTTTGAAGAATAAACAGAATATAATTTCAAATAGATGTGACTAAGTTCATTATCAATAAAGTTATCCTTTAAAACACCCAACAACGCAAACCCTTTTATTTGGTTTGAACAGTTTAGTTTGCCCCGAGTACAAACATTTGTTTTGTTTTGTGTCTTTTGGCTAGGAAAGATGGGAAAACCCATTTCAGAGTTTCTGAGCTCTTTCTCTTCTGATGCTTCATTGCTGTCCTTGCCTGGAAGTGTTCACGAAACATTCACTTGGTGTTCATGGAACTTGTACAAATGGGCATCCGAGGGAAAGCGAAGTCCCAAAATTCTCAAAATAAAAGTTTCAAACAACAAATATTTTTGAAATTGTTTTGGCTGCTCCTTCTTAACTTATGCCTACATGCAGATGATATGAGCTATAAAAATAAAATCATTCTGCTCTGACTCCTACTAAAACTCCCACTCCCAGTAATCATTTCAAGTTATTGGCATCCATACGCTTGCAGGGGGAATGGAGGGAGAGCACTTTCCTTCAGGTCAGCCTAGCTGTGAATTCCCTTTAAAACACTTCCCTGAAGAGTAAACTGAGATGATACTTAAGATCAAACCATTCCTCTGAGGAAATGAGACATTCACTGAAATTAGATATCCTTGGAGATAAGATTTGTTTTTTAACGTGCATTTTTTTTAACATGGAAGTTATTTGTTAGATGCCCTTGAACATTTCTGAGGAAGGTTCTTTGCAAGTGAGTGTTTTCATTGTAAGTGGAGGAATCCACACCGAGACGGTAGCTGTTCACCCGTCAAGCAGGCACAGCCCATTGTTACCGCAGATACAAACATTCATTTTTCCCTTCGCACCCTGAACCACTGCAATTCCACTGTAACTATTCAAGTCGCTCACAAAGGAACTAAGAAAGGAATTGAAAGCACAGAAAATGCTAAAGGAGCTACTGCAGCATCTTTCTGCTTCCTTCCAAGATCTTCCTTTTCTTTTAGCTAACTTTTATTTCTAGTTTTTAAGTCTGCTTGAAAAGTAGGTATTTTGGGGCAGTAAACATGTTTGTTTTCTTTCTACACAACATGGTAAGCTTGATGTATTGCTTTATATAAATGCTACAGATTAAACCTGCTCTTAATATTTATAGGGATTTTAAACCTGATGTTAATATAGCATTGCTGTCCTTAAAGATATAACAAAGCACAATCCTTGAGGGAAAAGCTGTGAAATAAATATTTTTTTGAGATAACACATTTCTTCACTTTGCATAAATTTAACACCGTGCTCTCTGTACAATATGTGATCATTTTCCTAACTCCCCATAGACACAAATAGCTCTGGTGAGATGTCATGAAAGCAACAGAAGCTTTGGAAAACACCACGCATTAGGGATGCTGAATTTAATTTTCAAATTTTGTTTCGGATGACCTACTTACTCTTCAAAAGCCTTACCATGTCCTGATGCAGAGTGGGGCTGTAGGAGCTATCAGGATATATTTAAGCACATATTAAACACCAAAGTAAACACCAAAGAAACAATATTCACATAATTCATAAGCTGTCTCACAACAAAACTAATGGATGTTGTGGTCAACTCAATCAGAAGAAGGGTCTGTATAGTCTACTGGTGTCTCTACCATATTGCTCTCACCAATACAGTTGTTCTCTATTCCTAGTTAACCATGAAAAAGATTACCATGGCTGGTAATCTTTTTAGCTAGGCTATATAGGGATCTATAGGATAAGATCCTTTAAAAGGATTCTTTTAAAGGATATCTTTATCCTTGTATACTAAAGTATACAAGAACAGAGGCTGAGCTCTTCAACTGTAGGCAAGAAAAGTTGTACCAAGTATCACATAATGAATCACTGCCCCTCCAGTGGAAACTGGACCATAAATGGGGTGTCTAATTTTTTGACTGGAGTTTATAGTCAGTGTCTATTTTGGTAAAACTAAGAATGCCTTATTATTCAATATCATTACTAAACTTGTACTGATTTAGCAACTAATGAGAGTCTTGCCCATTTTGTTTTCCTTTGTCTTACCAAAAGTTTGGCATTTGTCAGTGCCTGAGTTTAATCATCAGCTCAGTTTTCACATTCAAGCAGCCCCAACATTTCATTTTTATGTCATACCTAGGACATGGTGATCCAGACAATATAAAGACTTTCAAGAAGGGAGAGGAAAATGTTAGTGTGGGAGACAACTGTCATAACATGTAAGCTTAATTTCAGTGGTATTGGTAAATTTCTAAATTATTAAACTTGTAACATTAAATAAACCGATTTTAGAGGGTATAATAAGCATACATTTGATTAAGTATATTATTATATGAATTTGCTCAAATTCACAATGTGAAGATGACTCAAGCTATCTCTGTGGAAGAAAACAGCGGCTTTGGGCTGCTGGAGCAGTACTTTCTTGTCTGACTTCACTCAAAAGTATGAGGAGTATAATAAAAAAGCTCAAGTAAAAAATTTCAAAGGTAATGGTTCATCCAGGGTCACTATGTTTCACTTGCAAAAGCAGTTGAAGGCATTTTTTTAAACTTTATTTTGGTGAATAAAGAAAAAATTCGATAATTCTGAAAGGACATCCTGAGAACATAATGTTAAAATGCACGTGAAATGCTCCATATGAAAAAAAAAAGATGTTAAAAAAATGTTTGAAAAAGATGTTTGAAAAAAAAAAGATGTTGGGGAGAATTCACACTTGTGGAAGAAATAGCATTTTTTATAACCTTACTTAATGACATCTACATGATGAAATACATATTTTGGCTTGTCCTGATCTGTCCCTTTTTATTTGGATAAAACTGTTAACAAAATGCACTGCAAATTTACAAATAAGTATTCTTCTTAAAATCCTTTTTTTCAATGATTTATGAGTTAATAACTTGGAGCTTGAACACTAGGTATGGAGCTGGATGAAGTATGTTTATTTCTGTTTTGACACTGAATTTAATAATTGTGAAAAAGTAATTTGAGTTCAAAATGAAAAAGAAATACGATTGTCTTGGGCCATGACAAAAGAAAATGATATCTAAATTCATTTACTTTCAGTCTAAGGCATGTAAAATATATACTAAACTCTTATGTTCTCCAAAATATTTTTCCAAGTGTACTAGTTAGTATAACAAAATAATTATTGGTTATAAAATTTTCCAGATTACCTCATAAATCATTATGATGAAAAAATATATACCTGGAAAATAACATTTTGCATTTAATGGTAAGATATATAACGTATGCTTCCTCCCTCCCCCCCAAAAAATAAAAAAAAAGTAGAGAAATTCAGTAAGCAATTCAGTGAGCATTTGTGATTAACTTGTCTCTCCTTTCACCAAAGCCCCAGTGTTTCGAAATTTGCCAACAAATTGCTGGTGCTGTTCTAAGAGCACATCAGTATTAAAATCTGAATAGCTGCAAATCTTGAGGCTTAAGGGAGAAACCCTTCCAGCTTTGCTCAAGGAGAATTTCCCTCTTGTGCCACAGCACAGCGCAGCAATGGGCATTAGCAGGATCTGAGCTCCCCTCCCACTCTCCCGTGCTGGCTGCTGTGGCGGATAGGCTGTGTGAATCCACACTGCAGCTCTTATCATTTGGGGCAGATTATAATTACATTCCGAGCAAATTGACTTTACAAGTGATAACAACATTTAATTCAGTCCATTAATCCATGCCTGACTATTTTTCAGTTCTACAAAAAAAAAAAAAAAAGAAACCTTTCATACGTCTCTAATATTTACACACCATCCGTTAGACAGTGACTGCATCCCAGGAGAATCTCTTTCTAGAAATCCTTCATACTAGGAGCGTGAGGAAAGGCTTTTGTTCTTGTCTGTTACTACAAGCATCAAGTGCATCTGTCTACTTAGTCCTTCACACATTAACAAGATTTTCAGAGGTAAAAAAAATGAAAAACTCAGAAACTCTTGACAAAGTCTCAGAGTAAAAACTGTCTGTTTATACAGAATGAAGTCACCAGAAAGTGTGTAATTCCTACATGAACTTCCTCTGTAGACCAGTGATTCCCTTCAAATTAAACCAATCAAATCAATATGTTTTGTAACTATAATTTCATATTCAGATTTCTTGGTGGTAGAAAAGGTGACACTGAGATATCTAAAGGTTCCTGGTAAACTTCTCTCAGAAGAGAGGAAAGGAAAGGGGAGGAGAGAAAAAAAAAAGAAAGAAAAAAGAAAATATAATTGAAATATACAAAAGGAGCACTAGGAAAACCATTCAAAGAGCCAAAAATCCTACTGATTTTATCAGAAAACCCAGTATTAGCTAGAAAATGCTTACTTTCCTACCTAGGTGATTTCACATAGACTTATCAGCAAACCTAATGACCAGAAATTAAAATGTGCATTTATGTGCAAATTTACATGCAAATCATAGTTTGTTGTGGATCAGAAAGGGGAGGGCATATGGGGGAGAAAGAGTTAAATAAAAACATGAAACTAAGTAGCAGATTGCTTATAGGGCTGACTAGTGAGAGCTTGCCTTCATATTTCTATCAGGGCAAGACAGATAAAGTACATTTTTACTGGATCAACAATTACTGTAAAAGGCATTAAAGGTCAAAATAGATAAATATCAAGCCATACAAAGCCCATCTTTAGCTAAAGGCAATTTGGAAGATTGTGCTGTTTTTATAACAACCCACTGTGTAAGGGCTGCTACAAACACATCACAGAGCTGCTGTAGAAATCATACATCGAAGCACTGTCTTCCTAGCTATTAATAATACTTCAACAAGTATCCTCCTGTATCGCATCAGTGGCTTTTAACCATAAATATTTCATAAATATTTCTAGAGTTGGTTGAATTAGACTTCTAATGATTTCTCCATTAAATGTGGTCTGATCAATTTTTACAGCATCGCCTGAGGAATGAAATCAAACAAATGTCATGCTGCACTTGGGTTTCTGCTCTGTATTTTTGAGATATCCCTTTAAAAATATATTTTTGTTTGACAGCAGAGACATCTATTTGGCAACCTGCTTTACAAAATTAGAGTGGTTTTCAAGTGAGATAGTTATGCTGGGTGATCTGTGTACCGCTTTGTTATTATTTGAGGTTTCAGCTCACATCCCAGTCACATGGGGCAATTTGTCATTATCTCTGCTAATGACTATATGAATCTGGATCAAACTGAGTAGCTGATAAATAAACATGTTGATCTCTGGCAAGCTACTGACAAAGAACATGATTTTAATATTTGTCATTAAAAAAGTGACACAGCATCCTAAATATTACAAGCTTGAAGCGACTTGGAACTGTGGAAGGCGAGACATGGCACTTAGCAAAGGTACCATTTTACACTGGGTTTGTGAGCACAAGACAAGTGAGTGAGTGAGTGAGTTACCCCAGTGAGCCCAGCTAAAGACCCTCCAGCCCAGAGTCATGTCTTTTAGCCTGGTAAGTAGTTGCTGCTTAGAGAAAGGTAATGGCCACTGCTGAAGTTAATTAGGATAGCTGAATATTACATGTTCATCTCTTGAATGAGGTACTGAGAGTCATTCTAACTTGACAAATGAAGGGATTTGATAGGATGCATTGTGACAGAGGCACAGGAAATGTAGTATAGAGATAAAGAAAAAAGAATATGTTGAGCCTAGCTTAAAACACCTCATTAAAGCCTCATTTCATTAGCACAGCTTGTTAAATCAGTAACTTAAGGCTTAACAAAGGTCTATGCACTGCAGCAGCTCTGGTCCTGGAGGGTTCTAGGTAGAGCATCAATTGAATTATCCTGTCAAGCAACAAAGACCAGTCTAACAGCCTCCTCGGTGCCGTGACAGGTACTTTGGTTGGCGTAATCTTTTCCACGTTCTGCTGCACCACTGAACATGGCCAGGTTTCAGCACACCTGAACAATACCTTTGATTGATTACCATCTATTAAAAAAAAATAACGGTTAACCACATTATAATGGCATCCTGCGGTAAGCTCACAGAAGACTTCTCCCCTCTTCTGAAATGTTTCTACTTATGTTTAATAAAAATACTCCGTGGCCCTTCTGATTTTTCATTCTTTGGGAGAGACTTTAACTTATTTCAACTTATTTCAATTTTCCACAGATGCAGAGAATAAGAAGTCAGAGGAGGCCTCTGTCCCAACAAAGCTCTTGCATGAGTCCTTGAGCTTTCTGCCAACTGAAAGCATATTATTTAAGAAATAATTTATGCTTTATTTTAAGGACATTGAGGAAACCTGAAAGAGGAAAATCAGCGGTGTCAGGCAAGGCTGCATGTCTTGTATCATGTCTACACGATATCTGAGTGCTTTTTAGCACGGAAGGGACAAATTCATTGTCAGAAAAATAAGCATGGCTCTTTGAAGTACATGGAATTGTACCCATTTGCAAGAGGGAAGAGCGTAATGTTTTATGAGCACTGCCATTAGAGGAGACATTATCAGCATGACTTCAGTGAGCGTCTCGCCACTGCGCATAGAGATAGAATCAATCAAATCCTCATACAATGTGGAAATATGTCCAAAGCCAGATAGCTTCAACACAACCACTAGTGGTGAAATTTCATTTACCATGCAAGGCAGAGAGCTCATGTTTTCCTAAATCCTAAACCCTGAATCTCCAGGAGGAATGGAGACTGTAAAAGCTCACCCACAAATACTATTTCTCCTGGTTGTGGTTCAGGTCCCTTCCTAAGAAAACTTATAGATTGATAAGCATAGATCCAAAACTAAATCTCCCAATATTGTCATATATTCTAACCTTTAGGTTATGGGGTAAAAGATTAGCTACCACCATTTTGTTTACAGAGGGCTATGTGGAGGTTAAAGCCTTTAACAAAATATTTGCTCAGCACAAAATGTCTGTGCACCCAAATCTCTTCCATCCTACTACATACTTTTCACATCCAGAGTGGGTCTCTGTACATGCAGAAATAATCCAACCCTTGGGGACAAATTCCATGATAAAAACATTCATTATCTTAACCTTTGAGATTTCATTTTCCTGCTGTGGGGAGCTCTCACAGGGTACTGGCAGGTCCTACGAGCTACAGTGCTGTGACATCCCCAGCATTCTTCTGAACCCCGTGCACAGCTTCAGTGCTAGCAGTGAAGTGGACAACACGGCTCCTGCCGTACTGGAGTCAGATAGCAACACGCATGCATCTGCCCTGTCAGGACAACTTCTGCTGATGGCTATTGGCAGCAGATACCTCCAGAAGGGAAAACCTTTGGCCAGGCTCCTATTTCCGCGAGCGATCTTATTGTCAGAATATTCAGCAGTCCAAGAGTTCATCCCTCAAATGAGTGACTGCAACAGCAGAACCTCACAGAGAAATTTGGAGGTTATGTGGGATTTGGAGGGATGTGATATTGAAAAGAGGCCAATACTATAAGGCTGTCACAGAAAGGCAAAACCTGCACTGGGTTGAATTCACAGAGGTGCAACCTACTAAAAATGTTCAGTAAATACTTCCCCATTGCTGCTTCAGTTATGTCTTAGGGGCAGCAACTTATTGTATTTGGTTCTGGGGCTACTGATCAAATTCATCCCTAGTCTCAACAGTGATTTATAATAATAATAATTATTATTATTATTACTATTACTATTATTATTATTGTTATTATTTTGCTTCGGAAATAGTGTCTGTCTTGGTCAAGATAATTTATCAGAAGTAGGGTCTGTGCCCAGAGAGCTTAGGTGTAGACAGATGGGAGAGCAGAAGGAACCAGTGCACTGGTACTAGTCTGCAGAGTCAGACATGTCACGACATGACAGAGGTCCAGCAATGCCAGGTTTGTCATAAGCACCAGAGGGCAGAGAGATTTTGAGGACAAATTTGCAGGAGGAAAATGAGAAGTTTTGAGGACTACTGGGAGAGACGTATTCCTAAGCATATGAGGAGGTCTGGACAGTCTCCTTATTGATGGGGGGAGAAGTTAGCTTGATAGTGCATGGAAAAAATCCAGGTGCTGAAATGTCTAAGAGATTCAAGAAAGAAGATATGTTTGATGTGATGGAGAAGTTCAAGAAGAGAAAAGGAAGAAAAATGACATGGACAAAAATAGCGAAACATCTGGAAAGTAATTTTTCAACAATTTTTTGAATGGATACAGGCGGATATGAATAGAGAAGAAAACACACATGAGTAAAATGAATAAGGGAATAAAGTTCAAGGGTACTAAAGCATGGCTGGGTTTGATCACCAGTGAAGAAAGGAAAACTGTTTTCAGTCCTGAACTGTGGTACATGACCTCTTTGGTTCACTCCATGGCTGTCACACAGCAGCGGGTGAGATCTTGCACAGGCCCCTTAATCTGCCTCTGCATTGGCCTCAACTCCTTCCCTGGAATAGAAGGATAATCACATTTTGTTGTGTTGATGTTGTTGTTGTCGTTACTGTTGCTGCTGCTGCTCTTGTTGTGAGGAGATATTTCTTTATTGCAGAGAGTGTTTTGCTCATGGTTTATGCATCACTTAGTACTGACCTTATATCAAATTGGGATCGCACGGCTAAACATTAGTATCTTTAAAGAGAGATTAGAAAATCTAAAGCGGTTTATAGATGAGAAAAAAAAAAAGAAAAAAAAAGTTGCTAACCAGAGAAAACAAGCAGAAAAGAGCCACTTTGAGAACCAACGTTTATTACAAGATTTGCATCATGTCTGTAAGCCACTTGCAGGAGGGCAGTACCAGGACCACTAAGCCAGTACCAGGCTAGTACATCCCTGTCCCAAGCGATCATCCCAGTAGCTTGTTTCTGCCATGAACTTTAGAAGTCTCTGAAAGGCATTCAAACTGCTTTATTTCTTTATCAGTTTGTTTTTTAGTTTGTTATAGGACATCTATGGGGAGAGAGTTCAGTGACTTTCACTCTGCCTGAATAACATAACAAAATGTTGATACTCAGTGCAAACCAGAAGTGCCTGTGTGGGAAAATGCAGAAAACTGGATGTGTTTAAATATAAAGAACAAATTGTGCAGTTCCTTGACCTCTTTTTTCCTCCCTGCCTTATTAACTTGCATTGTTTAGTTAAGAAAATAAATGTTTCTTCTTATCCAAACATTAACATGAAGAGCCACTCTGTCGCCACCATATCACAGAGCTTTTGCCAGTTGATTCCCAAGATGGGTTGCTTATGGGTTTATTGAAAAGCTGGAGTAAGACATTCTCTTTGCGAAATGCATAGCATCTAGGTAAACTGGACTTGTATTGCCAGCTTGTACCCTCAAGCAGAATGAAGTTTTGTCGCTGCTTTATGAAGTCAAAAAAAAGCAACAAACACTAAAAGATCTTTAATAGGGTCTCCACAGATCAGACTTTAAAAAACCAAGAAACAAACAAACCCAAAAGCCCAGAATATATTAGGAAAGGGCATTTCCTCTTTCTTCCTTCCCTGAAAATGCCATTACAACAAGGGAAAGAAGGACAGGGTTATACCATGAAAATTGACACTATATAATAAACAAATCAATACCTCTGCAAAAGTATTTCTAAAAAGTGCATACAGGAAGATTTGGTATAAAAGCAGAAAAGAAAAATGAAATTAACCTGGAAGCAAAACTCGATTTTATTATTGTGATAAGAATACATTTTATGTAGAGAAATTAAATTACAGCGAAGAGTCTTCTCAGTCATGAGTGAACACTGAGAAAGAGGATGTATCTCTGAGTCAAGAGAGAGTAACCTCGGAGCAAAAACGCTCAAGAAGAAATTAATACTATAGCTGTTATAAAAGAATGATGAATACTTCTATATGTTTCAGCTGTAAATGAATCCCAGTGCAGTCTCAGAGGAAATCATCACAAATGATATTACCACAGTACAGTCTGTGGTTAAAGTTTGTATATTATAGCCCCCATTTTTTTTTTAAAGAAAATGATTAATTTGCTTCATATTGTAAATCTGATCAGCTGGTAGGATGATTAATCAGGCATGCTGGTCCCCTTTCTCAGATTATTCCTTTTTTATTGATTATTATGTGACTTTCCCTTTCCCGTGGTTAATGCTCACTAGTTTTCACTTAAAATGATCAGATTAGACCTGAAATGTTTACTGTGTGCAAGCTAATTCTAGGCACTTGAAACTTCATGTAGCATATATTCTGCCTAAATCTGATTAAAATGGACAACTGACTTCTGATTTACGCTCACTTCAAGGGACAACGTAATGGTCTTCAACATGTAATTAGACGAAGCATCCCGAATTCCCTGCATGGAGCGAGGAAGGAGCTCCTGGCCAGTCTGCCACTTACCATTATCCAAACCAACAGAGGATGTCAATGAAGTAAGAGTTGAAGTCAAAAGACAGAGACTTAAATCGCCCAGTTTCCAAGTGCTATAAATGACCTTGAAATAGCTCCTATAAATGTCAAGGAGGCTGGCTGTATTCTCTGACTAAAGCCCTCAGTCATGGAACAACTACTTTTGAAACACCGTTCTTATGCTATAAGACTCCATCAGATGAATGAAATTTGAGATAGGCAGATCTATTTGTATTTGTAAGAGGTGCTGTGCTCCTTCTCCATTCTGGACTATTTTTGATTGTCTGTGATTCTTTCTTTATGGTCTGCTTCAAGGTCCTCAGAGAACTCTTGACCATAATGAAATTCAAATGTCTAATTTCTTTAATTTCTTCTCATCTGTCTTGATCTCTCAGATACATCAGGCAGTCAGCCACATACTTCCCTAAAAACATACCTCTTCCAGTTCCCTGTAAGTGGATACCTGTAACCTTAAGTTCCTCCTTCCTCTTTTTTGCTCATCCTTTTAATCATTCCATTTTGTAAGGTTTTTGTTTTCCACCTTCTCTCCTCTACATAGACCTCAGAAGCTAAGCCTCTGCACTGATCTTCTGATTCCACTCATCTGATTTGGATAAGCGCCCACGGACATGTGTTTCCATCCTCAGTGTGTCTCTCCAGCCAAACTTTCATCTGTGGTACTTGTTTTCTTGCTAGCAACTAAACATTGCTGATACGAAATGGGATTCTTTGGCTCCTAACCAAGCCATCCTTTCTGTGCTCATTGCCGAAGAAATACCAGCCTAGATGTCTCCAATTTCCTGACTGCTATACTACTCTGGAGTCAGATCTCTGATATGCTATTACCTTTTACACTAGACTACACATTAGCACTACACCTGTTTTCTTAAGCCCCTTCATAACCTCTCCATGAGTCACAAAATGCAGGTTGCCTGTGCATTGTTATTTACATGCAAATAGTCCTATTTGCCCATCTACTTTATCATGTCCTCCTTCTCCTGTGTCTCCTGTTCATCCCATCTCTTGCAGAATCCCTTGTATGATCTTTGATGAGATCTACAACTCATAAACACTCTGTAAAGCCCGATCCTTTTTCAAACCGCTCTTCAAAGTCTCTTCAAGAATTCCCCTCCTTCTGCGCTTCATGTAACAAACCTGATATAGCTGCCAGTTAATAGTTACTAATAAGAATCTTTTAATATTTGTGTCTCTCTTTCCTTATAGGCAACATTAACTTATTAAATTCCATGTAACTGCATGTAAAGTTGATTTTTCTGAACATACACTTTTTTCCTTATCTGCTGTTCTGCCTTTCGTGTGCTTTTCTATTGACTCTGATACCTAGCTGTTCTATTTTCCAGAAATAAGACTCTTAATATGGTAAAGGCAACTTAGAATAACACTTTCAACAGAGGAATGATCCTGATTGGAAAGTCCCAATACTCTTGTAATTTAAACAATAGAAAATAACATCATAAGCAGACTATGCATTTTGATGCATGCACGTAGGCATGAATCCTAAGTGCTGGTTTTCATATAATATGTAGAAAACTTACGAACTTATCTCATAATCTCATAATATGACAGAATTAGGCAAAAAAATCTTTCTGTAGTGAAAAAAAGATGAAGGATATGACCACTTTGACCAATGTAAGGAAATAAACTGACCTTGTGGTTTCCCTGGGAAGAGATTATTTTTGTTATTTATTTATATGACAAGATCTGAATTCCTTTTCTCTCATTAAATACTACCTATTTATCAGCCTGTAGGAATATAAAGTGCCCTTCCACAAGTGTCCTGGAGTCTATTTTCTAGCCTCAGAAAAACAAACATTACAAGTGGTTTAAAAATGGACCAGCATATAGAGCCAGGAATAGATGTAGATTTTAATTTAGAGTGGCATTTTGTTTTATGCAGTATTATTACACCATTTCAGAGTAATTTTGCAGTTTTATGTAGTGTTTAAAGTTCTAGAGTTATAGTTTCTAAAGAAAAAAAAGCTAATAAAAAGACACATTCATTGCCCTATCAACAACTGTAATTTTTTAAACTCGAAATTAGTTCTCTAAGAAAAAAAATCATATCATAGGGGTAAATTTAATCAAAATAATTCTTTAAAAATGAAAAAAAATGGTCCACAGTCACAAAGTGGTTGAGATTGGAAGCGATTTCTAGGGATCCTCTAGTCCAACTCCCCCTGCTCAGGCAAGGTCACTATCTCTATAACTCTCACCTTCCTCATCTTTCCTAGTTTAAAGCTGTTCTTCCCAGGCTGGCCAATCTGTTTGCATAGACACGCATACCCCTTTTAGTGAGGTGGATCCCTTCTCTCGCCATCAATTGTCAATCTCCAGACAAGGTGTTGAGGTTATAGAAACCAAAACTCTGTTTCCAACAGTGGCACAGCCAGTTGTTAACTTGGAAAATCCATTTACTCTTCCTCCCATCCTTCTTCAGCTCTGGCAGGAGAGGGGGATCCCAAAACAAAGGGTGAAACAAAAGGGAAATTTGTTTCTTAACTGTAATATGAAACCGTCTATCAGTACACCCCTCTTCTACCCAGAAAAGGTAATACTCAGAGCATGTAAGGTCAGTGCAGTAATGCTTGCGTGTTAATTTTCCTGTATCCTGGATAGTTAACAGTAGGTTTAAAGAATAATTTTGTAAAGAAGCTGTATGTCAGTGGACCGAACATGTTAATGCCCCCTCACATTCATCCAGATCAGATAGCAAAGACAGGCACAGATTGATGACCTGTAAGCCACATTTTCCAACACTGAGGATTATGATAGGGAATATTATTCTCTTAAGATCTGTCCTGAACTTAATAGCTGTATCAGATGTGTCCTTAATAGGTTAGCTATGCATTACACAACTGAATATATCATTTGAAATTGAGCCCTGTAAAGTCCCATCACAGGATGTGTACTGAGGATGTTTCATCAAGTAGATATTTTGTACAAATATCCTAAAATAAAAAATCATCAAATATCTCAAAACCATTTTCTGATCTCCATCTGAACAAGTTACACTGGACTCCAGTTCTAGTCAACGTTTAAGTTGTGGTTCATTCCAGCAGGTCGAGGGAGGTGATTCTACCCCTCTACTCAGCCCTGGTGAGGCCACATCTGGAGCACTGTGTCCAGTT
>JAWLRI010000853.1:1640989-1684354 GCA_034781795.1 Crypturellus tataupa | reverse complement strand
CGTGTGCAGGGGAGTTGGACTAGATGACCTCTAGAGGTCCCTTCCAACCTTAGGCATTCTATGATTCTATGATTCTAAAGCTGGCCCTGACATTTGGTGTGGTGAATCAGGCCTAAATGTTATTGGCTACCAACAGGATCTTCACTGAAGCAACAAGCTTAAATTTAGATACCTGCATCACCACTACTTCAGATTAGGTGGAATAGGTGCCAGCTAAAAATAGATACCAATTACACATTTTGAGATGTACATCCTATACACATATCTCCAACAAGTAACTTATATGGCAACAGCTAACATATATGTCACAGAACCCTTGTGAGACCTATATCCTCCTGGGATTTAATCTAGAGATCAGACAAGATACCCTAAGGCATTTTACCTGGAAATCTTTGCTAACAGGAAACATATGTATGGATCATATGTAGCAATGTGGCATTGTAGACTGAATAGGACTGGGAATGTGATCACAGAATCAGAGAAGCACAGATGGATTGAGGATGGGAAAGACCTCTAGAGATCATCTGGTCCAACCCCCCCCTGCCCAAGCAGGGACACCCAGAGCATGTGGCACAGGGTGGCATCCAGGTAGGTTTGAAGATCTCCAGAGAAGGAGACTCCACAGCCTCTCTGGGCAGCCTGTTCCAGTGCTCTGTCACCCTCGCAGGAAAGAAGTTCTTGTGTTTTAATTTATACTCATTACTCTTTTTCCTATCACAGGCCACCACCAAGAGGAGTTTCGCCCCATCCTCTTTACATCTCCCCTCAGGTATTTATAGATATTGATCAGATCCCTTCTCAGTCTTCTCTTCCTCAGGCTAAAAGGGCCTAGCTCAGTCAGTCTTTCCTTGTAAGATAGATGCTCCAGTCTGTTAATCAGCTTTGTCACTGATCAATCAGCTGGACCCTCTCTAGAAGGTCCACATTACTCTTGTCCTGGGGAGCCCAGAACTGCACCCAATACTCCAGGCCTCACCAGAGCTGAGCAGAGGGGCAGGATCCCCTCCCTCCACCTGCTGGAGGATCCTGATGCAGCCAGGATCCCATTGGCCTTCTTGGCCACGAGGGCACATTGCTGCCTCATGGTTAACCTGTTGTCAACCAGGACTCCCAAATCCCTCTCCACGGAGCTGCTTTCCAGCAGGTCAACCCCTAATCTGTACTGGTGCCTGGGGTTATTCCTCCCAAGGTGCAGGACCCTGCACTTGTCCTTGCTGAACCTCATGAGGTTCCTCTCTGCCCAAAATGAGGAGGATCACTTGCACTTGATGAGGATGGATCACCTTTAGGAACTGTTTAAAGCAGAAATATAAAGTCGAAGAAGACTCCAACAGTATTCATCTTTAGAAGAGCAGGAGAGCATGAAGTCTTCTAAGGTGGCCAGTAGCTCTGAGCAAAACACAATAAATTGGGGATGCCTGATACATAAGCATTAGCACATGACTGTGAGTCCAGAGACAAGTCAAAAAGTAGAAGAAATAAGTTTAGAGGAAGGTGCTAGTAGTTTGTGTCATTTCTCCTATTTCTTCAATGCTTCTGAACTCTGCAGATTTTCTTCTGCTTTGCCAATATGCTCCCTAGCTTCAAGTGTTCATTTCATGTCTGGTTATGCATTTCATGCTGTTTATTTGTTTATATATCAAAGCCCCTGTTTTAAAAGCAATACTTTTAATTTTGCTTACACACAGAATTCATTTTCTCAGTGAAATTCCCCTGAAAGACAATGGCTTTTATATTGGAGGAAAAATAGCAGTTTTAAAGTGTTTTAACCCAAATTGCATGGTATGTTGTGTAGGAGATAGCAGAAAGAGAGATGATAAAACTTTCAATAAAGATGCATATGATTTGTCTTTTATAATGAATAGTTTGATGTCTTTTCTTTCTTCGTTTCCATGGTATTCCTTTGTGACTTTATTTATAACTTCCTTATCTAGAATTCATAGTCTGTAGATTTTTCTCATGTTCTTGGATTGAGATTTTTCTATACCTCTGCATACTGCCAAACTCTCCTTCTATACCCAGATTTAAACAAGTTCAAGCATTGACAATACTGAGATCTGAGATTTTCTTGGAGAGATATGGGATAATTGTTATATGAATTTTACCAAAAGTCTGATTGTCTTTAGCTTAGGTCTTCATGTTCTTGTTATTGCTCTGTATTTTAAAGGGATGTGAACAATAAGCCATTGGCTTCAGTAAAGTCTATGTAAAGATCAATAAACATTCACAGATGCTTATTGGAAATTCTCAGATTGAAGTTACTGGAGTTGTCCAGGTAATATTCAAATATTTTCCTATTCTCTCTCTCTCTTTTTTTTTTTTTACTTCCAAAGCCAATGAAACTTTCATAGTCCATAAAATAAGAAACCCCAAATATAAATGCCAAAGATGAGGTCTCCAACTGCAATACAAAATTACTCTTGCCTAAAAATGTAGAATGACTCGGACTCAAAAGACGAGAAATTAGCACTAAAGTATCCTGTAGCCTGGTGGTTGTACACCTAAGAGTACGGGCTAAAAAGTCTCTGTAGAATAAAAGACTGAATCCACTCCTCCATCATCATAAATCAGTGCTATGACCACAGTAAAAAGCTGGTGCTATCTAGGCTGTTTCTTCTGTAAGATCTCAGCTCTACTCAGAAGAAAAAGCCTCTCAAACCTCTATTCAGGGCTTCCTCTAGATCTACAGACTCGAGCAGCATGTGAATGTCAACAGGCAGAATTTTAAAGCCTTGAGGATTATGTAACGGCTAAGTTTGATCCTGAATGCTTAATAAGACAGGCTGGAGTTTTAAGTCCACCGAGACTTCAGTGTGGTGAGACTTCAGGCTCACGTGGTTTAGGCAGACCACTTTTGAAAGCTACTAGTTTACAAAGGAGTGATGAGATAATTATGAGTTCCAGCCAAAACTGGTGCCCTTAAGGAGCACCACTAGCAAGGTCAGCAGAATCAGAACAGGGTCTTTTCCTTTGCTCCTGTAGTTGTGGTGGGGCACCAGATCTCTTCACTGTTACTTTGGCTGCCATTACACTGGCTGCTCTGAGGGGCTCTGAAGATCTGCTCTCCCTAGCCCCAATAAGCCCCAAATCACAGAAACATGTAGAGGATCCTCCACCCAGGGCTGTCACCTCACTCCAAATTGGTTGAAAACTGAAAGTTTGAAGCTACAGGCAGTTCTGCCCGGCTGTTACAACATCACATGATGCAAGTGAAGTTGCAAGCAATCAGTGCAATCTGCTGACAGTCACTACAATCCACAGTCTGTGAAGAAGATCAAAGTCAAAGTCTTCATGTAGACTTTTGCAGACTGCAATCATCCATTTTTATTTTATGATTTGACGGTCATCATATGGGTTTATATGGCAGTTGTAACTATTACCTTGCTAATTCCGTGGCAGCACTTTGCAGTCTCACTGCCTATTTATGCACCTATTTCAAGGTTTAAATTATGAGGCTGTTTCCTGCACAGCTCATGATGCTAAATTTGTGAGGTCTTTTTCTGGGATCATGCGAGAACACACTGCTTGTCTTTTACTGTTCCTGTTATGTTTTGATTTTTTCCCTATGTCCCAGAAATCCTACATAACCACAACATATATAATAAAGATGTTCTCTGGTTATATCATTTTATGCATAGCAAGGAATGGAAACACGATCGGTTCTGAGTGATACTTTCAGATGTTCACAAGTGATGTGGTAAAGTCTTTACTGCTCCTATGATCTTGTCTGATTTTTGTCATATCACTTGCTTTTCTCCAGAGTGTTTCACACTAATGTTACCATCTATCCTGACTTCTCGTATGCTGAGAACTCTGTCTGCTCTAGGACCTCTTTTCACATTGTCATCTCTGTTGAGACTACTATTAATTTGTCTGTTTTAGTTTATGATTGTTATTCAACTTTTTGTTAAGCAGATGTGATAATCACACTGACAGTGCAGTGACAGGATTACACACGTTTGATTAGTACATAATGAAAATTGCCTGCAACATAAGTATTTTGCAATTATGTATAAAGCACAATGCCAGCTGGGTCCTGCTCATCCTTCCCTCTCTTTCTCTTTCTAATTTTTTTTCATGAATGACAACTAGCACTAAAATTGCATTCTGTAGTAAATTGTGAGGTACAGCAACAAGAATTTATTTTTTAAATTGTGCTTTCTCTGATCATTTTAAGACTTAGAAATCAGTTCAACAAATTTTTAGCCTGCTGAGTAGTCCTAATTCACAGAAGAGGCCATTGACTTTAACATTGTGACTATCTGACTAAAGATTATTTTCAAGAGCAAATGTTTCCAGGTCTGGTAGATGAATGGATTCAGGCTCCTTCTGAGTAATCATTCTCGTATCTTTCCTTCATTTATCTGTTCTTTGAAAATATGGTAAACTCTCGTGCTCTAGACAATGACTCAATATCTCTTGTCTGTTATGAGCGTCATTTTCTGCATGTGTACATCAAAGCATCCCACTCCGGGCGTACATTGGTGGCCTGATGTCCACTGGCTCCTTCTTTTTGACCTTCCAGTAACAGGAACATGTTCCATTGAAGTCAGATTCTTCGTTTCTCAAGGTAGATACTCAAAAATAAAACCTGAATCCAAATAGGCTGGATGAAGGTCCCTGAAAACGTAGATGCAACTACCAGTGAGAACCCAGCTACAACCCAGTGAAGTGAAGGAAATGGAATTACAAGTCAGGGTTAACTGGATCTCAAGTGTTTTCTACATCCTCTGCAACTCAAGTAAGTTTATACAACTCCTTTTTCGAGCAGTGGGGAGTGAGAGGAGGAAGGTAATTATACTTCTATAAATGTTGAAAATTAGAAAAGGATTTCTGATACAGAGGTCTGCTGGATTTAGGCTTTTATCTCTGCAGAATGGTATTCCTTGGGCACCAAAATACATAGTTAGAACAGTTCTTGAAAGATTCATGTATCCGTGCATGTATAATGAATTCAAACACGAATTATATAAACCTCAGCTAACGACTTTCATCTAAGCCCGGGAAGTCCTCTGTGCTTTCAGAGTCCAAATACAGCCTGTGATTACTTTGGCTGGGCACAAAGAACGACCTGTTTACAGAAAGGAAAACAGCACAGTGTTTCTCCATAGCTACAGAGATTGCCATAAATAATAATAATAAAAAAGAGCGCTCTCAAAGAGTGTGTGGTGAGGGCTGGATATCAGCTTTGTCAGAGCTCGTTGTTGCCATCTAGGAAGACTTTTTTGGGGGGGAAAAGGACACTGAGCATAGTATAAAGGGAAGATTATGAAAATTTGAAAGATTAGATAATGAGAGATTATGGAAATGGCAAACTCCAACTCTGAGGTGGAAGCGAAAGTTGAAAGGCAGAAAGTTAGGGACTGTCACCATTCCTGGTCTCTGGATGGCATGGAGATGCACAACATATTGATACAGCAAAGGACTGTATCAATATACCCAGAAAATAATTTGCTTTCAACTGAGAGAAAATGAAATTGGCAGAATAAATTATGCTCCAATGCTCTGGCTTTCATGTTAGGAAAATAAAAAAAAATATGAAAAAAAAGCTTAGTGACATGAGGTAAATGGAGAATGTGATAAAATGTAAAATAGCGAACCAAGGGTTGACAACACCAGAATAACCAGGTATCTCCCCCAGACAGCATAACCGATTACCTGCACAAAGGAAACACAGTAGATTCAGATCTATCTGATTTACCTGCAGTGTTAGCCACCGTGCCAAAATACTAGTAAGGCAGAAAAATGAAGAATCAATGTGACATCTGTAAGAGGGGCAGAGGCTCCGCTAAGAGGAGCTGATAATGAGCAGCTCTGTCCTAGGGTGGTGTGGATCCCTGAGAAAGGTTGTATGTTCTCTCCGACTTAATATTTCCAGTATTTTAGTTACTGGCTTGAAATGCCTTTTGGAATTTGCCATTGAAGCAAAGTTGGGAGACATGAACATGCTCTGGAGTTCTGGGATCCAGAGGAGAAGTGTGTGTCACCAAGAAGGAAGAGGATGCTTCTTGCATTGAAGGCAGGCTCGTGCACTGTGGACTGATAGCAATGAATAAGACTTAAGATTTGCACCCTGCTTTTCTACACTAATCTGAATTGACAAAAGAAATGTATGGTGTGGGGACAATATCCTGATTGCAAAGTGTTTGAGTCCAGTGCTATTTTGTGATAATTCTTGTGTATCTAAAGTATTAATCCTGTAGAAAATGCAGTGCTCACTATCATTTGTTTAATGAAATCATTATCACTAAACGCTTTTCATCTATTTAGTGAAAAACATGCTGCTCTTAAACAGGAAACGCATGTTCAACAGAAAGCATTTTAGAAATAAATATATTAAAAGATATTATAAATATTTTCTTGTTTTTGTGAAAAAGCTGCAAAACATCTTTTTCAAACAAACAGAGATACCAGCTATCTGTGCAGAATCATCTGTTCTGAAGAGTCTGCTTTAAAACTAGAAAAGGAAATAATCCGCTGCTTGAAATAAAGAATTAATAAAATGAAAAATAAGTGGTGTGTTATCCCGGTGCGGAGGCTAACAGCTATCCTCACTTCACAAATCTCCAGCTAACATGTGCACAATAAATTTTGGTGAGACTGATAATTACCCTGAGGAATTACCCAGGATTACAATAGCAATCACTGTTATCACCTATCCAAAACCGGTATAAATGTAGTCAGCCTTCATTAGAAGCCCGTTTCTTTTGCTGTGCTCTGCAGTTTTCCTCCCGCTGCAGATCTGGGCTGCCCGTAGGCATGTACCCTTCGCTGCCTGATTTGGTTCTGCTCCGCTTTGGTTGTTCACAGTTATTTAACTGCTCACATATGAAATCCCGGGTCTGCCTAAAGCCATGTCGTGTCTTACCGAAGCGGAGATGCTACAGCATGAGACTGAGCCGTGCAGCACTGCCTCGCTCCTCTCCCCCATCCAGAGAGGCTCTGGAGAGGGCGCCTGACAAAGTGTATGCGACATCAAATTGTTTCTCAACATCTTGTCCTTGGATTCATTGTCCCATGCGCAAGGGCGGCAAGCAGCCACGGAGCTGCCATAGGAAGGGAAGCTGGAAGGGAGCATCTACTTACGTGGATTAAAGTGATACAGCATAGAGGCTTTGCAATCTGCACATTAAAGGACCAGATGTCCCATTACAGTAATCCTCTTAATTTAAAGGAATACACGTACAACTTTTTTTTTCTTTTCTCCTATCTTGCTCTTGTTAATAAATTCTATGTTACAGTCCTGTTTGAAAGGCCAGGCTTTGCCTTCAATCGTAAGATTGCTAAGAATCTCAGCATGAAAACATAATGATCTCTAGGATGGCTTTATTGGAGAAATAAATGTCAGGTGAGAGCTACTGTTTTATTGTAAAACTTGGCAAGAGCGAGCCGCATTAGAGATGCAACTGCTTAGCCTGGGTGAAATTTTAATTCATTAAATATAGATTTCATATTTTTCCACTTCAGCACTCTGTAAAACTAGGAGAAGAGCTGTATGTCACAATATCCTTCCAAACAAATTACAAGCGAATGTTTTCACAAATACGTCGCATATATCCAGCACTAAAAGTGGTGAACCGCCAGTGCTAACAGCCTGGAAGATCCAGCATTAGTGTCAGGCAAAGGAACAAATTTGCGGGTTTCTATTGACATTTTTTTTTTGTCTCACTGTGGTTCAGATCTAGGGAAAAATATCGAATCAGGCTGATCAGAGGTAACCTTAGAAGCAGGTTGGGATGAAAAAGGAAATCTGAGCAGAGGAGAGGAAATGGAATAAGTTTTATAAAGAAACCATCAGCCTCCAGGCTTAGGTGAAAAATGGGATATTACTAATCCATCCTGAATCTCTATAGCTTGTCTATGGTCCCTTTCTATGAAAGGGGAATAAACCCTCTTGGAGGCAGCATAATTCTAGCTGTAGGATGGCTGGAGAAATTGGAAACCTCATAGCCCAGAGACAGAGTTTTCTGCAAATGGCTCTTCTCATGCAGAAGTGTCCAAGGAATCAGGGCAGGAACATGGGTCACTTCTCTTTCCACTCTGCAAGGCAGAACTTGATCCCCTGGAAGAAAAATAAGAGCTGCAGAAGCAGTCAGAAACAGTAGAACGAGCAGAAGAATCATGATCCCTTTGGATTTCTGTTCCTGAGAAACACCTTCAGGATCAGCCCAAGCTAAGGTGGTTTCCAAGGGTATTTTCTGTCTCTCGTTAATGACAGCGTGTTTAGGAAATATAGTGGCTGCCACTCTGGGAATGCTAATATTTAGGGATAAATTCCACTTTCAATTACACCGGCGAAATAGGAGAACTTGGCACAGCAGAAAACCTCTGTGGAATCTCAAGGCCTAGGTAATTATTGCACATTTTCCTTCCGAGACCTTCTCAGTCATTTTGGGTTTCTCAGACTTGTATTATTTAAAAAAAAAAAAATCTGAAGGGCATTTTCTCTCCTCTATTGCAGGCTTAAATCTATTCTATTTCTATTTCTTTCTGTTGTCATCTAGTGCAGATCCTCTTCAGTCTTACCCTGCCCACCCTCCAAACAAGAGTAAATCCAGATTATATGTTATAAATACTGAGTTCATGGCATATACACACTATATTTGTAAGCCTTCTTTTTTCTTCCCCATAGATTCTCCTTTTAAAGCCTATTTTTTTCCCTCCCCCTTTCTCTATTTTTTTCCCTAGCAATCAAGACCATACTTCTTCCTTTCTTTATATTCTCTGATGGCCCTCAAGTTAGCAGTGCCATGCATTTAATTTATTTAAGCAAATTTATTGTATATCAGTGGGTTTGATGTTCTTGCCAAGGCACCGAGCCTGCTATTAGCTCACTGGCAGTGGAAACAGCACTGAAGCTGTATAGACAACAGAGGAATTTACAGCACTGGAAGGTGCTGGAGTGTGATCCATCAATCATTTCCAGAGGAATTTGCCAAGGAGGTGAAATAGCCAGATGTCTTATTTTGGTAAGTTTATAATTCTTTTTGAACAGGGGAATCATCTCCTCCAAGTATCACCTCTACTTACGCAGAACCAAGAAGTAGAGTTTGTTGGCTTTCGGTAGACCAGCTTCAAATGTCCCATCTCCACTAGATGGAATGAAATGATTTGGTCAAAGAGGGCGCTGACATCCTGAAGTTTACTTCATGATTTCTGTGTCAGTCGAAAATTCATATTTTGTCCTTGTCAAAATATTTACATTTTGGACTATGTGTTCATCATGAGTCAAAATGATTTTTAACTTGCAAACTATCTGTAGGTTTCCTGGTAACAAAAGTCAGACAAAAGAAACTTTCCCTGGTCAATACACTTTACTGAGTCTTAAGCCACAGGACCATTCAAGACTGTAAACTCTCCTCTGCCATGTCCTCAGAAAAAACAGTGTATCTGGCTACAGCAATGACTACTATTCTTTTTTTTTTCCTAATTTCTCAACAAACAACATGAAAATAATAAGCCAAAAAGTACAACATAATAAAACTAAAAATTGAGTCCAACTTTCAGAGTAAATTTCAAAGCTTTTCCTCAAAATCCAGATCCTCATTTTTACTATTCCAAAATATTTTCCCTGTACATTTTTTTTTTCTTTTCAATTGATACAATTTCAGAAAAAAAAAGATCAGCCTGCTTTGCAACAGTAAGGGGAAAAGAATCACATTTCTTCTAACCATCGTACCTGCCACTAAGTAGTCACTGAGTTTCCTGACTGCTCTTATTACGGCCTTGTGAGTGAACAGAGCCATTCGATTCAGACACATGTTCTAGCTGATGAAAAAGACATCTTCCCTGCCCCATAAATCTTGTAATCTTAATACCCATTTTATTCTTACATGCACTCACTAGCAGCTACCATTGTCAGCAAGCAGAGCAATTTGTTCAAGAGAGCTGTACCGAGCTGTGAGCCTAACTCGAACCTGTGCTCAGACACCTTTGCTTTGAGGAGGGAATCAAACACATCTGCTCTTACTGGGAAAGAGATGATGTAGCAAACAATAAATATGTTTTTCATGTGCTTTGTTGCTGAAGTGCTGACATCATGTAAAAATGTTAGGAGGTAAAAATGGTCCTCAGGAGGGGAGACAATAACATTAATAGCAGTGCCTCTGAAAATATCTTCTCGTGGTTGTGCTCTGTTTCTGAGGGATAAATTATCATTTCCAACTTATTTTTCTTGATCTATAAAAGGCAATGAACAATTATTAGATTATTATCCTCATCTGCAATGATGAGTGATGCAATGAAGCCCGGAACTCATTGCTTGAGCTCATGTATGGATTTACTGAAAAAATAAAGATGTAGCAGCAATAAGCAAAACAGAAGAGGAGTGGAAAGGATTGCTTGTCACTCATTTCTAAAGTAGAGTGGGAAGAAACTAAAGAGCTTAAACAAGGTTATTTGAAAACTCTAATACTGAACCAAGAGCTGCACCTAGAGCTTCCAAATTTCCATCTGTACAAGAAATACTGACTTGTGACATCTTTAATAATGAATGGAGATCCTAAGTCAGAAAAACTGTTTGGCGGATTCCTGCCTGCTCTAAAGAGTAGCTTGCAGGGAAGATGGATTATAAGATCAATTTGTAGCTTTGCCTCCATATGTGCATATTTGTGCCTATTTGGAGAGCAAAAGCATTTGTAATAAGTATCATTTGGAAGAACGGTGGAATGAGCGTGGTCCTTTAATAACACAGAAACTGGGAAACATCTGCAGTTTGAAGTTTTGTTGAGACATATTTGGAGGACAAATCCCAACAGTTCTGTGGTGTCAAACTCGAGTGACCGACTGAGGTGACAGAGCAAGAGGTACTGATGGGGCATCAGTGATCTTGCTGGGCACACGAGTCTATTAAATTTACTCATTCTAGCAAGCCTGCCCCAATGCTTATTTTTTAAGCATATCTAGTATATTTTTGCTCCTTATTTCCTCAGACATATTAATCCAAATGCAATCTAAGACATGGCTGGATATTTTTCTTATGTTCAAATTACCTAATCTGATGAGTGTTTCAACCAGGATTCTTGTGACACGAATTAGGAATCCTTAGTGAAGTGAGTGAATTCGTGTGAAAGAAGGGTGGATTGTGAAAATCACAAAGATCTTTTAACTGCCACCCAAAAATAGAAACCGCAGCCCTTGACAATCTTCTGAGCAGAAGGGCCTTACTAAAAAGAGCAGTTCGTAAGGGGAGAGACAGAGGAGGTCGAGCGACAAAGCACAGGTCTACGCTACAGTGAAATTGCAACGCAACGGTGCTGTGTTGCAAAGCAAACACTAAAGGAATTCGCTGACTCTTCAGATCCTTTACCAGGGACCCTGCCGAGAAGTTATGCTCTTTTTTCTTTCCTTTGTTCTTTGTTTTTATGATAAAAAAGGGAGCATATGCATTTCAAAACATTGTAGTATGCTGTTAGGCAAATTCTGCTATTTAAAACTATCTTTGTTACATCCTTACTTGTTTTCTTTATTCTAAGGTCATGATTCAGCAGCCTACTTAAAGACCAGATAAACCTTTTAACTGTCAACAGAATGACACTTAAATTTTGGCAACTATTAAAATACCTCAGTGCAATGAGGCCATAAGGTGGCCCCTTGTAGGTGGCCAAGTTGGAATCATGCAAAGATGGTATGTAATGGTTGCATCAGTTTCTGACATGCTAATACACATGCATGTGCACTGATTTATGCTGGTAAGGACTTGTATCATTGTATACATTGCACACATAAGCTGTATTTTTGGTCCATTAAACAAATACCACTTTTCAGTTGAATGGAACACTGCACTGGACAGCATAAAGGCAAGAGTCCTCCAGAAATAATGTATGATCAGCCACATAACAGGTTGCAAGTGGTTTATTTTCAATAAGAAAAAATATACTTTTTTAGTTTTTAAAGTTACATATGCTATGCTTGTCATGTGCTATTTTGACAGGACTATTCCATATCTGAGAAATTTAATATTCCTTCAAAGCGCAAAAGAAGCCAAGGTGAGGTCAAGCAATAAAGCAATCTAAGAGTAACTATCTGTCATGCTGTGCTTGTGCTGGGCTCTGTTTAGCACGGATCCATTCTTGGTTGCTCTCATTACAAAAATTTTTGATTAATAATAACTTAGAATGATGAATTCCTGCAATAAATCAGGTTGGAAGGAACCTCAGGAGGTGTCTAACCCAAGCTCCTTGGGTCTTTATATATTTGGCTCTTGAGAAACTCCAAGGATGGAGACACAGGACCTCCCCAGGCAACCTGCTCCTCTACCTGTCTATCTCTGTGGGAAAAAAGTTTCTCCCTACATCTCCTTACATCCAAACTCTTCTTATTTCAGCTTATGCCAGTCCCTGCTGAACAAGCTCTAATTTGTTGATGTTTTTCTTGCAATCGGGATTCCAAAACCAGATGCACTATTCTAGACTTCTGCCAAACTTCTCTGTTTCCTTGTGCATAAAACTCAACATTCTTGGGATCTAGATAAGGGCCGGGGGTCTGTGGGCAGGCACAAGCCTGTCAGTGTAAAGCAGCCTCGGGCTGGGAATGGAGACATCGATTTTCTCTTGTCCTCCCTCCTGACTAGAAACCTCAGACAAGAACCAGGGAGACATGGAGAGAGGAGAGAGGCTTCTACTTGCATACTTCTTCAACCTGGTTAAGGGTTTCTGCAGCCAGAAAACATAATCTCAGCTTTATGAAATCAGAAAGCCCAAATACCTGAGCACACCCTTTGTTCACTCTGAACATGGGACATCTGACAGTAACAACAATCTATTATTGTACATATGCAGTATTCTCCGTACCATGTATATGGTGTAAGGATGTCGCATAAAAATTGACAAGACTTCACAAAGAACCTCTTGAGATTTCCTACCTCCATTCTCCAGGCAGGGACATTGTGACCTGACGATCTGAGAGACACAATTGTGGAAAAATGATTGTTATTGCCAAGGGATTGCTAATCCAAAATTTTGGACTGAAGATGGGTAGGAAGTAAAGTTCTGATCACTTTTCAAGGCAGAGAAGATCCAGCTGCAGGACCTAAAGGAGTGAGACTCACAATTTAAAATAAAAAGACCTTTTTGTGGAATGAGATAATGAGCACAAACTCTGAATTTAGGAAGGTACTTTAATCTAGAAGTTATTTCCCTTCTTCATCACCAAACATTCAGATTAATCATGACCCTCAGTGTCTGTTACACTGATGACCTAACCAGCCACTGCTCCCTCAATTAAATCCACTCATAGGTGACTGCTCTGGCTCAGAGACTGTCAGTTTTAAGGAACATGCAGGTCGAGTGCTCTCCTAGGCCTCAGTCATTTACTCCAGCAGTGCAGGTTGTGATTTGGTGCTAGTCACCTCCTCCCCAGTTTGGTGTCTTTCTCCTGACACTTCCTTGGGAGGCGGCAGTAGCAGCTGCTTCCTTATCATTTAGCGATATCCTCCAAAAGTGACCTGTGTGACAGGTAAGCAATGTCCAGCTCAGGAAGCCTCTCTTGCTTGATGAAGTCTCCTTCCTCAGTGTGCCTCAGCCAGTCTGATGCCACTAAGATCTTCTCCTTGTTCCCCAACCACATCTCAACTAGCTCCATGTCTTATAATTGGCATCTCTAGGTAAATTATGAGGGACTGTCCGAATGCAGAGGGGAATAACAGCCCTCCCTGTCCATGCTCATCCCCGGGGTCTCTCTGACTGTTCTTGTTCATGGGTCCCCCAGTCCTGACCCATTGCCCAGCCCATCTCCAGTCTGGTCTGGACCTGATGCAACGTGCAAGTATATGCTAGTATACATGCGTGTGTGTGTGGATATATATATATATATGTTAGTCACGTTCTTCATCCTGCCAACAATCAACAAAGCAAGAAGAGATTTTTTTTGTTGTTGTCATTGTTCAGCACCTTATTATACCTATTCTTTCTGTAGATAATTTTAGTCCTGTAAATTGTAGTTGATAGCTATTTACAGTGTGCTTCTGCTCTTCAGAATGATTATGAGGCTCTGTAAGCATTGAACATCAGTAATTTTCATATCAAAAAAAAAGCTCAGGTTAAAAACTGAGGATTTGTTTCTTCACTGCTTCCAACTCCACACATGCTGACTCTTGCCTGGCTTGTGCTCACCAGAGCTGGTGCTTTCTGCAGCGTGAAGCCACATGGATGCAGCCACCTCATTCCTGCCCCCTGGACACATCTCCTGGGGAGCTCTGGTAGCTCGACCCACAGAATAACATCTCAGGTGCTTTTTCCTTTCATATCTCTAATGGCCATGAAGGTGGTACCATGGTTTGATGCATGCTGTCTTCAGATGATGTCCCACTGTCTCCACACGATGCTAACTTCTATCCCTAAAAAAAATGTTTTCCAAAGTTTCCATGGTTTTGTCTTGGTGCAACAAAGGGGACAAGTAAATGCAATAAGGTTGCAGAGGTATTGCAGAACAGTTACCAGTGGCTATAAAGTGCAAACAGGGAATAGCATAGTTGGTCATCCCCCAAGTCGACAGTTAACAAAAAGAAACGAGCACACCTCCTTTGTGATCACTGGTAAAGTGATCAGATTTTTGACTCAGAGCCCCTGAAACACTGTGCAGGTGAAAAATGTGTTGCATTTCCTATATTCAGTGATCAGAAGTGTGGTTTGCTACAGGTTCATCTTTTACTATGCTCTTAATGCAGGCATCTGCATGAAATAAGCTAACTGCAACCAGAAAGCCTCCCCTAAACTGAACTTCTGAGCCAAAGGCTTTCAATAACTGTACATACCTACAGTAAGAACCTGCACTTCCTAATCCTTATTGTATGTGTACTGCACCACTGTGGTGGAACAGTATACATTGCACTCATTTGTTTTTTCAGCATTGGAAATTTAAATAGCATCAACCTCTCCTTAGATTTGATGTAAATTTATCCTGCTTATGTAACAAGCGCCAATTTTTCCCTTGATAAATTCTCTTCTCTCCTGACCTTTGAAAATATCCCCCCTGACTACCAATCAAAACACTCCATGCATCAGAAATTCTTTCAGATCTTGCTGGGAAATTAAACATTCTGTGCTTCAAAATATTCAGTCGAGGGTCTTTTAGTTAGCTAATTCCCCCAAATCACATTCAAGTAGCATCTGAGTAATAAAAATTGGCAGGAATGATTAGTTGCAGTAGCCATTGAAAAATACATTAATATTTCCTTACCATGTACTTTTCCCTTCCTAAGATGGATGCAATAAGAGAACCACATGTTCGGAAGCTAATATATGATATTTAGAGGTCTGATTTCATCAAGGAAATGTCCAAAACTTTCCTAAGTGCCCAGGCTCCTAGGGAGCAGGAGAATAACCCACTCCAAATGAGGCCAGTAGCAGAGCAGAAAGCTTTTCAGAGCTCACATTGATGGGATAACTCTGGACACTGTTGAAAAACAGTTTGCAAACACCTCTGCTGCTCCCTGCACAATTCGCTTCCTTTTCAGGAAAGCTCAGCCTCCAAAGATAATCCGGCTATAGGAACGGACAGGCTCAAGACAAACTGTCAAGCTGCATCCACGGACTGTTCCAAGCCACACTGGCAAGTATCACAGACGTACAGCAAAGAACATGCCAAATCCAGGCGTTTTTGTACTCAAGATCGCTCAGCGAAGATGCATGCATGTTTCTGCGGTGAGTGCTCGTGCTGATTGCAAACTAGCAAGGTTTAAACCAACAGGGAAGCAAAGCCAGTGCGTCTCAAAGGAGGTGCTGCATCATGACAAGATGCTCTGTGTGATCAGGTCAGAGCTCCGAATTTTAGTCAGAGCCTTAACAGCAGAGCAATGTAGTGGATCTAGCCTTTAAGAGCTGCACTTTTCCACAGAAACGTCTTTTATTTTTAATTCCACCGTATATCAAGGATTCATCACCTAATTATGTTTATAATAAGCCCTCCTTGGAAAGTGCCAGCAGGGTTGTTCAAGATGAAAGACACTCCAGCGATGTATTAGCTATCATTCTGATAACAGGGTCTGTGAGCACTTGCAGACTATACAAATAACATTGTCTTAGCAGCTTTTCCTAACTTTATGTTTGTGTTCCCATTAATTGGCATTTCCCTTGGGATCTTTCACCACCAGATGGATGACCATATGGATGGGGGTACTTGTTTATAAACCCTGTTATTTATGCATAGATAGGGATAGGCAGGAGAAATAAAACTTTCCCTAGATTTATTTTTTTAGGGAAACAGACATTGAAATATTGCTTTTCCAGATGGGTAGTTTTTTTTTCTTTTTCTTTTTCTTTTTCTTTTCTTTTTTTTTTTTTTACTATTGTAGAGTGTGCCAAAAATATCAGGTAGAAAACTAGAAAAGCATACCCTTACTTTAAGCCGTATCAAGATGGGCAATTGGTGCCACTGCTGACTACATCGTTAGTGAAGGTTCAGAGTTCTAAGTAAGTCAATAGTTACCTGTCTTCATAACAGAGTAATTGATATCAAAACCCACCTGGAAATTGCAATAAAACTAATAATAGTGGAACGACACTTTAGAATAATGATAATTTACATTACTTAACTTGTATTTTTTACCGAAAGCCATTTAAGCCACTAGAAAAATAATAAAAAAATCACTGTTGAAAACCTTTTTATATCCCATTGATTTGAATGGACTTTGGATAAACCTCTATGAGTTCATGGCAATTTTCTGGAGGAAATGAAGATACATAGTACCTGGTTTAATATTGTTCAATTGAGACAATACAAAGAATACTATGAAACAATTTACACCAATTCATTTTTACATGCTTATTGTAAGTCAGCATTTCCAAAGCAGTACTTTCTCACATTAAATTAGTAAGTATATTACTAATGTATATCCACAAATGCCATTGCACAGGGTCTTGCATCAAAAGCAATTCTAAAATGTGTTGTACTCATATCAATTCAAAATTGATATGCGAGGATGCTTAGAAACTGCAAAGCCATCATTCTCCTGCAACAAAAGGTTTATTATATTTTTTTCATAAACTTTGAATACAGTCTGAAGCTACATCAGCCCAGAGGATTCAGACACAGCCAAGTATTACAAGTAATGAAAGACGGAGTTCTCTCGGCCTACTCCATACCACAGTACATTCCTGCGCATCCAACATGTGAATCCTCATTGCTGACTGCCCATCTGGGAGTCCTAGGGACGATGCAACAAGCTCGGTTGTCCTCCCCAGGGAGGAAGACGACGACCTTGGTCTTACAGGGACGTGAAGTCAAATGTAGAGTGGGGTCTGACACTGCACAGAGGAGCTGGGAAGCACAGCTCCGTCTGGGCACCTTTTGTGCTTTAGATATAGCTCAAGAAATGGCTTGAGCTGGGGTTAGCCCCAACAGCCACTTAAAAGAGAGGTGATGAAAAGCTCAGCTCCAATTTTAATGCTGTTGGCTAGCAGTGCAGGGAGCTCACATAAAGCAGCTCGCCTTCAAAGCTGGCATGCGGGAGCATCCTCCTGGCCTTCTGAAGCCCTGGAAGGAGAATAACAGGACAGTGAGACAGGGGAAGCATTCCTGCGTTCATCTGTGCTACCATTCTTAACTTAATTTGTCAGAAACTCTGATGTACTTTGATAAGAATTGAGTTAACTCAGACGTGAGGTCAAATTTAGCTGGGGGTTTTAATGGATACTTCTCCCCTCTTCCCTCCTGTATTACCCACAAAACAGGTACGAGCAGCTGGATTACCCCAAAAGTCATTTCCCACAGCCATCACAGACTCTAAAAGAACAGTATAGTAACTAGGTTAAAGAAAATTCCAGAAACGATGGATCTAACAGGTATGAGTAAAAGAAATTTTGCCCTTCTGTTTCGATGGTGTCAAAGGCCACAAAAATTTTGAAGGAAGATTTTCCTGCTGCAGGAGAGTTTTCTAGCAGAACTGGTTGTCTTGGTGGAGTTGCATGAGGTTGGGGCAGCAAGACTCTATGCTTCTGAAGGTGCTCTTACACACAGGAATGGAAATGGGACTGGGAGATTGGCGAGATAAGAGAGTTCTGAAAAGAAGAAAAAAAAAAAATCTTTTCCACCTTTTCTTTGCAGTGATAAAGTGTCAAACACCGATACCGACTAACTCACACTGGATAATAACTTTTTACTTTAAGACAGAATATATTTCTCAGAGAAGGTGATGAGTTGTCCAGAATGAGAAAAGTGCAGGGAAAAGCAAAGAACATTTCTTTGTCTCGGATTGACAAGTATGTTATTAAGGTTATTTATTCTACACATATGCCTCCGGAACAAGTAAGTCGTCATCTTATTGTCTGAAAGAACTGTGAAGGTCAACAATTAGGGTCGCTAAGTGGTTATCAGGCTACTAGAAATGGGCCTGAGATCACTGCATTCATTTTTGACCACAGGCTGCGAGAAGAAAGTTGCTAAATCCCGTAATTCATCAAGCTCGTTGTGTCAGGAATACGGCCACATCTGCGGTCCTACTTACTGCATGTGCTTGAATCTTACAGCACTACTAAATCATCTTTTGAATAACATCTGAAAGGAAACTTTTTAGTCGACTCCTTAGTATTTCACATCTTAAAGAGGATTATTGCCCCCATCTCTAAAGTCAGCTGAACCACATGTTATTTATTTCCTCTAAATAACTCATGTTCTGGTTTAGAATCTCTGATTTTTTTTCTCAGTAATCAAGTTGTGCATTTTCAATCTATTAGTGTAACTTCTATCACTCTTAAGAAATCCTCCTCATGGGTTCTTTAAAAAGTGTCTTTGGACACTGGGGCAACTGCTTGTACTAGGAAGAACAGTGATTCTTATTACTGAAATCTGACCACAACTTCACTTGCTACAGTCAGAGAAATGGCCCTGCTTAATCATGGTTTCACTGTGTCTTACACTTATGCTTAGCTTGCACATCACTAATCCAGCAGAAACTTGGCTCTTTCTCCCTGGGAAAGTCTTCTTCTAGCATAGGGGAGAGAACAAGGAGGGCAGATGGGCAACAGAACTGCCCCTGGTGCAGCTTAAACATTTTCATGACACTTCATCCTCAAAGTGCATTTTGTGAACTCACTTTTGCTGCCCAACTCCTGGTGGGAGTCCAAACCTCTGAGATCTGGATGTGCACCCTGTCCATCAGGGAGTTCAGTGCACAGCTAACTTCAGTTTTTTTCGTGAATTCATTCAATAACATACAGCTACTTCAGTCTTGTCTTGAATTCAATAACATTCAATAGGCTACTATTGGAAAAAAAAATCTCAGAGCCCAGTAACTAGAAGTCAAGACTCCAGTCAACAAATCTGGGCTCTCTCATGCTGTTCTCATGACACACTTGATGAGTTAAATTCCCTTTTTCTTCACCATCCAAAAGCAGCCTGTAAAACTGACTGTAAAACAGTACAATACTTCTGGGCCTCTGTAAAACACTGCAGGAACCCCAGAAGAAATGGTTTGTGCTGCTTAAATGAAAACTATTAGCACCATCAATTTAAAAACAGGTTTCTGCATGCATTTAGAATGAAAAAAATGGTGCCTGATTGCACATAACAGAGATTGCAATGAATTATTTAACATTTTATGCTCAAATATTTACCATTTTTATTTTTGTTATTAATAATGTTTGCACCATTATTAATCCAGTTCTTACTTACTTTTGTATCATGACTACTAAGTCAAGCTGGAATTCCCCTTTGCTGCATAAATATAAATTAAATGGTAGTTTTTGCTTTCGTGAAGGTAATTCCTAATGGACAGGTCAGAAGAGATGAGTTAATCTTTGCCCTCACAAATGCACTGGCTACAGCTGAAAAGCTGAGTGAAATGAAGAACCAGAAATAGAAAATGTATGAGGAGAGGACTTTGAAAATAATTTATTATTTCAGTGGCAGTCATTGCTGTGAATCATTTAGAATTAACCATTGATGTTAATTACAACACCTCATGGACTAACTACTATCAGATGGCAGTAATATATAAATATTACTATTATTAATTATATAGTTGTAAAAAATGCTCTTCATCTGTGTGTGTGTATATATATACACACATACCTACACATATTTACACATATATTTATATATGTACATATATGTTGTATATATAAATGTATATATAAAAATATGTATATAAATATATGTCATGTATATAAAAATTCTAGATTTGGTACAAAGATATCTGCTCCATCCTTTTTAGCTCAGTTCAGCTTTCTGATTACTTAACTCTAAAGAAATCTTCCTGCTCACCTGCTTTTTTCTCTCCTGTACTTTTCAGAATCCACAGTCTACTGTTCCGAATAGCAGGACAAACTCAGCAAGGTGTCAAGCATCTATAATTTGACTTGCGTGGAAGTTGCAGACGCTCGGTGCTTTGCAGGTCATGAACCCCCGTCTGCCTCCCCAGCTCCTGCAGCACTGATGCTGTCCGCTGTAATTTCAGCTCTGCTTCAACTCATAGGTTTGACTGTCGATTTCTAGCATTAATGGGAGTCTTGCCTTTCATCCCACGGGGGCGAGAAAGAACTACATGCAAAGAATAATACACGGAGATTTCTTTTCCACAATTGCATTGCGTATTCTGCTAGGGAATTAAGTGGTAGTAAAACAGCATTTATAGAATAGATTTTAAACACAACTTATAAAAGTACTTTACAAACAGGCCTATGTTTCTTGTCCAAATCTCCCCCTGATTTGGCTAAATACCTGGAGAGAAGGTCTGTTCAAGCCTGTGCTCCAAGTTCGAGGCTCTACATACCGAACGAAGCATTTGCTTATCATTAATCCTGAGAAAATAACCTTTGAAAATAAACATTTGCACTGGGGAAACGTGGGTATGTAGTGGGCCCTGCAAAATTGAGGGTTGAAGAGGATAAATGAAATCATTGAGAAACCATTGTAAAAGGAAGATATCTTTTTGGGATACCTATTAAGTTGAGTCTTAAATCTCATTAATGGGGTGGTGTACCCCAGTGACAACGTACTTCTTTGCAGATCTCGGCAAGTCCACAGCTCTCCATTTAAAGGTGATTTTGACACTTTTGATATTTTTTGAAGGACTTTGATCTGGAGAAATCTTCATCACTTATAAATGAAACAGTCATTAAGAGTCTTTTATGCATCTCCTGGGAGCTATCACAGTTCTCATTAATCAGTATACCCAAACAAGTGAAGCAAACCTCCTTCACCAAATGAATGTATTTTAAAGTCTGAATCTTCACCTATTATTTCGTCTTGTTCTCTTAAGTCTTGTTCTCTTAAAGAATCAGAATGAAGCCTGAATAAATCAGGGTAATCCACAAGACTTTCAGAATTGCTTCAGCAACTGTTAGGACACAAAACAATGTGTTGAACTTAATATTTTAGTCTCAAAAATTTCTTCAAGAGAATGAGAAGGCAAAGGACTTTGTAATGATAGATCTATTCTGAATTGACAGAACTTTTATTTTTTTCCAATAATTGCTAGTGATCTAATCTATACTGTTCATTTGCTAGCTGTGAATGTTATCATTTATACTAGAAAGAAAACCTGTAATCACGAAAACTATTTTAATGCAAAAATAGATGTTTATTTAGTCTTATCTAGAAAAGTAGTTCTTTATTTCCAGAAGGCAAAAAGCAAAAACAAAACAGAGAACACCCAAAACACAGCAATGAATTCTCATCTTATTCAAAGCTCTCTTTTTGTGGTTGTTTGTCTAAGACTTTGTGTAAAAAAAAGAAAAAATATGTATTGCATTAACACAATTATTTTGCTGCTCTTAGTTTTACTGCCATAGTTTATTTTAGCTAAAGATGTCAAAATATCCATGCTGAATTAGAGGAAAGATGCGTCTCGCTGTCCTGTCTCCAACAGTGACCAGGGGCAGATATTTATAGGAAAGAGATAAAATCAGCCTAAGGATCCAATGACATTTTTCCTATTCTACCATATCGGCTTCCAGCAAAACATTATAGGTTGCTTTGTACAGGTCTTTTAACCCAGTTTCTTTCCCTCCTAACTTGAAAGACTTTATGGAGGACTACAACTACACCATCACCGTTGTCTTTTATGAGCATAGACAACATTTTCCCCCTTCCCTGCCTTTTATTACATTTATAGCCTTAGCCTGTCAAGATACTTTTATGGCTGTGGGAATGATTGCTTCACTCTTGATAAAGTCAAGAGTATTCCTCGGTGCTCCATATAACTTGTCACAATATTCTTAGAAGCAGTTCTTCGAGCACACCTGGGTGATGGACGCTTGCTGCTGACTCCGCGATGTGTTTTCTGAAAAAATCCCTCTTTATAGTGTCTTCCACCGTGCACCAGCCTTTCCTAACTTTGGCTCTTGGTTTCTTTACTAGTCTTGACTCCTTTTGCCTTCGGAGACAGCAAAAAATTATACCTCTGCTTTGCACAGACAGCGAGCAAGCAATCCCATGTAAAACACTTCGTTCATTGTGGTGTGCGTTATCATAAAGCATATACCCCCAACATGCTTTTTTAACATTATGGGAAACCAACCGTGTGTACCTCCAAGTATTTTGTGCTCAAGGAAGTCTTGGAGAGCAGCTTATGCCATCAGGAAGCCTCTTTCTTTCCATTCAGCTCAGCTGCGCTTCCCGGGACGTCCTCGTTTTCCGCTCACAGGAGGCAGCATCCGTGCTTTCTGCCTCAAAACATGTGACCTACAGGGAAAGAAAGACCACGCAGTAGTATAGATTTGGTTCCTCTTCAGAGACCTAAATGGGAAAGAGTTATTGAATATGCCGTTAGCTCCCCTTGCTGAGTCATCAGACTATTTTGCAGCTGTAATTGAGACAGCATATAAATACTGCATAGGTATCTCTTCAGGCCCTCTTCATGGAGCAGTTATATTCCATTAAAGTGCTTTTCTGGTACAGGTTAATCTCTCTGAATAAAAGTGGAAAACACAGCAACAAAATAAGATGATATTTTCACTACTCAATAAACCTCTCTCCACTTGCCTGCAAATAAATGATTCCCAGAGGCATCCCCTTCAGAAAAGGGCAAGGAAAGGACTTGAGAAGCATCCCAGCCTACTCCAATGCATTCATAATATTTATTAAACAAACAAATAAACAAAATGGGCCAAAGGTTTTCCTGCTCCTGGAGGCTAGCTGGTTTACACAATATGCAAGTTAAATCCAATCTGGACCTCATCTTACTGTAAAAACATATCTTCTATTCCTTTGTTTTGTACATTTTTTTTCTTGTTCTTTTACACTTTTTTTTTTTCCTTTTAAGTATCAGGATTATATCTACAGCACCTAAGCAGCACCTGATATATTTTGGAGACCACAATACTGTATCTACCAGTAGTAAACATACATTCTCCTTCCAGCTGCACACATAAGGAAGTATTTCAGCACTCTGCATTGCATTGATTTCTCATTATAGGTTAAAAAAAAATCCAAATGTCTCTCCTAAGGGAAAGGAAGTCCCTGCAGTATAACGGCCCAGCTCCAGTTCCAGGACACCTGGTTAGATTTGATTTATTTATAATATATTTAATTAAATTCTTTCTGCCATTCTTTTCTGTCACTTTTGTCCTTCACTTCCCATCTCAACCTATGGTAGATTCTATTGCATATTTTGTCAGATGATTGTTTTTTGCCTAGATAGCAGTCAATATTTTTTTCCCTGAGCCTTACATTTCCCCTCAAAGAGAGTAGTCTGCAAATGCTTTGGGATCTCTGGGAGACGAAAGGCACAATATAAATCTTAGGTATGAGGGCTAAAAGAAGACGGAGTGGGTTGCCCCTGCCGAGGCGTGTGGCTCAGCCGTTCATCAGTAAATCACAGAAAGCTGCATCCCTGCTTTGCTTTACTGTACACAAGTGCTGGATGACACCTTGTGTATCACCAGCTGCTCTCCTGCAATCACTCAAAGCAAGTGGCACGATATATGGCCCACCTGCTGCGAGAACATCTGAAACCCCACGGGTCATAAAAAGCCTTTGAGTACACTTCTTCCACAGGGGATTTTGGTGACATGCTCCATGTCACTGGCTCTGTTTAGACCGCATCTCTATGTACTTTTATGTAGACCATATCTCCATGTGATCTGATCTCACTGGCTACTTTCTGTGTACATGAGAATTTGATGAGAGTATTTAAAGCATATAATAATAATAATAAAAAGGGTTAGTAGAACCAATTGCAAGCTAAGCTCATCTTGGGACCTCAGAGCCTGGTTGAATTGTGGTCCGTATACACTGCTAACATCAATTTACAATAATCAATAATATACAAGATTGTTAGCAATCTTGTATATTCAGAATACTACATGATGCTGCTAAAAAAGTAGTGTCCCCTTTGCAGAGTGTGAAAGAACATTATAATCTGTACAAATAGATCTATATATAATCTTTAAACATTATTACTTGCAATGATCGGAAAGAGAGTCATATCCTGAACAGGTGTAAATGAAGTTGCAGCAAGGTTCTATGTCACCCAGTACAGAAGAGATGAACCGCAGTGACTGAACTATATTCTCTATAACCCTTGCAGTCTGCATCATTATCTTCCACTCCTTTCCCTAAAATCATTAAAAAAGTAGCACCTCCTTTGATTTATACTGAATTTCTCTAGACACACAAAGCAGCAGTCAGCTGCACCGTACATACACAGTGCAATGGGGCCTTTAGGAATAGGTTTTTAGTAACTCAGATGACACCTTCCTAGTTAGTGCAGTGTAGCACTGGCCTTTTTAAGACTGCTTGGTTTAATTATTTAAGAGCTATTATGGTAACTGGGTACACTCTAACTGTAATTTATTAACTCATATACTTGAATTATACAAGTCTCTATCTCCACTTCATAGAATTACAGATGAACTGCAATAAGGTAATAGTATCAAAATGTACAGACCATTCACTGTGCAGAAAGCTACAGAAAATATCTTGTCTTCCTTAGCAAGGGTGGGCAACAGACTATGCGCCAGGACTGTAAGAATCATTTCAGACTCTGGCAGCAACAGCTATATAGACAGTATTAAGAAAATGTGTGTATTTTGCATATAAATATATGGATATGCATGTGCATATATACACACTCATAGCTAGGACTTTAATGAACTGCTGGTGCTTGCTTCCCTTTTCTGTGCAAGAAGGGCTCCATGTCCATCTGTTCATCCCTTCCCTCTTTCCCTGCTTCTCCAAATATTCATCCCACCCTGTCTCCACGTTGCCTCATGTTCTTGTCTCGCACTGCCTGTTTGCCTCAATCCCTCCTCGCCTTCCTCTTCTGCACACACAATGTCTCTTTTTTTTCCCTGGAAAACAACTCCGGGAGCAGCATTTTCAGAGCTACAGAGCATCTTCTCCTCTTGCTTTGATGGGGTGTTTGCTCTAGCCAGGGGCAGCCAGGTTCCCTTCTCATCAGTCGGGCTCTTTTGCATGTCTCTGAGCTGTCATTTGTGCAAAGAACAGAGACACATGGAAAAGCAGACGAAGGAAAAAAAAAAAGAGTAAATCATGTGAGCAGCCAGCTACTTGAAAGCCAGAGCAAGTACTTGCAGACCATCTCAGTGTCATAAATTAATTTGGAACTGCTTAAGGAGGAAGACTTTTAGCGTGCAAGGTTCTTACTTATGGCGAGCCTCTTCAGCGGGATGTTGCTGTAGTTACTGCACGTATTTCTCGTACAAACGGCATCCCAACGTGCTTGCAAGAAGCTCTGCTTCAGACAGCGTGTCAGAGACGTCGCGAATGCAGAGCCATCCTCGGTCCAGAATAGCGGGCTGGAACGTACCTGGTGTTCAAATGGAGCCGCACAGAACAGAAGACTGCTAACAGCAACACTGCCAAGGGTTTTGGAGCCCAAGGGAGAAGGTTGCACCCCCATGCTGCCTTGGAGGCTCAGATGTGCTAAAGTGGAAAAACTCCTTATTTACGTGGCTGCTCTTGTGATGTAAGTCAGTCCTCTGCTGTAAATGAAGAGCTTGGGAGAAAAAGAAGAGCTACGTAGACATGCCTGAGGGGGATTATCAGGAGATGCACAGTACTTCCCTGCACTGACAAACAGAACTGTGTCATCACTAAAGCACAAAATCCCTCTTATACTTAACCTTTGCGCGCTAGCTAGGTGCAGTGCCAAGATGGTCCTTCGAGCATGTGTCTGCAAATAAAAGCTTTTAATATCCTTCTTCCTCCTCCCTCAGTCCTAAGCTATCAGGACACAAGTAAGATTCAACCCCTTACTAACGCACCGTCTTGTCAGGCAGCATGTTCTTTCCTGCAAGGCACTAGTGAGTTGAATGTGGAAGATGACAACAAAATCGCTACCTGAAGGCATCGCTGATCCTCTCCCAAGGTGCTTCTTCCTATAACGGGAAATGAACTTTTAGGGAATCACACACATGAAATAGAGATCTAGAAAGAGACTGACGGGCGCAGCCATTTGTAACTTTTTAAGTACATGGTGATTCAGTGGTAACCTGAAAACAGGAGAGCTAGTTGTTCTGATTGCCCAAATGATGATGAACCTTTTGGATGTGGAAATCTGAGCTCTCACTGTCTTGGTTTACACTGACACCACACGAATTGCACAGAGCAAGCCTGAGTGCACAAAGTCGTTGAAAATCAAGTCTCATGGTCTGTACTCTTATGCTTAAGAGCATGAAATAAATATTATTAGCAACTATGTGAATTTAATAGAATGTCAAAGCAGCAGAGGGATTTTTCTGAAGTATACGCAACAAACAGCTGTCCTATGGTAATGCTAACACATCTTGCCCACGTTATGCACTGTGTATAAGCTCATACAGGATAACGCTGCCGGCTGCCCTGGAGCCTCGGCACAGCCGTGCCTGCTGCAGGGCCAAGGCAGCGCACACAGGAGTTAGATGAGCTCTCCTGTATCTGTGCACCAGTAACTGCTACCTGGCTACCTTGCACCACGCTTATAGCTGCTACATACTCCTACTGGCTCCCATCTATTTCCCAAACTCAAACGTAATGTGGTTTCAACAGGGAAGTTAAAATATTAGTTAAAAAAAAAAAATCCTTTACAGCCATAATGCTAAATTTACATGGTTGATTTGGTTTTCTTATTTATTTTCCTTTTCAGAAAAGGGGAATTGTTTCACATTCAGTAAAACTGAGCTTTAATTAGGCTTTGCAAATTGCAAGTCACTGAATAAAATGGAAAAATGGAGAGGGGCATATCCGTCTCGACTCCTTTTATTCTGCTGTTAGAACTAACCCAGCAGGCCTTCACAGTTGGTGGCTATCGCTTGCCAAAATAGAATTGTTTTTAAGTGAAATACTAAAACGGAGGAATTTCTTGCACATTCAATTATTTAAGCTCCCTTTCTCCTCCCCGCCAAACCCAGGTTAGCGAGGAATGGCCAGCAGAGACTACAGTATCACCCATTGCACAGCATTTCCTCACCCAAAGTACACCATGTAAAGCTGACAACGTCTTGTGCATATTCATACTTCCATTTACGCTATATATATTTATATATATATACATATATATGTAATTTAACATGTATATAATTTCACCATATTTTAAGATTTTCAACTACTTAGTACATTAAATATTAGGTTAAAAAAAGAAGCAGGTTACCAATATGACAGCAGGAGCTACTGGAGGGCCCAAGACTTTTGCCCAAGTCTTTTTGTTACTCTTGATAGCAGCCACTTTGGGTTTTTGAAAACCTAGAGCTATTTCTGACGTCTGAGTGCCACTGAGGTCAGTTTTGTGCTGAGAGGTCAGACAGACCTGAATATTCTTAGAAAACGCCACAAAAAGGCTAATGTGTAGCATTAAGCTGAAGGACACAAACATTTTGGATGCAGCTCATTAAAGCACAAATAAAGCTTATGTTCTGCAGAAACGAGTTGCTGGCAATTACATTCCCCAGTACACCACAAAGGGAATTATTCCAGACCAATATTCGACTGAGGGACTATAGGGCTTTGTGTGTTTTCCTAAAAATCTTGCCAGGTAACACTGAAAACAAAACAACATAGTGGGGCTTTTCTTTCAGAGTTACAATTGCTGCAACTGCAGTAAAATAATCAAGGGAAAAAGGCAGAAAAAGCACCTTTCCGGGGCACATAGGAGTATTACAACATATGATTACGTGCTCAGGAGGAGGGTGATTTCTCCTGTCCCTTTGGCACTCAGCACAAAAGCAACCATGAAATTCACTGCCGTTAAAAAAGCCGCTTTAAAATCTGCAGACGCCCGGAATGAAGGAGCGAGATGCCACCGGGAGGCAGTGTTGTCACTTTGCAAGTGCCTTACCCAAGCCATTCCCTTCGGCTGCAGGCCTGGGTGCAGCGGGCAGCGCACTGTGACAGCGCTAAGTGCAGGTCAGCTCCGAGCGAGGGCGTCCAAGAGCAGAAAATGCAGCTCGTTCGGGTACCTCCGGGCTGGTGCGCTTGTGCCTGGCCTCAATAGCACTGAAAACATCTGCGACAAAACACAACGCAACACTTCTGTTAGTTAACCAAGAGCGAAGTTCCTTTTTTATTTTTTTTTATAGCAAACCAAGACGTTAGGTGCTTAAAAAACAACTGCTTTGTGCACCAAAAATTACCACCTTCCTACAGAGTCAACATTCCTCTTTTGAAGCTGCAAACTACAATGCAAAGAAAGAAATCGAAAGTGGCAATTGAATGTGGCTCCTCTCTAGGATGACAAAAGCCCTTAAATTTGTGTGTTATTAATTTTCCACTGTACCAACCCCTTTGATTATAACTTTGCAAGAAGGAACAAAGTGTGGCACATTTGAGAGATGAAAATCAGAAACCAGAGGAGTCTAGCAAACATGCTATTCTTGTAGTGTGTCTCATTGCGGTATCAAATTTACAAAGGCCAACTTTTACCTCCAGATACACCAAAGTAAAAGCATTTTTGTCACATGCTAAATAATTCTTCTGCAGCTTGAAGAGCCTCGTTGGTGTTTTTCACTCCTATGTTATATAATTATGCAGGAGTCTGATGAAAAAAATTGACTCTTGCTTATATAGTGCCACTACTTATTTTTCTTGTCTATGTATAGAGTCTGTTTTAAAAGCTGCTGTATATTTGAAAACAAACAAACAAACAAAAGCATATTTAGCATTTTTGTTACTACATAATGAAAATCACACATAAAAACTATTACTTCAAACAGTGCTTTGTGATCTCTTTTGGTCCAAATACATATGAGGTCCACTGGCCATGCCTGTAATAATTTAATAATAATTTTTATCTGCTAGTCAGACTCTTCATTTTCTGGAAATTTGCTGATTTTCCCCTTCCCTGCCTGTCCAACAATTATCCCACATGGACTTGCTCATATCAGGAAGGAGAGAAAAATTCATAGTGAAAATGTGCCCCATTTTAAGGCACACTGCACCTTGAATTATTTAGCTCTCAACAGAATAAACTGGGAAATATGCAGCATTAGAGCCCATCCATCCTCGCGGGGCTGTTTGCTAGACAGAGTCTAACCAAATCCCAGCCTGCTGCTCTGCCAGAGCTCTTCCTCTTCAGCCAATTTTCTGGGCTCTGCATCCCCAGCAGCTTCAGGAAGAGGAAAATAACCCTGTTCCTTTAGGTTATTTATTTAGTTTATATAATAAAATACCCCTGGACAAAGAGAACAAAGAGCAATCCATCAGCTGTATTGCAGAGAGAGAAAAGCAAATGCAAAGTTCAATCAGAGCAACCCGGAGTGTGACCTAACGAAACACCTGCCCTCATTACTGGGAACATGAATTTATACAGGACTACGGGTATCCTCGGCTCTTTTTTTGGCCCAGAGCACAATATTGCTTCTCCTAAAGTTGGTGGGAGGGGAGTACTATAAACTGCTGTTGGTTCATTGGAAATTACAATCCTCAGGCAGCTGTACTGCATGATAAAAGTAACTCATAACTGAGGAACACTTTGTAAATTGTTATGATCTTGTAGAAGCTTTTATTTTTATAAATTTTATTTCATTATTATGAATTAATTATACTCCTCATTTTGGATTTTTTTTAAATAAGCATGAAGTATTTGCCCTCATCTATTTAACTGGCATCAATCTAATGCCATTGGCAGTGAAGTTTTGCTTCGGGCTTGCACTTATGACCAAGGGAAAAACAGATGTATAGTTCCTAGCCAAAAACCAACTAAATTTAACTGAAATTATTTTTTTTTTAATTTAATTCAAAATAAATTTGACCAAAGCTCTCTTACTTTTACCAAGATACAGAAATACGCTTATTTACATATAAAAGTAAAATGAGAAAATACCACTTGCTTATCTTTGCAGTCTGGATTTTTTGTCTTTTTTTTTTTTTTTTTTTTTTTTTTTCATTTTTGGTAATATGGGAACCGTGGAGCCAAGTGATGGGCTTGGAGCATATCTGTTACAGAATCCACTCTCTGGAGAGTTGCTGGATTTACATGCTTTTTATAGAAAAGCGCAACAGGGAAAAAAAAAAAAGCTATGATGAAGACTGGAACGCGTAACTAGACCTTCTACATGGTTTTGTGCTATAAATCATGCAAATGACAATTTTTAAGGGAGGAAGGACAACACAGGAATGATGAAGAAGTGCAGTCGATTCTCAGCCCTGATAGGATGAGAGTCCTTTCTCCTGTGGGCGCTTCTGCAGTGCACACACGCACGCAGACAGACTTAGGGAGCACTTGCTTGCATCTCCAGCAAACTGATAAATGGGGAAGGGCCTCCCAGGGGGTTCCCTGAGTTTTGCAAAAACAGGATGTTGGAGTACATGGCTTTTTACTCATGCATTCCTCCACATAAAATGAATTATGCACAGAGATGTCAGTTTGCATGCTGTGGACTTTCTGCTGCAACAACTGGGGCTCTGAGGAGTCCACCAAGTGCTTTCCCTGTTTATTTGTCTTTATTTAAGAATAAAAAAGATTAAAAAAGGTTACCTAAACTCTACCGTTTTACTTTCTTCCCTCTCTCATCCCCCCATCATGCCAAGAAAAACATATATATATATATATATATATATATATATATATATATATATTAAACACTTGGAGAAACGGAGGTATAGCCTGTGTCTGTCTATTCTTGAGATTCCCAGACTTATGCAATCATACCTGCAGAACAGAAAGATAATGACATTCGTGCAAGACTTATTGCAAGATTTGTCATGTTCTTCATATACTTATAGTGTGGATTCTATGGGTAGTAAGGCTTTTTATTTTAATTATTGAATTGGTTGAAGGATTTACAAATATTCATGCAGAATTAAGGAATTAAAAAAGGGCTTTTTCCCAGACAACCCGAGGGAGTTACGGCAACTCCTTCCTGTGCACAGACATGGCAACGTTTCTCAAGCAGGTGCAGTTCTGCTGTCTTTTCCAGGGGCATGAAGCATGAACTCTGCCAGGATGCAGGTGTGCAAGATCCAGGATCTAGGCAGAACACTGCCTAACTCCACCTCGGCTCCCAACGGTGGCATATGCTCCCTGGGAAAAATGCTGCCAATTTGCATTTACAGCTTCTTTATTAAAAATAAAGAAAGAAAGGCCAAGCATGGTCCACTGTAACAGCCCAGTGGTTACAACACTTGCCCGGGAATTGGTGGGAAGCAGCCTGTGTGCTTTGGGAAAAGGCCCCTCTCCTGGAAAGCTGCTCCGGCCAGGTAGCGATTTGCACTTTCCCATGCTCTCTCCTGCTGCCCGCATCAATCCTTCATCCCTCCGAGCACGGCGGAACACGCTGGACGTGCCCATAGGCACCGCATTGTGCATTCAATGGCCAGTGGGTACAATAATAACCCTAAGGACACGGGAGACACTCCAGGACTCCTCGCTCTTAACTCAGTGTGTTGGGCACCAGGGTGCAACGGGGTTTCTGGCTAAGCGTTGCAACCTGCAGGTCATTTTGTAAAAGAAGGGCATTATATTCTTGTTTTGCAAGAGGTTTTTTCATTCTTTCAAGTTAGGCATTCACTGTCAGGAATGGGTTTGGGCTCCGGAGGCCACGCAGCATCTCCCTTGCAGAAATCCCTGTTGTATGTGCAAAGCATGTGGTGGGGTTTGCTTTCCACATTCAGGAGCGCCCACCTGAAAATAACTATTTTAGGGGGAAAACAAAACAAAGTTCCTTATTCGTCTGTTCTTAGGGTGGATGTGAGACAATCTAAGTTGCCAGCACTGAACAGATTCTTCCTCCTTGAAGTACTGGCATTGGAAACAGCTTAGCTTAACTGTTCTTGCAGGGTATCTTTGTCCACAGAAGCAGACTTTAATACTCTGCAGACTTAGAGAGTCATGAAAAGGTGAGAAGATGCAGAAGGCTCATTTAGGCCATCATTTCTGCAACTCTGACTCCATTATAAATGTATTAATTAGAGGCCATAATAGCATGGCCTCTATGTCTGTTTGAAGTTAAGCACCTGCACAAGCTTTGGCTTAATGGGGCCACAGTAATTAGTAGTTATATTGGTAGTTGTTTCCATCTGCTCTCATGCAAGCTTGTTTTCTGTACTTTAAAGAGGTTGCTAAGGCATCCTAATGTCATTAAATATTGCCAGGCCATGAAAAACTTGATAAAGAACTTCAAGATCCAGAGGGGGGAAAAAAACACAAGCAACAGCTCTACCATCCCCTGTCTAAATATTGCAATTGTGCAATAAAACTCAGGCTTCCAGATACTACAAAAGGTATCTTAATGGGTTTCAATAGGTGATTTATTGCTTGTTTCTCACAGATCCTTTTAAGGAAACAAATAACATAAAACCAAACTGTCCTAGGTTACATTCCTAAAAAGCACCTGGCTTCTTCCCAGAACAGACTCACAAAACAGACTCAGAAATCACCTGATAACCTAAAACAAGAAGAGCACAAACAAGGGTACAGGTCCCCATTACCTCCTACCTCTTGGTTACTAGGGCCATGTTCTCTTTACCGGTAGGATACAGTTGGGTAAAGCATCCCCACCTCTTCATCCCATTTTCTCCTAGCGCTAATAAGTGTTAATTGCCCAAAGAGCCACTTGTAGAACTACGTTTCCCAGCTTTTTTGCACAGCATTAATTTTACATGGATCCCATCCACCCATCAGGAAACCTTCAACATCTATCAGGATTTTAAGACTCGCACAGAATTCTGCAAGTATATCACCAGTGTGTAAGCACTGCAGGCTTGTTCTCAGCTTTGCAGGTCATTGCAAAAATCAAATAATACTTCTTATATATACATATCTTACCTTATCTCAATTTATGTCACTCTTGCACCTGTGTGTTTATCTAACTACCATTCTTGGAAATACACATTGCTTTTTTACCATGAGCTGATATTCTTTTTTTAATGCATTTGAACATCTCCTTGTTTCTAATTTGGAGTCATTACCGTTTTCTTGGTGCACTGGTTGTAAGATTATGAAGGCTCAGAAAGGGATTTACTATTCTAGACCTTTTTTATTTTTCCTTCAATTAATTTGGGAGAAACATGTTACAAATATCACTAACCATGTGAGTCTTTCGGGAGTTCTGTTTTCTGAGAGTTGAATTTGATGGCTTTTTTTTTTTTTTTTTTTTTTTTTACAGAAGGCAGGTGGGAAGTTACTCCAATAAAGACTTCTGCTGTATCAGCAGATATGGGTGAAAGTAGACTGTACAAAATGATGTATGGGTTTTCTTTTCTTTAATTAAAAAAAAAAGCTCTAACAAAAGCTGAACACTTGGTCTAGGAAGAAAAAGCCAGCTGCAATAAGGATTGTAGGAATGTTAAATTATTTTATAATTTAGTTCTTTTTTCTTCCTTTGCCTCATACGCTGTTGTGAGAATGCATGTTGAATGCAATCTTATGTCTTTGAAATTAAGCTGTGGATAAAATTTTCTCATTTTTATTAACCAAAGCATAAATAGTTGAAAATTTCCTTTACCTTAAGGGTGTAAATATTGGTGCTTGCTGCCACAGAACTGCCACAGGGAGGGCCTGCCACGAGTCCAATTTGTGGAAACTATTTTGTAGGGACGAGTCATCCTTCAATATTAGGGCCACAGCCTTGGTTCCATCTCTTTAGAGGGAAGGGGCCTGTTTGTTCCTCAAATGACAGGAATTTGCTCTTCTCTGACATCAAGTTCCTTTAAGTCCTTGCAAGTTGACAATAGAAAAGAAAAAACAGACAAGTGCCCTTCTCTTGATTTCCTTCCATCTCTTTCACTGAATGAATGTGAGATCTGCTGTCTTCCTGCTGCTGTTAGTAGTAGTGCTCTCCACGCCTCCTTTAAAATTGATTTTTTTTCTGAGTCCTTTTCATCTGGAGCAATTTTAAGATCGACCATTGAATCTCAACCATCCCCTAGTGCAGTGCTTAGCAATCTAAAATGACTGAAATGTTACTATTTTAATCACAAATAATTTAGTCAGAATTTATTCTTCAAAAGCCAATAACTGTTAATCTCTCCCAAGTCCAGTCCTCTGGCCTTTACATAGACTGGGACAGGGAAGGGCATTAGTCTGCAGCAATTTTTTAGCTGTAGGTTTTAAGTAAGGAAGAGATGAAGAATTAACTTGTTAAGCTAAATTTAAAAAGTGTTTAATTGGGAGTGTCACAGTATTATTCTGGTAACTACGCTTGCAAAGAGTGACATCTATTAGCAGAGCAATGTGAAAAGCATCTGCCTTTTCCTGTGTGCAATGTACCCAAACTAGGTATAAATAGATGTGGTCTTGTCAATTAGGCATCTCCTGTGAGCACTGAGCTAACTTGAAAAAGGATTTATTCCATGGAAGATGGTATAACACTTGGAGGGGTGAAGTTATGTGTCTATCTAATGTGCCTTATATAAAATAATAACAACCCTAGGTGCTTGTACAGAGACCTCTTCTTAGAGCATAATGCAGTTTTTCATATTCTTAAGGGATGGGTGAATATCAGTGACCAGGTGGGAGAGGAATAAGCCACCTCTGCAGGCAGAGCAGGTGAGGTAAATATTATATATGTTGTACAACAGCCTCAGGGCATGAAGGCAAGTCCTGTGACAAGCCTTATCGTGGAGCACTTGCACCCTCATAACACCGGACTTTAATGAAAGGGGATGTTGGTACGTACAAGGAATGGCTCTTACTTGGAGAAAAAAAAAATAAAGAAAAAACAGGCTTTTTTTCTCTCTCTTTTTTTTCATGCATGTGGAAGACAACAACAACTACCAAAATAATCTTCTGCAAAGCTGTAGCTGACTGTTAGCCTGCCACATTAAGGAAACTTGAATATTCTTTTTTGTTTCAGTGAAAAAAAAAAAAGGCAAGCAGGACTTCAGCAATGCCATAGCTAAATACTGTAAATCTTAAAATGAAAGAATGTTTCTTTCACACATTCCCACTTTTATGCTTTAATTTGTCCCAGCCTACCTGAAGTGTTTGTACTCAAATTAGATCCATTAGTATAGCTGTTTGATTTACATGCTGGGAAAAAGATGAAATAGAAATGTATCTGGCTATATTTAGGTTTTGGTATTTGTAGAATTGCTTCCTAATCTGCTGTGGAAATCTTAGGCAGTTTATAAGATGAGATCACGTTATTATACTTATAGCTATAATATAAACATGAAGAAAATTCAGCATGCAACAATTAATATCATACACAAACACACACACGCACACACAAACTAATTATATGTGTCATTTAGAGCATTGTTATTTGCTTTATAGCACGACCAAGAATAAGACACATTTGTGTAACACATTCTGCCTATTAGAGGAAAAAAAAAAGATGCAAAATGAGGTAATTTTAACTGCACATTGCATCATTTGAAGAAAATATCTGCAGCAAAGCACCAGGAAAAAATAATCACAGTATGAATGAAAAAAATAAGCAGCAGAGAAAACTACAGCTAGGGAGCCATTTGTTCTTTGGGACTGCTGTGTTAATTTGGGGGACTTGCTGCAACAGCAAAGTTGAGATTTAGGATGAATGCATCAATTACTAACTACTAATGCTATAAAGATATCCTTAGCTTCTCAAGGTAATTTAAAAGACCCATTTATATTGTATTTTGTCAAGCGTTGCACTTTTATTTGAACTGTGTAAGAGGTAAACTCTCCCAAAGTCAATAAAACTTAACAGCTTCCTTAAGAAAACAGGCTGTTTCCGTGATAAGTATTATGTTCTAATTCTTTTCTAATTAAAATCAAAACAAAAACACCAAAAAACCCTACTGTCTAGAGGTTTGTGGGCTATACCCAGAAATACTAGCTTGCTGATGTATAATTTTAAAGAAGTCTTTGCTTGGGTAGATTGGAAGCTTTTTTAAATGCTTTCTAAGCACTTTGTGCTCAAATTTATGTTCCCAGATGTTCACTGATAACATAATAAGTCACCGTATTAGTAAAATCCAAACTCTTCATTTTCAATAACTTGTTTTTCTTTTCACAGGAATTATTTCCCTGTTCAATTCACATAATGGTGTTGTTAGCCAAAATTATTAAGGGAAATGATTAAGGGTGAGGGTGTTACTTGCACTCAAGATCTTTTGGGCAGGAGAGTGAAGACATATTTTTTGTCTTGACATTTTACTTCATACACTGAAGTACGATGGACCAGTTCTGTTTCTCAGGTTCCCTCATTTTGCAAGAAGAACTTAGTATGTGCACAGAAGTGCCGTGATATTTGTGAACATATGCTCTGGACTATTGTTTCCCAACTGAGTTCTACATTAAAATCTAAAATCAGGTCATTGTCACCCACTGATTTCTAAAGCTGTACTTTGTCTGTAGAAACACGTTGTTCTTGTTATTACTGTTATTATTTATACTGAATTCATGCAGACAGATTTTCTTTTGCTAGCCCTAAAGCAATAGCTTGTTCAACTCTTCTTACCTTGCTCTGCTCTGGGTGTTTTGTCTTGTTTCCCCGGTGCATTCAGGACTTTCAAAACTGGGACAACCTCTCAAACTGCTCTTTAAGTCCCAAAGGCCGATCTGCTAACATACAGCTATGAGACTACCCTCCCAGGGTGCTTTCCCATGAGTTCTGTTAGTGCTCTGAGACTTTTTCAAATGTAACTAGATTTTACACTTTTGTAGAATTTCTTTTCATGTTATACCATGAAAATCCCAATACACTCTTTTAAAGTATACATTCTCTTGGATTTTTTTAACTGAGTAGTTAATATTGTTTTTCATCTCTTGAAATGTTGGATCCATTGCTTAACCCCTTTAAACACTCTGAAGATTGCATATAGTGAAGGACATGCAAGACAGCTAGTGAGAGCACATTATAATTGTAAAACTAAGAAGAAGGGTTTGGTAACTGTAGTAACAACTCCCTTTTCCCCACCCTCTTTCCCCGTGTCATACTGTGACACTCAACGCCTGAAAAATGCATGATGCAAATAGTTTTTCTTCTCTTACACTCAGCCAGATAAAGTGGAGAATAAACCCTTGTAAAGAATTTAAATGCCTGCTTACATTCAGACTAATTTTTCTAAAAAAAAAAAAAAAAAAAAAAAAGTATAGTAAAATTATGTACGCTATATAGTCATAAAATTTGGAAATATGTTCAAAAAAATTCAAACTGATTATTCCTATGTAAAATCCATGTTGCTGAGCATACACCTTAAATTTCAATTCACATCTAAGATTAAAATAAGCCTAGAAATGAAATCAGACTGGCCCTGAAATGAAAATTGGCTCGTCTATATAATTTCTACAAGAAGAAATGTGACAGGTCATGAGATAGGACTCCATTTCATGAAAAAATAAATAAATAGATAAAAAGAGACAATTAAATTTTAGTAAAGAAATCTTCTATTTCAAAATGTAAAACCAAAACACAGCATGTTATGATCAAAAGTTGCACTATAGCAACATTATATATGTTGCTAAATATAAACATTATATATGTTTAAACATATATGATTGATTTAAAGAACAACTTGCTTGTGAGACAAACGTGGTCTGATACAACCCTGCTTCAACCACTGTCCAGGTTCTTTCTATTTCTATTACTAATAATTAACCAGGTATACACAGGTGAAACCTTTTTAATTTTTGTTAAATATATACTTCCTCGCTGCTTACTTTGGGATACTACAAGTTACTTGTAAGCAATGCTCAAATGAACATTTCCTTGCAGAGCTGATATTGATAGGTGGCCTCAGAGCACTGTGTGATAGAGATGAATGCACATTAAAAGTGCAACTGCCATTATTTGCAGCTAGGAATAAAAATATGTTAGCCTGCTCAGCAGCTGTGAGTGAGCTGGGAAAATCTCTGATGGCAACTGTTTGATGCTTCTGTTTCTGTCCTTTATCTCTCTGAAACACAAAAGATACCAAGAACATTAGACACCAAGAACAGTTTGTGTTGCTTGATCCCTCACTTGTGGCACACAAGCCTATCAGAGTGGAAGCGTCTGTAAAATTGGTCTTTTGCTTGCTGATTTGCCTGGGTGCTTTGTGTCATGCTGTCTTCCGTGGTGAGTTCATCCCCCTTCGTTTGCTGCGTAGTTCAGAACAGCACTTCATTTTCCAGTGTTTCCTTTGGGGATCTCCTACCTCTGCCGTTTTGCTTCGCAGTCTCAGTTCAGATACACAGACTCTGGAGCTCACTTATAAACCTCATTCTTCTTGTGTGTGTTTTGTTCTTGTTAGACTCTGCAAAGTTTTTGTGCCTTGTAGTAACACTCCATTCTAGTAGAAGTAAGACCAATTGCTGTCAGTGAGCACCTGAACTCAAAAAAAGATCTTTTTTTTTCTAAAGAAAAATCACCATGTAACTATTATCCTTCTCCCCTTATCAGAAGCTCAAGAGCTGCTTCATGATAATTGCATCTGAATTAACTATGTTTTAAAGCAAATGTAATAAAGCACCGTCACTAGACAGCCTTTATTGTAAAATATCTGTTTAACTCTTTGCAGGTCTGAGCAGTCTTAGCAATGATTTATTCTGATGTACTATTAGAGAAGAATTTAACTATGATTTTCATGCAGAATAACAAATAGAAATGGATCTGAAAAGAAGTGTTGCAGAAAATAGTGGTGGATAGAAGATACTAATGAACAGGGTTCAAATAAATCCTTTCAGAGCTTAGAGTGGATAATATTCTTCACTCTTTCCACAAGGTAACAAGAAAAAGGGTCAAGATATTTTCAGACTTCAGCTCTCCAGCAAATTTGTAGCAGTAGACACGAAAACACAGATTCATCATTGTGAATTATTTGAGTTCAGTTTCGTTTTAAAGGAAAACATCAGCATACAAAGTAAAGTGTTTTGAGACATTTCAAGGTCTTAGTAAGGCAGTTGCGAAGTTGTGACTGATAAGGCTTTGGTAGATGGGAAAGAGTCTGTGCGAGAGAGAGCATTGGCTTGGAGAGAAAAATTAGTAACAAATGATCTAGTATTGAGAAAAAGAAAAAAGTGATGGACAAAAGAAAACATTCATAGCTCAAAACCTAATGTGCTAAAAGAGTTACAACCAGGAATAAGACGTGTGTAACAGAGATAAAGGTGCAACGGTTTTGGCATCACCCACATACGGAGTGATAAAAGAGGTATGTGGGAGGACCAAATGCATCAAGGTCTGCAGCACACGTTGACTGTCCAGCTCCAGGGAAGACGGTCACAAAGTGCACAAAGCAAACCATTTTATAAGCAATCCATACAACAGAATAGAAAAGGTAAGTGCATACAATTTGACATAAGTTCCTAGCAGAGGAATTTAGCAGTAATAGAGTATTCTTTTATAGCCACAGGCTCAAGAAATGAGTAGCCTGAAAGAAGAAATGAGGAAATATTTGTATCAATTTTAATACATACAGAACAAATGCAAATATGACAAAAGAGAAATAATACACACAAAAAAATTTCATAATGATGTTACAGGTATATTTTACATTAATATACCAAAAGACCACTCTTTAGCTCTCTGGAAGATGTCAGTTCAAGGAAATGTTTTTTGGGATGGCTATTGCACAGGAGATTTTTAAGGAAAGCTCAATGAAATACCAGAACTCCTAGAAATTAGTCATTGCTAACATTACTCTAGTACCCTGAAACAACAAAAAAGGCTGTGGCAAAATCCTAATGACTATAGGTAAAAGATACAAGAGAACCTCAGTTGTAAACCTCAGTTGCAGTGAATGGAAAAGTGGTGCAATCGAGTGAATCATGTTGGTTGTATCTGAGAGAGAGGCAGCAAACTCTCTCCAGAGTGAGTGGTTCAAGTAGTTAAATATTTTCTTGCTTTAAGATCTGAAAATCATAACAAGGATGATGACTAAGACTGGCAGCAATCTAGAGTATGTGTGAAGGGAAGAAAGAACATGATATTGGGATCACAGTCTGGATGATATCACAGATGATCACAACAAGAAAGGCTGTCATTTTCTTATTCCAATATAGTAGTTTAGATCACTCACTGAAGCACACTGTAGGCTGCTACCTAATAAGTAGAAGTAAAATATCTCTCTTGAATAATGTAAAATTATGCTTATTAGAAAAGAAACTGTGGATACTACACATTGATTCCTTTTTTTTTTCTCTCTTTTATTTTTATTTTTTTATTACACACAGTTAAAACTCATAAGAAAATCTCATGGAACAACCTTGATAAATGTTTGGTTTATTCAGCACTGACTCTATAATGTGATATGCAAAATTACAGCTTAACAGAAGCATATGTTCCTCAAAAGAAGCCGACAAAATAAGTAAGAAAGCTTGACTGGCGTATCTTCTGTGCAATATCATGAAACAAGGCACCAAAGGAATGGGGGACCTGGATGGAGAGGTGCATGTGACACTATGCATGTTACAGTGGTCATGAATAATGTAGTGATGAACTTAGGAAAAAAGTGTTCTTTTATGTTTCCTAGCTACATCTCTGCAACTCATTGTATTTGGTCTTTCAAACCTTGTTTCTCTTGGAAATATATTTATAAGAAGAATGAATGAAATACGAAAACAACATCACAAATCTTTTAAAAGAAACAACATCAGCATGGCTGCTACTCGAACAATATTCATTTGGGATGAAAATGGCCTTTACTGTGAAATATGGGGCATATTCTGGTAAAACAAAGTCATGATTTTTAGATGAAAGCATCCAGAGTTGCTAAAAAAGAAATGTCTTGATATGACAGGACATTCTTGTCTATTTTTTTTCTTACTTCCACACATGTGCAAATAAAAAAAGAAAGAAAAGACTGTAGAAATATTGGAGAAAGAAGTGCAATGCTAATTTCAAAGTGCCTAATAGGAATTGGCAAGTGATATATTGGAATACTAAGGGAGCCAGCACCTACTTAGCAACATGCTAATCAGAAGTATGGTGAGTCACATCAAGGACATATTCACTAGATGTGGTATTTGTGACAAACTCTTTCCCAAAATAGACTCTGCTTCTACAGGTCTTCGGCTGTATGCATTTTAATGAGCTTAAGTCTCAAATAAATAATAGTTCTTTAAGAATCTCTGAGTTTTAAATGGGGACCAAGAGGTAAAAATACTAAAATAAAACCACAAAACTACATTAAACCCCTGAAAAATCTGAATGGTCAGTGGCACCTTAGGATGGTTGAGGAATAAAAGTCATGTGAAATAAGTGTGAGCAGACAGTACATTAGAAAGAATAATATTTAGGTGTAGTTACAGTCCCCTAGCCAGCAAGGGAACCATCACAAGTCACGAGTTGAAATCTATACAAAGCTTAAAAAATTTGATTAGCTGAGGAAATGCCCAATAAATAGCAGAGTTACAGAGTTACTATTAACACAATCTTAAAAGATGTGAATCCATACCTGTACAATAACCAGAAAGTAATGAGTCCTTAGGGATTTGGGGCTTCCTGCTTTTCCTAAGGAAAAAGATGATGCTCAGCAGTCTTTTTTCGTATCATCACATCCTAGAAAGTTTCTACAGCACTAGCTGTATCTTTTCTGTTACCTCTTTGCTTTATTGTATCACAGTGGATTTTGCTGGAGAAAGCAATGTACTCTACGAGTTACGTGCAGACATGGGTTTGAATAGTTGGTTATAATGTGGATAATTCCATAATTGCAGCATTATTATGTATCTGGCTAGAGGTAAGTCTTCAGGCATTCAGTATATCTTTCTATTTTGTAAGCTAGAGAAAAGTGGGTTACTTTGGGAAGAAATACTGTGATTTCTTCAAACAAGTATTTATTCAATCAGTTATCAGAGAGATTAAATCTGTTTTATTTTCCCAAGAAAGGTGCATCATGTTTATACCATTTCCATAATAAAGCCGCCTCTCTGAGGTTCTGCACAGTGTAGAGGGGCTTTAAACACCTTTTCAGCTTTACTAGCAAGGTAGGGATTATTTTCCCCGAGGTCACTCGGGAAGGATTAGCCTCCTACAGGTTGTTCTGGGGTAAATTTTGAGGTGTTTCACTTCTTCACAACAGATGGCTGCACTTCAGTAGCTGTGCGTAACGTATGTGGAAGGCTGAAACAAAACCTTCGTTGTAGCCCAGCTTTTTTTTCCAGTTGTTTTAAGTTGTATCTTCCAGTTTGATGTCCCATAGGAGAAGCTAAAAAAATAAACAAACATATAAATTTATCATTACTAGTGTGGGTTGCATGGGTTGTATATGGAATGCAAATCAATTATTTCGTTTAACAGATTCAGCGGATAAGATTTTACCCTTCTGTTCTAAGGGTAAAAACGCACACAGCTCTGCGGAGGGAGCCTTACTTTTGTTTGGCGATTTCTTACATTAGCTGCAAAACCTCGAAGCTAAAGATCAAAGTGACAATGACCTAATACACGAAGTGCGTGTACATGTATGTTTAGTATAGATATACGTAAGAGCACAGTGAGACCCTTGGCCCAGGCTGCTCCCACCGCCTGTCCCCTCCGCCTCGGTTCAGCCCCCCACCTCGATTTGGATTAGCGTCCCCCCACTCCAGGACCCGTTTCATTACTATTTAAACGTTATTTTAACGATCCGCTGCGAAAACAGCGGCGAATCGGAGGCTCCCGAAGCTCCGAGCGGTCCCTGCCCGCCGCGGCCGCCGCCGGGGGCGAGCGACACCCCCACAGGACGGGAAGGGGGAGGGGGCGGGGCACCACGCTACCCACCAATCCCAGCCCGCGTCGGGACGCTGACTGGCAGCCCAGCCCGCCCAATAGGAAGCGCCGCCTGAGTAGGCGGAGCCGCACGAGAAAGGCGGTGCCAGCACCGCCCAATGGGAGGGGCCGGCGGCGGGCAGAGGGGCGCGGCCTGAGGGCGTGTCGGTGGGCGTGGCTTGCTCGGCGGTATTTAAGCGCGGCGCCGAGGGGCTCGCCCGTGCAGTCGGCGCGGCGCGGTGGCGAGGGCGGCAGCTGTGCGCGCGGCCCCTCGCGCTCCCTCCCCGTCCTCTTTATTCCGCGCGCGGGTGTGTGAGGCGGGCGCGGGGCGGCCGTCCCGGCACACGGAGCCAGGCCGGAGCCGGCTCGTGGCAGCACGGAGAGCAGCGTGCTCGGC
>JAWLRI010000853.1:1625187-1640849 GCA_034781795.1 Crypturellus tataupa | reverse complement strand
GCCGCCCGGCGCCATGGACGAGAAGTACCTGCCCGAGCTCATGGCGGAGAAGGACTCGCTCGACCCGTCCTTCACACACGCGCTGCGCCTCGTCAGCCAAGGTGAGCGCGGCGGGCAGCGGCCCGCCCCGGCCCCGCAGGCGCCCCCAGCGCGGGGCCGCCGCCGGGTTTAGTCGCTGCGATGCGTTTTGCTCCCCCCGACTCCTTCTATTTGTTTATTTTCCCCTCCTTTTATCCCTTCCCCTTTTTTATTGTTGTTCTTTTGTTTATTTATTTTTGCCTCCCCTCCTCAAAGACAGAACTGGGTCTCCCGCATCTCCAACCCTCCTCACCCTCTCCCCGAGCAGCGCTGCCCTGTTCGGAGCGAGTCTCTCCTCTCCTGGGTGCTTCTGCACGGGCTGTTTAGAAACAGCAGCCCGGGGATGCTCTGTGCCTCGTTTCCTTATTTATTTCTTTTTGTTAAATGCGTTTGCAAACTAAGCCTTTTTGTGGAATCTCGCAGGTCTGAGGAGGCATCAGAGCCACATCTTGCTGAATCTTTGCAATAGCTAAGGCTTTTTTCCAGTTATGTAATTCGAAATTATCAAGTTTTATTACCGTATCTCCCCTGACAGTGCATATATGCTTTAAAACACTTAATGTTTCACTTTAAGTGCTAGCTTTTTGTTTAAATGAGACCATGCGGAGTGTGGTTGTAATTCCACGGCTTAATGTAAATTTGGAGTGTTGTGTAACGGGAAGGTGACTTCCCTATGGTGCTTGGTGTGGTCAAATATTGCGAGTTATAACTTAAAATGACAAATGACTCCAGTATCATTCCTGGAAGTGATTAGAGCTGTACTCACGTATTCTGCAATAATGCTGAGATGCTTCAGTTCTGTGATATCTTTCAATGGTTTCACATAATCTTTGGTGTAATGGGCTACAAAAAGCTGATCTCCAAATCCAAAGGAGTCGTCTGTTGTCCTAAAATACTGTTTTTAGGTAGCTGTCGGTGCTGGCTGGGCAGCGTGTGCCCTGTAATTTGTGGCTGCGTGTCCTTGGACTGGGTGTCTTGCATGTTTTGCTGCTAACTTTCTACCCCTAAGCAATGAATTGGTAGAAATACTATTGCTTTCACTGGTGTTTTAGACTGAGTGGTACTGTTGATTGTGGTGAAGAGTAAATAATCTTGCATTACATGCTGTAAATAAACTCATTTGACACTCTTAGCTTGATGGCTGAGGCTTTTATAGTTGTAAATTAGGGAAGCTCCTCTGGAAATATTGAGGGAAGAATTATTTCTCATTGTCTTTTCCCTGTGTCTTTAAGGAAGTTACAAAAGCATGTGCATTTTTCTTTTAGTGAAAGAGTGGTTGTACATAACTTGTGATGTTTCTTGGGACTTTGATAGTGCTTTGGGTGCTATCCCTGAAATGAGTAGAAGTTGCAGGAATATAAAACTTCTGCCTATATTCTTAATCTTGCAGTGTTTGATACCTGCATGTACACTTTCAACACCCAAACTAGTGATACATTCATGAATGTAGATAAATACATGGATGTGACTTTGTTCTACTATGTCTGGATCTTTTGATTACTATTAAAGTGCAATTTTGAGCTTAAAAATCTCATTTGAGTATGTCACCTATTACAGACAAGCGTTTACAAGTGTAGCAGTGATCTGTGGATCTGAGGACTTGGCCTTTCCATGTAAAATAACTTTTTGGTGGTTGTGTGTCGCCAAGAAACTAAATAAGGTGAAACATCTGTATAATAAAGAGGGAAATTTCCCACTTTAAGAAAAGATGCTTTACGAACCTATCCCATTCCATCTGGACACTAAATTTGGAAGTGACTAGTTCATTATTTTTCTAAATTTTAACAATTATTTGTGGTTATGTGATAATTGTTGGGAATGTGTCTGCAAGTACTCTGGCTAAGACTTTGTAAGTTGGATCCCCAAATTCTTTCCTTTCTGTAGTAGTTCATATAAAGTGGCTGGTGTAATTTCTTGAACTTATTTCTGTTTTAGTTTTTCCATTCTAAAATTGAATGATCACTTTCAGTTTGATTTTACCCTAGTATTTGTGAAATTCTTCATGACAAGTTGTAATTGCTTAAAATAACCAGGTTAATTATGTAGTGCTGTTTTGATGTTTATCTGCCCTATTACTATTATATTTACAGTGTACTTAAACTGAAAAACTGTAAGCAAGCCAGCTTTTTTCAGAAACTTAGTATTGATTTGTAAGAAATACAGTTGAATTAAGAAATTGTCTGGAAGGAAGTGCCTGCCCTGCTTAGACAAAAGAATAAAATCACTAATAAATCTCTGCCAATAAATCTTTGGTTTCTAGGCAGAAGTGGTTCTGTATCTAGACTTTCAAAATCTGCTAGTTATTGTTCTCAAATGGAAGTGGACACATTTGCATATTTTATGCTTATAATTGCAAATTATAAATTGGAGACAAATTATATAATGGGAAAAGATACTAGAGAGCCCAATGTGACTTCTTCAGAGTTCCAGCATAGCCTTTCAGAAAAACCATGTTAGATGCCTGGGATGCTGGGAGAACACAGTATTGCTAACCTTTTTCAGAACTGGAGTCCAGCACCACCCCATACCTTTTAAAACTGTGTTTTCTGGGCATTTAGTAGTGCTTTAGTCCATACCATGACTCCTGTTGTTGCTGCATAGCACACAGAACTACTGATGTTCATGTTAAATTCTGTTAAAGTCATAAGGAATTTTTTTGGAAGCAGATAAGAAAGGCATCTTTATAATGGTACTTTTAACAAGTGTTGAAATAGTCAGTGACTGCTTAAGTCTTAGAACATGAGAATCTTTTGCAGGAGACTAGAGTATGTTCTTTTTTTGTCTTGGAAGCAGATTTTTTTCTTGTATACTTGAGGACAATTAAACTCTAAAGTTTACAGATAAAACTTTAAAATATGTAGATGCAAAACAAACTGGTTCCTAATATATAGGAAGAGGGCTATGCTATAGGGTTAATCTGCAGCCAACAGCAAATACTGGAAACTGCAATGCTGTGTCCAATTAGTGTCATAAGATTCTGTGGGTGAAAAACCTTGGAAATAGGGTGCCCTATGAAGCAGCAGCAGATCAGTATCTTTACGCTGTTCCTATTTCAAGTTATCAGATGTCATGTCTTTATGTGCAAAAGTTTTGTGTATAAAAGGGGTGCTTTTTCTGAACTTCTACTAATTCTTTGTTTATCATTGGAAGATTATATGACTAGTTACTTTCCAGTCATCTTTGAGATCTTACTGCTATGTTGCAAGAAACCTTTAAAAATATATACTAACAAAGTAGCAACTTTTTTGGACTTGATAAAATAGCTTTAATATGTTATATATTATATATATGAACAGTTTTATTTATCTAAAATCTACAACCATGGTGTAGTCCTACCTGAAAGTAATTTTTAATATGGGAAAAGAGGAATACAAATCATCTTTGAAGTAAGGGAGCACCTACCTCTGTATCTGACAACAAAACTACCTTTTAAAACCAGTAGAATTTCAATCAAGTGCCAAAGGATTGGAGAAACCCAGCCAAGCATCTTGTCTAGCTTTAGGTATGCTGAGCCTCTCCTGGCTCTCTAACAACTTCCCTGATGTATTTTCATGTTTCCCTCTTCCAAAAAAGATTTTGTTTGAAGGCTGTTTGCCTTATGGATTTGACATAAGATGTTTGTAAATATTCAAGTATACTGTTATTTATAGCACAATCATAGTAAACTATAATAAACAATGTAGAAAAATATCAGTAAGAAGAGTTAGCATCTTAATTTCATTATCTTTCCAGACCTGTGTATAATTGACTCTTACCACAAATCTTTTGTGGATGCTGGGAAAAGTATATGAAGCTGCAGATTGAAGAAGCTAGCTGTAAATAAAGCATGCTGGTACCAGACATGTTTTGCAACAAAGGGAGAAATTAAACCAGTATCTGGCACTTGTTTATTTTGTATAATGTTAAGTGTGTAGGTGTAGAGAACTCTGTAATCAAAGTTTGGACAGCTAAAATCTTCATTCCAAAAGCTAATGAATCTCAATGCTATTGCTGAAAGACTTTTTTCCTTCTGCATTTATACTCAAGGAACTCTTCCTTCCAACCTTATTTTAGTTACTATGGAGTTTGCAGTGATGACTTAAATTGGAGAGTCTACCCTTTACTGTGACAACAAGATATATGGGAATAGTGAGTTTTCCCAACAGTAGATGGCTATACATACTAGCTGTACATCAAATCGCTTACTGATTCGGTCAGCTTGTAATGACCATTAAAGATTTGCTGGTTCTTGTGCTAACCTCCAGGAGTAGTGGAAAACAGAGATCCCCTAAATGTAATATTTTCTACATCCTGGACTCTCCCATGTTGAGGAAGAATGATGGTGTAAATGTGTACCAGTTTACTGCACTATGCAGGTTATTAACTCTCTGATATTTTTTTAATATTAATGAGTAGGGAATAGCATTGTAACTTAAGTTTCCATGGTCAATATTGACTCAGAGTAAATCTCCCTTGGAATGCAAGGGCTGCTGTGCATGTAGCAAATACTGTCTTTAATTTTTCATATATTCAAACTTTCACAATTCTGCTAGTATATCCTTTTTTTCCTAAGGATGGGGATATGTGCAATATTGAATAGACCTGCATGCTGTCTGTTCTCAGCCTCTTATGGTTTTGTGTGTACTTAGCTACTATAACCTTGCTGTCCTTCACTTGTCATTGCAGCAGCTCTTATGAGTGAGGAAGGAGCAACACTCATTTCAAGTGTCCTGCTTTCTGAGGCCATCAACATTTATGCAGGTCACAAGCATTTTGCAGTAGAAATCTAGAGAAAGAAAACTAGGATGCTAAATTAATAGGATACTCCAGATAATTTTGGGGAGGTACTCAAGTTTTGTGAGTTACGTATGTGTGTTCCTCAAACTTAAGTCACTCTGAGTTGCCTTAGAGGCTAACCAGAAGGTAATAACACTTCCATTACTTTCTAGTAATGAGATTTTTATAGAAATAAAGCCTGTGAAAACATGGAGGGCAGAGGGAAGCAAGGTATTTGGCTGACTCTTAAGCACAGGAGAAAATTAAGTGATAGTACTATGCATAGTTATGACTTGCTGGCAGCCCCATGAAACCCAAGGCAGAGTGAGCTAGGTTGTTCCTTTCTTGTTAAAATACAGCACAGAAGTGAGTGCTTGGATCTGAGAGAAGCCACAATATTTGGATTGATTGTCTCAGCCTGCCTGTATTTTCTGTTCCCTCACATGCTTGCACCAGAAGCTGATGCTTTTGTAATCACTCTTTGAGTTTACTGGAACAAAACTGTATTGGGGAAGTCATGAAAGCCCTTAAGACTTGTAAAGACTTGAATCTGTAGTTGTTGAAAGGAGAGGGAAGTGATTTATCAAGCATTCTGCTCATGTTAACAGGGATGCTGGAAAATGCAGCTTAAGATAATCATACATACTTCACCCTAGGCTTATCTGCTCTGAAGCATGACTCTAGCCTGCAGCCACTCGCCAGTGATCACATTTAGTCTGAGACTGACTTCTAATTTACTTGCACACTTACTTTGGCAGTCAATGAGAGAGATCGAATTTAAAGGTTTCAAATTTAAACTGACATGGTTTGTCACTTTCAATCCTCTTCGACACCAGCCATGCAAATTAAAACTGTAACCTTCCAAGCTCTTATTTACTGGAGAAATCAGAAGGAAGGTCACAGTGCTGAGAGGCTGCACTCCTGGCCCTGGACTTCTTTGACTTTGCTTGCATGAAGTTAAAATCTACATATGTGATCTCTGTGCAGTGAGTTGCCTCCCCTTCTGGCTCTAACTTCCAGTGTAATTGAGAAACAAAGGTTTTGAATACCCTTTTGATTTGAAAGAATTAGGTATCAAAGTTCAGGGTTGAGCAGCCTTTATAAGATATTTAATGTGTTACTAATGACTTTTTAATTAGTACTGAGCAATTTCGGTAAAAAGTGTATTTAAATGGATTAGCTGGTAACTGACATACCTAATATCTTAAGGTGAATTAGCTGATGGTTCTTAGCTCTACAGGGGCTTAATGTAAGCTTAATGTTTACATTATTTGTACTGCTTTACAAATAGAAAATGGTAAACAAGGACATGACAGTAACACTGGACAAATTGAGCATCTTGATAAAATTGAGTTAATTGCAAAAAGGATTAAGGATATTTGGAACATGAGTAGGGAATTTTATTTTATTACATTCTACATGCAGAGTATTACATTCTATATGTATCAGTCTTTGAGAGAGCAAAATACAAGCATGAGAACATCTGTAAGCCTGTTGCTAGTCTATTTTGTCTCAAAATAGTGAGCACTAATGTGGGTTTTGAATGTAAAAAAGAGAACAAAGGTACTAGGAGACCACTTTCTTGCTGAAATGTGTAGCAAGAAGCAGTGACCAAGTGTAAATGAAAAATAAAGCATAGTACTTTAGCTATGGATGATTAACTGTTGACATAAATATGAGGCAGGTCCTCAGTTTCTTGACATGTTTGTCTCAAGATGAGATACACTTCTGAACGCTTGATGTTGACCAAAAGATTGCTAGGCTCTTTACAGGAAGCTGTCAATGCACTGGGGTGCACAGTAGGTGCAGATTGTGTTTTCAGTACAAGGAGTGAATTGAAGAGTAGCAACTGGAGAGGTGGAAGGAAGCAACATTTTTGTCATCAACTAAGAGCTGTATTTCGAGTGTCTGACAGCTATGCGGTGCCTCCTTTACTCTTGTATTCATCCCATCTGAAAATATTCCTTTGCTAGAACTCATCTTTCTCATATTTATCCTTTATTGCTCTCCTCCTGTTTAGTCTGTTCTGGTGTTATCTTTTATCATATCATCTCATCTTTGTCAAGTAAAAATTAAAAAGACACAGGGAAGTTGAATGCTTTTCCTTCCTGTTGTCCATTTCTAGTTGCTGTTGGACTGCTCGCTGCCTTCCATTTCTTATTTGATGTGTTTATCCGGCTTTGTTCCTGTCAAGCTGCTAGACAAAGCTAAAAGTTGCAAGGCAACAAACATACCAGTTTAATGCTCATTGCTGGTAAATAACTCCTATGTAAGATTCTTTATAGGCAGATTGTTTTGGGAGAGGGAAGAATTTAATCTCAAAATACTTAGTCTTGATCAGAAATTTTGGTAAAACTTGCTGTTCTTTCTCTGAATAACAAATGTTCTGTTGGATTATCACTTCTACTGTGCAGATCTAGGCATAATGTAGTGACAGGATTTTTCAATTTGTGTTTCAGTTTGTGTGAAGTTTAAATTACCTAGGAATTTTTGAATTTTGATTGCTAGACGAGTTTTTTAATGCGTTTGGCAAATAAAGATCTAGAATGAAGCTGAGACAGAAGGTGGCTGTAGTTGATCTGATGCTGAATGATGCTACATTCACTGTTACATGTTTGGAGAGTAAATACACCTGCAGTCTCTGCCTCTGATCATCTAACTGCACTAACACCTATCTGGAAAACAAGTTTTAGGTATTTTCAGACAGTCTTTCTGCTTTCTAGAAATAAGTGATGGTATTTGAGAGATGCTGAAGGACTGGTCTCAATGCAGTGAGAGCTCAGACATCTCCTGTATCAGCTGCAGTAGTAACCTTTGTTATTGACTTTTTATTTGTACCCTAGTTGTTGTCTTAAGGGACAACTGGAGGTGGCTGGGAAGCAGCACTACTGACATCTGCATAAGAATGATGCATTTCTGGTGGCAGCAGCCCAGTTCCAGCTCTCCAAGCTCCTTAACCATTAGACACTGACTGTCTCTGTGTTCATGTCTGTTTTTTGCTGATTATTTTCTGCTTCTTAGCAGAAGGATGGGGATGTCACCACAACCAGGAATAAACCCCTTAACACCAATGTAGTATTAAGAAGCAGGCATTCACTTTATTGCAGCGCTGGGTGCATGGGGGATAGCTCCACCTATCATGCACACCCTGAGGTGCACTCAGCTAAAGCTTTTATTTCTCTATTATCTAAATATGCATTAAGCTCTAGGAGTGATCATACATATCCATTCTAGTTCCCAGAACTAATTATATACCTCACCCTCTTGTGTGTGTCCCCTGTCCCTTTGGTGGTCTCTGGTGGTCTTCTGAGACCCCCTGGTGGTCTTCTTGCTGTGTCCGCTTGATGTCATCCCAGAAGTCACTTCCATATACAGCCCTACTTTGGCTCAGAGGCCTTGTCTAAGTCCTACTGCCCAGTTCCAGACAGTTGTTTGAAGATACGGTGGTCCTTATCTTCATCTTCAACCAGTCTTTGCTATTCTTGTTCATATTCTCTCATGATATCCCAGGAACATCTGCTGTTCTATCTGTACCTTTCAGTGACAACAGTCCTTGGGTACATCCTCTTCTGGGGTTTCTCATAACAGGGAGATGATATATTACCTCACATGCAAGCTTAAGTGATAGAGCTCTATGGAGTAAATTAGCCAAGTGAACAAATATATTTTAATTTGCCTTTCTCCAATCTACCTTCCTTTAATCTAATGTCAAATGGTAGAACTGGTGAAGAGTGAAAATATCGAGAAAACATTGTGGAACTTGGTTGTCCTCACTTTGTTATATTTCATTACTTTGTATATCCCTAAGTGGCTCAAATCATTTTTCTTTTCTTGGGTAAAGTGTTATTAATCCATCTGTATAGCCTTGGCAGCTCAGAAACCTTAAAATGTGCTAATTATCTGACTCTCATGATCAGTATTTCATCCTGCCTTCATTCTGGGACTAAGATGCCCTAATTTCATCAGGAATGTAATGGTGGTTTTGAGTTTTTATGCCTTTATATGAGGTTTTGCAAAATTTCAGTTAAGTTTTCCAAAATTCCAGGGCTAGGTAGAGGTGCTTTTTTAGTGTGATGTATGAGAATCTCTCTCCTCATCTGTGTTTAAGGTGGTCTATACCAGATATGTTCAAGTTATACATTTAGTCCTGGTTAACAGTGTCTTTTCTAGGATTGTCTTAATAAAATTTTAGTATGAACCTGAAAGGTCAAATGGGACTCTTCCGTACTAGATTAAGTTTAGAAAGGGAGTAGGTAATCCAATTTGTTTTTCAGCACATTGTAATACAACGTGGCCTTAGAGTCTCTTAATTTATCAAACATCCTTGACCTTTGTGTTACGCTGCATCTATGATCAGGAAAAATGATTAGGTTTTTATTAGCCTGCTTCATAATAGAATGCAGCAGAACTATGTTTTTAAAGTTTAAGCTATTTTATCTTCTGCAGACAATCCTATTTGACATCCTCAGAGTCTGTTAAGACAATGTGAAGAAAATGTCAGGAATGACAACTATAGTAATCTATCAAGAAGAGGTTAAATAAGATACCCTTTTAAGATTTCTTCCAGCCTTTTGTTTTGCAAGCTTGTCTGGAGATCTATAGTAATTATTAAATGGTAATCTGAATACACCTTGGAAAGGACATAACTTTTTCACTGTGACATTTCTTGCAGGATAGCAATAGAATCTTAATGCTGACTTTTTAGAAACTTAGCTTACCAAGAGTGCTTTGTGAATATTTATCTCTGCCAAAAATTGTTAGATCTATCAGCGTGTTTTTGCTTTCATTTTTCTGAAGTGCTTTCTAGATGGGTTTTTTGGATGCTTTATTTAAAAAAAAGTCTTCGGGTGGATGCCACAGCCCCTTAACTAATACTCAAAATGTGCCAGCAGGGGGAGCCGATATTCAGCCTAAAAATCATCTACTGAACTCGGAGACCAGAACTGGTCAGTGTAGTCTGAGGATGTACCCTGGAGAGAGGGGACTGCAGGGCCCTGATGTTCCCCCCTGCAAGGAAACCAGGGAGCTGCTCTTGCAGGAACCCTGAGACTCCTGTGGTTGTCGGTGTTTGGTCAGTGCTAAACTGTCTCTTGGCGGGGGGGAATACTGAAGTCTTTAGATTATCCATTTCTATATTTACAGGCCTTTTTTTTTTTTAAACACTGCTTGTAGGTGTACTGTGTGAATATGCAAAGTTGCTGCTCCAGTTGAAAAGGTTTAAATTGGTAACTACCTATTTGAAATTAGCTCTGCTTGCATCTTTGCCACATCACAGGATTGTCTCTGTGCCTTGTCTCTTGACTGCTTCCTTGGGCTAGAATATGGACCAATTGCTGTATTTTTAATAACAACTTTGTCTTTGGAGTACAGACTTGAATACAGTAGAGGTATATTGAAACAGAAACGTCTGCTTGTTATGTTCTCTGGATGTATGCTTTAATAAAATACGTAAGGTTGTAAGCCCAATCCGAGCAGTAAATGAAACTTTTTAAAAACATTCTTTTTTTTTTTTTTTAATGCTAAGATGGCTTAATCTTGCATTTTATCAGGCAATTAATATTAGGGAAGATTCCCTGCACTTCCCACTTACCTGTTGGCTCACTTGTGAATTCTGTAAGTATGTCTGTAAACAGCTCTTCTGAAGTAACAGGTGCTATGTAAAGCACTAAACTTTTTATCTAGTTGAATGTATACTTAGTCCCACTGTATGTCATTAATCTAAGTGCAAAATAGGTGACTATGCACTGAGGATCTTGAACTCAAGCAAAACGTGCTATTAAGTAATCTCTACTGCATGGAAAGAGGCCAGTAGGTCATACTTTAGATTTAATTTAGTGGCATGTTCAGCATTGTTAGCAGTGTATTTCCTGCCTGTGAGAAACTAGTAGGTCCTTAAGGAAATGCACACTAATTTTGGTCAGTGTGCTCAAAGCAATGACCAAGACTTGGCTTCTCTCCATGGCTGGTTGTCTAGGCTAAAGGTTTTCTGATATGTTGGCTTGCTTGAAGATATGGAAGTTACCTGATTGGCTTATCCAGGAACTTGATGTGGAGTTTCCTGCTTGGTATTTGTGTTGGAAAAACTGAAATAGATGAATATAATTGAGCTTAAGTAGCCTCATTTTGTCTAGCCTTTTAGAATCCTTTGCTTACTCTGACAATATCATGCTAGTGATATTTGGCTAGAGCACTAGTCTCTAGTTGAGCAAACTTTTTTCAGAAACAACTATTCATTATTCATAAGTCTGTGCAAATGGCCCTAAAGTAGTTCTCTTGTCAGCATTTGTCCAAGATCTTTTGAGCACTTGATTTGGAAGATTTTTGGGACTGTTATCAAAGCAGAGATTTGATGCTTTTATGTGCAGCCATCTGAAAAGTGCCAAATGCTGAGATTACAAAAAACAGTATAGTCCATTTTCCATTCTGATTCAACACCTTAAAACATGGCTGTGTCAGTAATGTGTCAAGCTGTGTTGTAATAAAACAAATGCTAGAGTAGGTTATTTTCCTTTCATTTTATTGATGGCTAATTAGCTATTTGAGCTGTAAAAAGTTATAGTCAATCAGCTTTTGGTAATAACCCCTTTCCCTTTTCACCTTGCAGCATTTCATCCTCAAGACAGCTATTCTGAGATGGGGAAAAAATTACATGTAACTAATTGAAATGCGAACAGAATGGTGAAAGTAATTTTAAGCTGGAGCACAACATGAAGAAATGAGAGCAGATGGCTCCTTCAGAAGAATAGATTAAAGAGAATAGATGCTTCTAGCCAGCTACGTAGTTAATCCCTTGCCTCTTGTCAAGAGGTACTGCCAATTTCTAGTTATTATGCAAGAAAGGTAGAGTAGCAGATATATGAATTTAATGAAAAGTAGAAAAACCCATGCTCTCTCCTTGGTCCTTCTGATAATGTAGGTGCAGTGTGTTTTAGTTTAAGATATAGCTATAGTAAATTGGAATAATAAGCTGTTAAATTAGGTTCCAATTTATTTCAAAAATGGCTAGTAGTAGAAAACAATTGAGAATGAAATTCCTTCAGTGATGACACTTCCTGGCATAGCTTTTAATTTCTTGCTATATGAAATGCACTGTGACCACTGCCTTTAAACCTGCATGTCAGAAACTTGATAGTCAAGTCATTTACCTCAAGCCATTGAGGTAAAAATATGCACAGAGAATTTGCTAACTTTCTGCATTAAATGTTCTTTCCAGTTTTAATATTAAATGGGTAGTCAGTTTCTGTTAAGTACCTGTATTTCTTAGGTGTGCATTAAGCAGTGCACAAACATTTTAGTAGATATTCTTTTTGAATTAGATGAAGCCATTCCTGCACTTTAAAATTCAGTCAATGAATCAAGGTAGGAAAGTGAAGCGAAGCTTACACTTAAGCAGTTTTTGCTTCTTGTTTTTTATCTGCTGGACCCACAACTCCGCCCCTTTAGGGCAGCTCCCTGGGTGTTTTTATAAATGCAACTGCTTCCCCTGTTGCCACATCTAGAAGGTAGCTTAGCTTTTTTTCCTTATTCTATGCTTTAGAAAAGAATCAAATGTTCCCATCTAAAAGCAAATGTAAACATTATTGAAGCCAGACATATTGACCCCTCAGGTTCTTAGTGTTTGCACTTCTCTTCTTGTGCCTCAGCAGCAAAAAAAAATGCTGCGAAACAGCAGAATGTGATTGTGTAGGTAGCTGAGATAGGCAGGCAGGGCTGTGTGGTTGATTATAGCTGCTGTGTTTATCCTGGCACTGGTGATGTCTCAAGTCAGTGGTGAAACTGTTTTTGCTCTTACTTTTGATGTAGGTAGACCTCACTGGTTGAACTATTCCACAGAATGTTTGAGGTTGAAAGGGACCTTTGGAGATCATCTAGTTCAAGCCCAGATCTCCACAAGCAGGGTCCTCTAGAGCACTTTGCACAGGGTCATGTCCAGGTTTGAATATCTCCAAAGAAGGAAACTCCAGTCTCTCTGGGTAATCTCTGCCAGTGCTGTCACTGTCACAGTGAAGAGATTTGTGTTTGTGCTTCAGTTGTGGCTGTTGCCTCTTGTCCTATTGCTGTCCACCACTGAAGAGTCTGACCCTGTTATCCTGACCTCTTCCCTTAAGGATTTTATCTTCACTGTAAGATGACTTTTCAGCTTTCTCTTATATTAGGCTGAACAGCACCAGCCTCTCATCATAGGACAGATGTTCCAGCTCCTGATCATCATTGTAGCTCTTTTTAGAGCACCCCAGGAGACCATTTACTGCCTTGGCCACAAGGGCACATTGCTGACTCCTGTTCAACTTGTTCACCAGGAGGATGCTCAAGACCTCCTCTGCAGAGCTGCTTTCCAACAACTCGTCCTGGTGCCTGGGGCTATTGCTCCCTAGGTGCAGGACCCTGTACTTGCCTTTGAACTTCATGAGCTTCCTGCCCAACTCTCCAGCCTGTCCAGGTCCTTCTGAATGGCAGCACAGTTCTCTGGTATCAGCCACTCCTCCCAGTTTATCATCAGTAACCTTGCTGAGGGTACGCTCTGTCCCTGTGTCCAAGTCATTGATGAACAAGTTGAACAAGCCTGGATCCAGTACTGAGATCTACCTGCAGGACCTACTGGGTCTGCCACTAGCTCCAGGCCTATAACTGCACTCTGTGGCTGATACAAGCCTCTGAGTTCTGCAACTCTGCCAATTTTCAGTCTACCTCACTATATGCTCATCTAATCCTCATCTAATTAGAATTTAAAGATGTAATGTATTTATTTGCTTTTGCAGGACACATGTAAATAAAGGACCTAAAGATAAATAAAGGCTGAGGCATTGCTGGAGCTGAACTACTAAAGTATACAGCAGTTCTCACTTTCTGCTATATATGGAAGCTAACATAATCTTGTTAACAAGCTTAGCATTTAGAATGCCTTCTGAAATGTCTGTATTGCTTCATAAGTGTTATTAACAAACAAGGAAATCTGTATAGCACATTCCTCTGAGTTGAGTCATCCTTCATACACTCTTCACCCTGAGGATAGTCGAGGATTGGGATAGGTTGCTCAAGGTGGTAAGATGTTCTGTTGGATGAAATGTTCAATACAGGATTAGATGTAACTACAATGAAATGTTTGAGATGGTAAAAACTAAGCAAACTCAGTGTATTGGCTATTATGATTGCACGTAGTGGTTATGTTAGATTTAGTGGATGCTGTTTTTGTTTTTCTCAGGGTGCATTCTTGTCCACTAACTGTTTAGCTAGTGCTTCAAAAGTACATTGCTGTTATCTTAAAGATTAATGGTGAGATGTTATGAGAATCAATTCTTGAGGTGGTGACAATGGAATTTGGTAAGACTAGTTTTATCAAAAGAAAATAATGTAACAGATATCTATCTTTTAAAAATTCTTTTAAAACCCCTGCAAGATTATGCCAATTCTTGGGCATGAATTGAGCACCTTGCTAAAACTACAGTATGTGATGATTGCTTATTGTGGTGGCTTGTTTTGACAGTTATAAGCAGTTTGTTTCTATTTTCATTTGGAGAATTTTACCTTTGTAGATAGTGATGTGATGAGTACTTCTCTGCAGAATTACAGACTGATTAAGGTTAGACACAATTTGTAGAAATTGCCTAATCTAAACCTCCTTACTCGGGGCAGTGTCAAGAGCAGGTTGCTCAGAATTTGATTTTTGAGTATCTCCAAGGATGGAGATGTTAATACTGCTGAAAATCCTTTTTTCAAAAATATATTTTAGAATGAAGAAAATCCCAAGTTAAATTCCCAGACATGGGTATCAACTATGTTCCAGAGGTCTCTTCTTTTCTACGGCCAGAGCAGGGAAATGAGACCCCTAAGGTCAGATTCTTGCAGGTTGCTATGGAGACAACACTTAATCTTTTGCAAGTACAAATTTCAGTGCACTAAATGCACATTAACCCCTGCCTTACATAAGGGTGAGTTTTATTTAGCTGGGATTTCACATAAATGTATCCTATATCCTACCATATTTGATATCTGTACACACTTTTATGATAGAAACTGAACATCTCAGTAACTTAACTTTTTGTATTAACTTTTCTTTCATGTTAACTTGACTTTGTAAATGTAAAATAGCACTTCTTGATTTTGTAAGATGGAGGAAAGTTGAATCAAATATTTAATAAATTAGCCAACTAATAATAGAGATCTGATCAAGATGTGCAAGTGCCTGAGGGGTGGATGTAGGGAGGATGAGGCCAAACTTTTCTCTGTGGTGGCCAGTGACAGGACAAAGGGCAATGACTACAAGTTGAAACACAGGAAGTTCCACCTCCATGTGGGGAAGAACTACTTTCCTGTGAGCATGACAGAGCCCTGGCACAGACTGCCCAGAGAGGCTGTGGAGTCTCCTGCTCTGGAGATATCCAAACCTGCCTGGATGCCGCCCTGTGCCATGTGCTCTAGGTGTCCTTGCTGGAGTGGGGAGGTTGGGCTAGATGTCTAAAGGTCTCTTCTGGCCTTAACCATTCTGTGATTCTGTAATAAAATGTGTGATCAAGTACTTCAATATGAACAGAGAATCTTCAAATTTCAGATGTTTTTAGTTCTGTAGAATCACTGCAGTTGAAAGGTATCTCTGGAGTCCAATCTGCCTGTGCAAAGCTGGGTCTGAGCAGGTTGCTCAGGACCATATCTGGTCAAGGTTTAAATCTTGATAATCCTTGGGCAATTTGTTCAAGTGCTTAGCCAACCTCTCAGTAAATTTAATGTTTATGTGGGTTTTCCCGTATTTCATAGCATGCTCATTGCATCTTGGTCTTTCACTAGGTACCACTGACAAGAATTGTCAGTTGTCTTTTATCACCCTGGTCAGG
>JAWLRI010000853.1:1579511-1625087 GCA_034781795.1 Crypturellus tataupa | reverse complement strand
CATGCTCATTGCATCTTGGTCTTTCACTAGGTACCACTGACAAGAATTGTCAGTTGTCTTTTATCACCCTGGTCAGGTACTTATGCATATTGATGAAAGTCCTACTGAGCTGCCTTCTCTAGGCTATGCAGTCCCAGATGTTCCCTTCACCTATCATTGTTGCCCTTTGCTGGGTTTGCTCCAGTATGTCTGTCTGTCTTGTACTGGTGAGCCCAGAATTGGAAACTGTATTCCAGATGTAGCTCACTGACTGAGCTGGCTATTGCTGAATAGAGAAGGATAAACTCCCTTGACCTGCTGGCACTGCTCTACCAACAGCCTCCTAGGCTGCTTTAGGCTACCTCTGCCATGAGGGCACATTGCTGATGCATGTGCATCTTGTCCACCAGGTCAAGGTCCTTTATGGACCTTGATCTCCAGCTGTTTAGCCCACAACTTCTATTCTAGGTGCAGGGCTTTGAGTTTCCCTTTGAACTTCATCGGTTCCTCCCAGCTCACCTCTCCAGGCAGTTGAGGATGCTCTGAATAGCATAGCATATCAACAAGTACTCCCAGTTTTGTATAGTCTGCTACATATTCACTGACTGAGCATTTAGTACCTTCATTCATTAGTGATCATAGTGGTCATTAATGAAGCTGCTAAACAGTATCTGCTCCTGTATGTGCTGCTGGGGAACACCACTAGTGGTGGCCTCCAGCTGGACTTAATGTGTTGATTGCAACCCTTTGAGCTGGGCAGTCTACTCAGCCTAAGGGTGTTGAAGAAACAGTCAAAGCCTTACTGAAGTTCAGATAAACAACATTCACTGCTCTCTTCTCATCTACTGAATAAGTCATTTTGTAATAGAAAGCTGATGAAAAGAACTCTCAGACTAGTTCTTCCTTTCACAAATCTGTGCTGACATGCTGATCACATTATGTTTGGGAATGGCTTCCCAAGGATATGGTCTATTGCCTTCCTGGACACTGGGGTGAGTGGTTTCCTGTAGTTCCCTTCATTCTCAATTTTGCCCTTCCTGAATATAATAATGTTTACTTCTAGTCCTCAGGAACCTCTCCTGACTTCCATGACCTTTCAAAACAGAGTGGCTTTTCAGCACTCTTGACACTTGAGGATGTCACTTGGTATGAAGGGTGCTGAGAACTCCAAGCTTACTGAAGCTGTATGTGTGGATTTTTTTGTTTATTTCTTTGACAAATAGGGGAAGACAATTCTGCTTGGTCTTGATAGCCATATCAATCTTTCATAGTGTTAGGTGAAGAGCTGCTTAACTTGTATATTATAAAATAAATAGCAAAACATATGCATGTCCTCAATGTTGTACTTGATGGAAATCCTAGTAAGATGTGTTTTGGTAGTATAGGTATTCTGTTCCAGTATTGTGCATGATACTTATTTGAACCCATATCCCAGCTTATGAAGCCTTTGCCAGTAAACTGAGTGACTAAAATAATTGGCTTACAATACTGTTCCAGTCTGTCTGCCACAAAAGTATTTCACTAAGTTTATGGTGTAAATAGTGTTATATGCCTTGAATGAAGAAGATATGTGCACTGACTTGTTAGTGAAAACCTTGAATAAGAGATATGTGATGGTGTTTGTGATTTGGCAACGCAGGAAAAGTGTAAAGGCCCTTGATGCAAAATATTAAAATCATTTTGTCTAAGCCTTAAGCCTTATATAAAATGAAGCCCCTTTGAAAATGAAAAGTTATAGTTCTACATTTGCATTATGTATCTGAAATTGCTTTATAGCCGATTATCATGCTTGCACATGCTGCTTTTTGGTGCATTTACTTTGGACTGATGTTTAAAGCAACTTCAGAAACTATCAGAACAGTCTATGCAACTTTGCTGTATAAGCTTCTGTTTGCAGAACAGTGAAATGTGAAAACATAAGGAATGAGTTAGAACTATCCATCTATATCTTTGATATTACCTACAGGTAACTTACTTAACACTTATACTTTTATTTAAGGAAGGGCTTTTAAGTTGTACTGACTATCTAGCAAAACCAATATAGCAAACCAGTCAAACTAGAATTAAATATTTAATTAAATATTTAATAATTTTAAATTCCTAGATTTAATTGGGCCCTCTTTGTTTTGGTAGAAGTCCTGTAACATTCTTGCAATTGGTCCATAGGGAAAAATGTGACTTGGTCTATTTCTACATCTAGTGGAAAAATACAGAATTAATATTCTTTTGCATATTTTATAGAAAAGGGAAATCATAATGTCTCATAGTCACTGTGTAGTCATACGGTCTGTGTGATGCCAGCAGGATAAATGGGAGATCACCATCTTTATTCTTATGAAAACTACTTTTCATATAATCTGGACAAAACTTCCTTTTTGGATCATTACTTCACTCAATCAAAGTCTTAATTCAAGTTGGTGAAGACTTAGTTGGTGTTCTCCAGAGTTGGATAATTGTGAGATACCTGGTCTCTTGCAGGATATCTAAGTAGCCCTTTTAATTGAAGGAAGTGTAACTTAACCCTTAAGCTCTCTTCGGGGTTTGTGTTCAGGACTGTTAGTGTATGAATTTCAGTGATACTTCTGTGGTATATTTTAGGAAGGGGATGGTTTTGCTGTTCTTAAGCTCTTGATTATGTATCTTTTCATCTTTTTGCTTTCATTCTGACTCAAACTTCTAAACATTAGTAAATATTGTCTGTGCTATGATGTAGCTGACAATACTTGTTTTGGTGAAACCTTGAATTCACAGTTTGGTTTTAGTAAGGTAACTCTGGAATCTTGTTACGACCTGCCTCCATTCTAGAGCATTACCTCACACAGGACTACTGTTAATTCATGAGGTGAAAACTGTCATTTAAAAAGGTGCTTCTCTGATCTTTTTTACATTAAGCTGTCCTAATGTTTTTTCTTTTGTATGTTTTTTAATGTCATTTTTACTACTGTAGACTGTACTATAGTTACTATACTAATAACTACTAGACTACTGGTTACTATAGTAACCACTTAGTGGTTAATAGTAAAACAACTTACTAGTTAAGCTAGTAAAGACATTTGTGTAATATTATTTTGATGCAACAAACCTGTAACTTTTAGATTAAAAATTATTTAATATGTCAGTTTGAGATATACCATGCTGTCTAATGTATATTGTAATAGGAATTGAATAAAGGAATTAAACTTCAAACTAATATAATGGAGAAGTGATGTCCCTTCTCACTAATGTAGCCTAGTGCATTTTTTTCATGCTTTTATTTCATATCTACAGTGCACTTCAAAAAGACACTTACTACTCCTTGAAGGTTGGCTTACAGAGAAATATATTTGCTGCTGCATTACAGTAGATGTAGGTGTCTGACCCTAGAAATTTCTCATGTAATTACAAAGATTACTGTGTTTAATAATAGAGAATAAATAATTATTGGGAATTTTTGAACTTTATTTGCTGTAGCTGTTTGGAGACTACTTATGCTGACATGTAACAACATCAAAAACTCTCTGCTAAGAGATAACTGCTCTATCTATATTACACAGCTGATGATTCAAGACAGCAGGAGCTATTATCAAATACCTTCTGCTATTATCAAATACCTTCCACTTGCAGAGAAACCTTCACAGGATGGTAGAGAAGGAACCTCAGGAGGTCCAATCCCCTGCTCAAAGCACTGTAGACTATTAATCTACAAAAGCCAACACTATCTTTCCAGTATTGCAGGTGACAGGATTAGATGTTTTTGAAGTGGCAAGGAGCATAAATCCAGTGACTTTTTCCTTCCTTAGAAGATGTAGCATCCAAGTTTTGAAGTATTTTTAGTGTGGAACATCAAGTACTATTTATCCCAATTCAACATTAAGTTGAAAACTTGCTTTTTCAAGATAGAAAACAAATTAGTTGTCTTTTTGCAATTGGCATGATCCTAAACTTGCTATTTAAAAATGTACATTTAAAAAAAATTGTTAACGGTTGCTAAAGCATATGGGAAGTTGAGGCACTTTTACATAAAGAGTTCAAAACTGTCTCTATACAGTGGAACAGGGTGGGTATCTTGGTACTTTTTTAAAAATGAAGTCAGTGTTTTCCCATGTGCCTCAACAGCTGTATATGTGTTATTCTGTTCTGAGAATTCCTGCTGTATCACTCTATTCTGTTGCTAATATTAGTCTAAACAGATTTTGGTGTTATCATTCTTAATTTAAATATAATAGGTATTCAGTTAGTTTTGTATTGTTTAAAGGTTATTGAAAATTTTTGCCACATTGGTGTTTGAATTTTCAGACCAATATAGTTACTAGCATTTGGACTATAAAATAGAATTTACAATGCAATTCACATCAAGATCAGTGAAAGTCTTTCAACAGGGTTGAAAGTGCTGTATTTTGCAGCATGATTCTAGCATGAACTCCTCATTTTGTGAATTCAGGTTAATTGTTGGATATTCCTACAATATTAGGGTAGCAGAGAACAATTTAATTTCACCATGTGTAATATCGTGCATTTGTTAAATTCCGCTGCTCAAAAGCAATTCATATTCTTACTGTACTCCTTTTTATAGTTCAGTATTAGGATTTACAGTAGAGCACAGGCTTACTGTTACTGCATATTTTGAAGTTGTCCAAAGGGTGGCTGAGGAAAAATGGAGTTTACCAAAGTTTATTGCAGAGGCATAGAGGTAGTAGCAAAGCTTGGAGTGAATATTTGTTGAGACGCAAGGAAATATAAAACACAATGGAAAGCACTTAATGATACTTCAGCCTTTAATTTGATGTTCTGAAACAGAAGACATTTGTATCTAATGTTGTGAAGTCTAGAGAATTTACTGAGAAATTCCCTTGTTACTGGGCCATATTTAAGCACTTTCTTGTAACATAGTAGGTTGACTACTGTGTTAAATGGTAGGTTGACTACTACCTTATAAAGTGCTGAAACCTTAACATCTTAAGGTTAAATCTTTAAGAAAAGTGTAAAGGTTAAAAAATGGAATTACCTAATAAGACATTAACATCATAAAATAGCAGCAATACCACTGAAGGGATTTTGGGGATAACTATATAACTTTAATAGTCTCCTATCATTTAAGAGCATTTAGGAACATTCATGAAGGGCAACATTCTTTTGGTATTTTTATTTCCAAAACAAATGTAGAATTTATTACAACTTCCAGTGAAGTTTCTAAAGAGCCTGGTGATGTCCTGTTTTTCCGAAGCCACAATTGTGTAGATGTCTCAAAAGTGAAGCCTTGGGTTCTTCATTTACTATTCCCTCTAAAGTAGAAAAAGTATGACTTAAAACTGATCATTTTGATCATTATGTTAATTCAGAAGATTTTCTGATCGAGTTATTGAATCTAAGAAGAAATGGTGTAAAATGTTTTCAGCAGCTTGTGGACAAACCTACCTGGCTTGGTTTGGGTCTTGTTTTATAAATGTTATTTGCTGGAAAGCATTGGTGATAGTTTTATGAAATACTTAGTAAAGGAGCTTCTAAATGACAAACACATTTTTGTTTGTTTTTGAATTGTGCATTTGGGTCTGCACAGATTATATTGATTTATGATGATGAGCATGAAATGTTGCTTAATTCTGGATAAACATGAGTATTTATGCTGTCTTAGCAGAGGTGTTTGGGATTCCTGACATGTCATTCTGCCATAGGAAGATTAATTCTACCTTTAGATTAAAGTGAAACAATTCTACTTTGTCATTATCTGATGCATCTACCAACATTATTTGGTAGATTAACTGAGGAATAATCATTGCTTAGACCTCTCTACTATGATTAAATTCAAACAAAAAATCCATGCAATTATTACTTCATTGAGCTAAATTCCTGCGCTACAGCAGTAACTGCATCCTTGGTTGGAGAACATGAGATTTTAATCTGTAGCATTATGTGAAGCTTAATCACGTGTTTGTTTCCTATTTGTGATCTAGGAAATGTCATCACTTTATATAGCTAAGCAGTATGGAGTGTAATCTAAGGATTAGGAAAAAGCAAATCTTCCTATTCACTTGACCTTGAATGTCTGATTGGGTTTGAGTGATTTGGCATGACTTTTCTCTAATTACCAAACCTTGATGTACCTGAAAGATAAATATCAGAAGAATTTTGGCCTTTTTCTTTGTCTAATGCTTAGTTTTATTTTATATCATTTAAAAGCCTCTATTTGCATTATTAATATCACAGTTAAGTATTAATGCAAGAGAATCAAACTACTTAAAATGATTCATGAAGATATGAGGAATTGATCAAGGTGTGACTGTTAGTCTTTCAAATATTGAGTTCAGAACATTTTACTATGTAAACTAAAATATTTAGAAAATTAGCATTATTGATTTAGAGAAGCTTATGTAGCTGGTTCCTCCAAGGAACTTTACAGTCAGTATCATTAGAGCTTTTGTGGCTTTCTGAATGTTTGAACCATGACAAGTTCTAGACCTCAGTGTTCCTGAATAGATGCTCTTGCTTTCAATTTTTTTTTTTGCTACTCTTATTTTCCTATGAAGATCTTCAAGCCACTGTTTGTAACTCCAGGTTACAGGGTGTTGCTCTTGGGCAGCACTGTATGCACGTGGTACTTTGTGTAATATAGCACATGCCTTAGCAAGAGAAACAATTTTAGCTTTACCATTGATGAAAAAGGTGAACTTGCATTTTCTAAACCTAGATGATCTGTTGTATGTTTAAAAAAGTTTCTCTAGTCTTAACAGTATTAAATTACAGTAATTAAAATTACTATGAAATAACTTACATCAGTCAATCTTAGGTCAATCTAACTACCAGAATATCAATGCTTAGTTTCACTTGAGTTCTGAGTTTTAGAAATCTCCCTGAAATGAGTCACTGTGCTGGATATTTCTGCTTTTCTGAGTGAATTCTAGTCCTAACATATATTAGGCATAATACTAAATGAAGCAACTTAAACTGTTGTAATGACATTTGTTTAATCTGAAAGTATGATGCATTTTTTATGATTTTAATATATTATGTAATTTGGGATAAAGGATTGCTTAATGCTAAGAATGGATCTCAATCATTTCTATTTATGCAGATGAATTGACTTCAAAATATACATAAACACAACATTAAAAATTTGTATTGTTTATGTGTTCTCATAAATCTCACACCTTAAATATTCAGCTTCATCATAACTACCCTTGTCAGGGTGCAGATATATTCACAGGGTATTTCAGATTACTGCAATCAATTTTTGAATAGTGCTTTCAGGTGTAGTATCAGGCATCTGCTTTCTAGAGTGGGATAAACTCGGTCTTAATTTCATCTGTTAAGGAATTTTAAAATTTATTCTGTCTAGTTGACTGTAACACTGGTACCTAAGTGACATCTACAAATGTGCTTTATGCTTTACTAGTATTTATGTGTTAAAATAATGTTCCTGAAATAGCTGTTTTCAGTGTATGGGGCTTTGGACTGAGCAATTTAAGCTTTTTCTGAGCATGCTAAAGCATAAAGGATGCTTTAGGAAAATATTATCTTAAGGAATATGAATCTTGTAGATTTTATTTCTAGACTTCTGCATTCATAGAATCCATATCACCCCAAAACTTTTTAGGAACTTAAAATCATTTGAAAGCGTAAGAGCAGAAGACTTTTTCCTGAAGTATTCAAGTTAGTTGGTGAGTTCAGTGTTACTACTTGATTTTTTAGTTAAGGCATTAACTTGGCTAAATATTTATTCCTTATTCCATGCTAGTAAGTTGAGAGTATAAGGAGAAAGAGAACTTGTTTCAGCTATAGGAAAGGATCTTAGTGCTATCCTTTCCTGTGGTGATATGTGGGAAGGAACTAATTCATTAGGCTAAACTGTCAATGTTGTGTTTTATAGGAAGAAATATATAGGCTTACTAGTCATAGGTTCTTCCTTTTTTCATTAGGGAACAAAGGCCATTTCAAAACTAATTTCCCTTCTAAAGAGCTACCCAGAGGATGCTTTCTTCTCTGTGTTTAAAAGTGTCACTAACTTTTCCTGGTCAAGAAGTAAAGCTCGGGGAGTATTTTGTATGTTTTTGGTTTTTAAGTTAAACTTCACTAGCAAGCTATTAAGATCCCTGGGGAAGAGACAAGGGTTTTAGTCTAAAAGACGTTTTGTAGCAATTTTGTACATGGTTGTATTTTGATAGTCCTGTGATAACATGTTTTTAATGTACTGCAGTCAGGTGCAGAATAGTTCAACAGATGCTTTGTTTTCAGTCTCCTTGTGAGCTCCTTGCCTTCTACCACCTGTGCCCTGTAGTCTGCACTGTTTTCATTAGCACAGGGGGCAGCTATTAATGAAAATGAGTTTTGTGTGTGCACATGGGAATGTGTAGTATCATGAGGTCTAGGCTGGGACTTCTTAAATATCGCTCGTAATGATGTGATCAGTGCTACAGCACTAATCCCAGATTTTGGGATATGATTTATGTGTCTAATAGCGTTTGTGATATTTTCAGAGATTGAATTGACATTTGCTCCTAAGTATACAGTAAGCATGGCTTATTCCTTGGACCTCTATCTAATGCTATTATACTGTAATGTGTTAATTTAAAAGTGATTTTTTAAAAATCATCTAGTTCTTTTTTGGAAAGACAGCTTTTAGATTGTCTTAAGCTGAGAAAATAACATGCTCTTCTTTTTCTTGAACAGAAATTGAAAAATTCCAAAAGGGGGAAGGGAAGGAAGAAGAGAAATATATTGATGTAGTCATTAATAAAAATATGAAGTTGGGACAAAAAGTTTTGATTCCAGTAAAACAATTTCCTAAGGTAAGTCTACCTTTTATACTTTATATATCTAAGTACTTTCAGGGAATAATTATCTAGTTAGGATATTAGAGGAGTTTCTTACATTTAAAAGAGTATTAATGCTACTAATGTTATCCTTTGGTCTGTTCCATAGAAATTCTTATGAAACTGTTCTAACAAAAACAATTTGTATTTTATAAGAAGTAATATTCTTATCACTTGTCCTCAAAGAAATATCATTTTTCTATTTTATATAACAAAACATAAGACTGCTATGTTGAAAATATGTTCCAAGTAACCACCTATCTTGAAGTAATTTTGAAGAATTAGTTTAAAATGAGAATGATATGCCTAAATACTGTTTGTGATCTGGGCCTACATCTCTCAAATTCCATTTTTCTCTATGTATGATATTAAATTTTGTGTTGCTTGGGAAACTAGGATCTCTTCTCTCCACTTCGTAGATAAAGTTTTGATTTACGTTTAATGTTGGGTTGCTCAGGTTATTCTCCATTAGCAAAGAGTAGAGAGGGAATTGCCTAGTTCTCTGCTCAAAGTAGTATTTGGTAACATTTCCTTTTGACATGACAGAAGTGAGCTCTGTAGTAGGAAAGCTTGTTAGAATAAATGAACAGGAGAGTGTTCCCAGTCATACAAAACAGTATTTTGAGAACAGATGATAAGTCATATTCTTTGGATAACTAAAAATAAATTCTCTTCCAAAACAAGGATCTTCATAATAGCAAAAGCGATGAATTACATTTGAGTTGCCTGAAGTGCTGTGCTCTGACAGTTTTTATTGTAGGAAAAAGTACAGTTTAAAGTGCACCACTAGAAAATGGGTTCATTATAATTTTTTCTCTGTTCAGTCCTTCAAAAGATTAGTCTGTTGCAATACTGAATTAAGTTTACCTGTATTACTCAATTATGTAGTCTATTGTAGAAAAAGTAGGGACTGCTTTGTTAATATTTTTGGCCATTGTGAATCGTTAATGTTTTTTCTGCCAGCTATTATACAGGAATAAAGAATTGCTACATGGAAGCATTTATTCACCATTCAATAGACTGTGGAACTCTAACCAAATTTTATGAAGAGATAATACTGTAAAATCAGAATAATCTTTTTTATTTGAATGGCTTTTCCAACTGGAAACTTCAAGGCTGCTTTTGTCTCTCTTTATGGAGTGAAGAAACTCAGTTATTTGTTGCCTTTCACTGAATCCCTTCTAAATAAGTTTCTTCATGCCATCTGTGTTTTCTACCTAGACTCTGCTGGATTGCTTTACAGACAGGCTTCGAAGTTTCTGGAGAAGTTGCTTCCATTATTTTCTGTGAGCCTGTGTGCTTACATGAGGGCATCTGCTTGGCTTCAAATTCACAATTCCACCTCAGTGACTGTAAAGAATGATATCCAAACATTATACATACAGAATCATAAAGAAGGGAAGTTAAGACAGTGATGCAACTTCAGCATGGCAAATGGATTGCCTTATCCTGGATTACTGTACTGTTGAGTGATGTCTGACTTGAATTGCCTGTACATAAGAGATCCCTGAAAACCTTTTGTATGCTTAAAATTTGCTGTAAGTAATCTTTTTGCCGTCAGGTTTAAAGAAGGACTCAAATTAGGAATGCTTACCCATTCCATAACAGGTAGATGTGAAACTATTGCAGGCACTCAGGGGTCACTGAGCTGCATTTTAGTGTGCATATATTCAATCTACAGAACTGAAGCAAAAGGTTTTGCACAGTGTAAAACTTGAAACTAACCTTCATGTGGAAGAATTCTGCCTCTAGGACACTGTTTTCCTGTGCTGTGTGGTTTGCCAGGCCTCACCTGTACTGCCTGCCAGAGGGGTTAGTTTTAGACTATGTAATGATGCAAATACTTGGGGTATAAATGCTGAATTCAAAGGCATTCTTCTAGCAAGTGAATTGTCCTCTTGCTTGCTATATGCCAATAGCCCTTGCTAAAGCTTGAGTAATAGGTACAAGGCCCTGGACAAAGATGCTTCCTATCTAGGGGATACAGTCCTTTTGGTGTTGGTTAAGGGATCTTCTGTTTAGACTTGACCACATTCAGTAACTGATAAATCTGTCAAACTAGCACTGAGGTAATCCACTGGGGTTGAATTTGGCAAACCTGGACATCAAAGTAGTCTTGAACTTGCTTCAACTTTAGAAATGACAACCTCTTTTCTGAAATTAAAAAAGCTGCATTTAACTTACATTGGGTTGAAAAGCTGATTAACCCTTTAGTTTAATATTTAAAGAATTACAAGCAAAGTACTTATGCCACCAAAAGTTATTGTTTTCTATCAGTTCACTGCTTATTCAGACAGATTTAGAACAATGCAGTTAACTGCTTCAATAAAAGCTTTCTTTTAGTGTGTGTGTTTGACCTTTTTCTTCCTAGAACTTCCTCTTTAACTCTGACTCTTTGAATAAATCATAAAAGCCTCAGCAGAGGTCTGACAGTTCTGACTCTGATCTGGTCAAGCTCTCATTGCCATGGCCAGTCGCATTGCTGTCTTGTCACACACTCTTGCAGGATCAAAGCCAGGTCCTCTGCGTACTTGACATCATTACCTCTGGCAGCCCTAGAAGGTGACCGGGTAACCACAGCAGAAAACTCTTGAACCGAAGCTCAGATTTCCTGCTTTTCTTTGAAAGGAATCTGATGGACCTCAGATTTAAAAAGCAGGTTTTTCACTTTTTATCCAAGTACCCTTGTTCTCACTGGAAACACTTAAATGCATTTAACTGGCCTTCTGGTCAGTGTTCAAAGGGACTTTCCACAGTCTCATGTGGATATGTTAAACTTGTCTCCCACCTAACAGGCTTTAATTGCTTCTGTTGCCTACTTTCTTTCAGAAACCTTTTGTCTTGCTAAAATCTTGACAGTATTAACAAGCCTAATATCTCATACTAAATCTAGACAGCCTAAATTGTCTATTTTGTGAAGCAATTTGACAAGATGGTCTTGGAAGTCATGCTTGGTTTCTATTCCAAGTTAATTGTATATTTGAAGTAACTATAATGTGCAATGGATTACAAAGAACATAAAAGTCTTATGTCTTGATATGGTTGCCTCACAAAGTAATACTTTTATCATGGAAACTCCTCTATAGATTGCAGAGGGTCAAGTCTTTTTCCAAACTCAACTTGTATACATAGATAAGCATTTACAAATCAGATTGTGTACAACCATGGTCTGGTTGAACCACCTCTGCTGACTCCTTTGAGAAATGGCTGTGATATGGGAATTGCACTCCAAAATGGTTAGGAGTGGTCTGGATATACTTTGATAGAACTGTTTGCAGTCCTGTTAACTAGGACTTATGTTAGGATTAAATAGAAGGAAGATTTTTTTTTTTTATTCTGATAGGCAAAAAGGGACAGCTTTTTGAGGCAGGACCCAGTTCCAGATTAAGTTATTTATATAGAGTGTAGAAGTCCTCATGGATCCTGGATGCTTAACTTCCAAAGTTAGCTGAATGAGATCTAATCAGACCTAATAGACATTAGAGTTTGGCCAGATGGGTACCTCAATCCAGGTCATTTAAACATTTAGTTATTTTTTTGAGAGGAAATATCTATTTAAAATATATTATCCTATAGAATGTATATACAGTTACTGTGTGAAATTGTGGAGAAATTCATATTTTAATCATGTTACTAGTTAGGAAGTTTTACACAACAGTTTAGTTCTGTGTGCTTTTCTTGAGTTAGCCAATTTATTTGGGTTGGAAATGGGGAATAGGAACTTGCTTATAAAGGCATAGTTGACATAAAAGAACCAGCTGTATTACCAGAAATAACTGAATTTCTTTACAAAAACTGACAAAGCTTCACATTGAATATGTGATCTGCTACTGTGTTATGAGAGTTGTGTGAAGATAGTAATTTGATGTGGTACAACATAGATGCTTGAAGCACTTATCTTTCTGGAAACCTTATGGCTTTTGAAATGATTAAGAAAAATCCTGAGGTGGTTCTGGCTTCAGCTTGCTCTAAGGGAAAATGCTCTTGAATATTAAAAGGTCACTATCATTTTTTTGTGTAATCCAGTCACTGAGGAACTATTAAAGAAAGCTAATATGACAAAAGAAGCTTCCTTTGGCTTTCACACTGGCTGAAACATTTGGTCAAGCATTTATTACTTCACAAAATATTTTAAGCTGGATGAAGTGTTCTCAGCAGACTTGTCTTGAGGTGGATAAACAAGAATTATTTTTTCTGTTATCTCCATTTCAGTAATATCTATGTTTAAATATGCTATAATGCTGGCAGTGGCTTTTTTGCCAAAATTCATACAACAGATCAGATGATCACAAGGAATGTTTCTTTTGTGTATTCTGTTGTGTAAGTCTTAAGAACTATTCTTGCAGAATAATTTAAAGGAAATACTGATATCTGCAGATTACTGCTGTAGGCATATTTTGGTAAATTGAAGTCTTGAGGGAAATAAGCTTTTAAGCAGTTGTCTCCCTAATCTCCATTGTACTAGTCTGCAAAAAAAATTTTGTTTATCTGCTGTATTTGTAGGCTAGGGGACCCCATGACCAAGAGATGCTCATGTCTGAGCAATCAGGATACTGGTGTCTGAAAACACAGGATGTTGGTGACACTTCATGATCTAACTTAAATCACAGATTAAACCAGAGGTGAAAGGGGATGTATTTTCAGTGAAACAAGGTAGAACTTTTAGGAGGTAGAGGAGTATTCCTTCATGAATTTTGCATCTTTTGGCTCCAACTACTGTGCACATAGTGATATTGATATTCTGAGAGATTTCAGTAGATGTGACTCGTGACTACCAGACTGCTGTTTCTCTTGAACAAGAGTTAATGTAACAAACTTTGTATCTCCTCTAATCTTTTTCCCCAGTTCTGTTGTGGATCTCAATGCTGCTGTTGCAAAGGTAGCTTAAAGTGGTCTTTCAGTATCCTCAGCCTACCCATATTTGTAGCATCCTTTGGAGCAAGTCCAGAAGCAGCTTTGAGATATGGACTTTGTCATGTTTATATACTATCAACTGAAATAAGTCCATAATTCTAACCTAAGAAATCAGAACCTGTATTGATGTAGATTCATCCATCTTATGGAATAACATTGTTATGGTTGGCATTTGCTCATAGTCCTCTGGAGGGACATGAGGGACACATACTTTTAAGGACTAATATCTAGGATGGGATGTGAAGTGCCTGTAAAGCAAGTGAGCACCAGGATTATTTGCTTCTACTTCATTATATCTGGGGTGGATTTGTTAATTTGTTAGTAAAATCTTCTGTATCTTCTGTCTTCAGTTGCATGTTTTTAAACCTTTAGATTTGAGTTTTCATGTTCCTTAATACTAGGAGTAGTAAACTTGATGGTATGTAAATAATGGTAGTAATTTGGTGGCTGTTGCACTTTAAGTGCTTGAATATCCCCTGTGAAGTGAGAGGTAAAACAATATTCAAAGCAAATTTAGTACCTATTCATAATAACTTCAATTTTTTTTGTGCTTGAAGGATTTATTCAGTCTTGTCAATAAATAGATTCTATTTATGGAATAATAGATGAACTCTGAAATGTGTCATTGCCTCTTTAGTTCTGTTATTTGTGAGCAAAGTCTTTGGGATGACCTTGTAAACTGCTTTTTAGTAACCTCTGGTAATATTCCTGTGATTTTAGGCTATATCTAAAGGTCCTATGACCTCAAATCAGCAGGGTTTGTCAGATTTGCAGCACAGATTTTTCATGCTTCAGACTTGCAGAATCTAATGTTTTGAGCCTCAGAGAGTGAACTATTCTTTCCTATTCAATCTCAAGATACAGCTAATACATTTTCATGTTTTTTAAATGTGTTGCCTAGAACATCTGTGCAGCTACTTGTACAGCCACCATAATGTCTGGCTTCCACATTAGGAATACTTTACATTTGAGGAGAAAACTTGTGATGGTAGTGGAGATCTGTAGGGCCACTTTTAGAACTGTTTGGCTTTAATTGTCAGTCGTTTAAATGTCAAATCATTGTCAGATTATTTTGAGTAAGATTAGATCTGAATATATTAATAATGGTTGCCTGGAAACTTGGCCTATATCAGACTGGAGGTACAACATTCTGCAATAGATCCAAATACTGTAAATCAAAATTCTCATTTAGAACTTAAGGAATATCTATTTATATAACTTTTCTTAACTACTTAAACTATTTAAAAATGCAAATATAACTATTACATAATTATTGGATATAAAATTAAAATATAAAAATATTTTTTAAAAATAAGCATAAGTTACTTTAAATAGTGCTTGAAGTGTTGACATGATTTTGTTATGATGTTGATAGACCACTCTGAGTTAACTATAAAGTTACTATTCTTAAGAAATAATCCTTCAGTTGAGGGGACTTTCGACATCATTGATTCTTTTGTTCTCTAGTTAGATTCTAAATTTACTTATTCTTTCAATTATTTTGAAACCTTTCCTTGTAGATATACCTCCAGTAATCAGAGATGTCCAAGTTGGAATGGGCCTCTGGAGAATGGTGATCCAATCCTCTGTTGAAATCATATTCTAAACTATATTATAAAGGGCCCTGAGGCTGTCTTAAGTATTTCTAGCAAGGGATACTTCTCTGTGTAACTAATTTCTAGTATACATCATTCTTGATGGTAGTTTAGGAGCTATTAAAGCATTGTTGCAAAACACTAGAAAGTCGTCTAAGGATTTTTGGTGTTTGAACTAATACAGTTTAAGTCTAGTTTTTGAAAGACTTGAAATTCAGTAGCTCCTGTGCACTGTCCATAGTTGCTCAGCAGTGTCTTGATGGTAACTCATGCTCACAATGAGAATCAATTTTGCAAGAACCAAAGCGTAACAATTAAGGTTTTACATTTATTAACTTCAAAGGTTATGTTTTTTTGTCTAAAGATTAAGTAAACAAGCAGGAGTTGTGCACTTTCCTTGTTGTACAGTGTCTGATGCACCTTGGTCTTTTCATGAGTGCTTTGGTAGCAGCTCAAACAGGATCAGTTATTGCTGCTGTGTAACTGTCGGTGTGCTCTGCTAGTTAGAGGAATAGTGAAATCAAGTCTATCTTGACTCTTTAATGACACATTAAATGAAGAATCAAAGATGGCCTACAAACAATTTTATAAACTTGAGGTCTCAAACCTTACTTTAAAATCTTTGCTATGCAGAACTATATTTACTTATGTCTAGGACTTTTTACTAGCATGGTTGATCTTTATAGCAATCTGAATAGCTGCTGCTTTTATAAAGCTTTATTTGATAAATATTTTTAATAGTGTTTTATTAATAAGTAATCCTATATCACAACATTCTGTATAATTTTCAGAGTGGGTTTTTTATTAGTATTTAAGAAAAATGAAGTGGATGTGTGATATACCTTTTAAAGTCTCTCCTCTATAATTATCCTTCCAATATCCCAAACCTTCAGAACTAGATTTGTCTGTGATGTACAGATGGTCCCACAGGCTGTGACGGGGAATATATGCCCTATGGAGCAGCTGTGATGGGGACACTCTTGCCTCCTGACTCTTCCGAGCCCAATTTTCTGTCCCCGCAAGTAGCAGTAGGCAGACTCTCCTGTTTTTCCCTCTCCTATGGAGCTCTTGGATTTCTGTCTGCTTTAGCCTCCTTACCATCTAGAGCCCCTTCTGAGCTGAAAGAGCCTCAGGCATTCGAAAGCAGCCTCTGCCTCAGTGTTTTTCTGTAAATAGTGATGGTGTTTTCTCTAAGTACTATACCTCTTTCTTTTTGGAGTACACTACCTTAAACCAGTACTGTAATTTAAGGAGAGGAATATTAAGATTATGCACTCCAACTGATGTTGATAAGCATGAAGAATCGTAGGGGTTGGGTGACAACCACACAGGTGACAACTTCAAGTATTAATTTTAGTTGGGACTGGATTTATGTTTGTTTCTTGTCTGTTTCTGGGATTGCATAAGGTACATTATGGGTTACTGTATTTCATAAATTCTCAAGGGTGAATGAGTTGCTTGTTTTTCCTCTTAAAGCTAATTTTGTTCTTATGGTTATTCACTTATAAGAGCTGTTGAAAAGCTAAATTGTAGTTCAGATATCTCTCTTCTCAGTTTTCAGTGTGATAAATGTGAGTTCCTTTTATGCTATTTGATAATTCTTTGGGTTAAATAGTTTTCTGTTGACATCTGGAAGAGCTACTAAAGTGATATGTCCTACTTGTCTGTATTGGAAATTTATAGTCTATGATGTACCTACTTGAATAAGTTGCTCAGCAAAATATTTCCCCTTTGCTGACTCTACGTTGGGCTTTTAATCAAAAATTGAGCTAATGTGTCTTTTTTTTTTTTTCTTACAGTTCAACTTTGTGGGAAAGCTTTTGGGTCCACGAGGCAATTCTCTAAAGCGCTTACAGGAGGAAACACTGACAAAAATGTCTATTTTGGGAAAAGGTTCTATGAGGGACAAGACAAAGGTAAAAAGACCTGATATTGCTGATGAAGAGTGAAATCTGCATTTCTTGACTTTCTTCCTTTAACCCTTCTACAGAGATGAACAAACTGCCAAAAAGATGGATGCAAATATTAAAGCATTGGATTTTTCTAATTCTGGTTGAGTCCTTGAAGAATTATTTTCCTTATGGAGTCTGCCTTCAGTATGAATATTTTGAATTGATAATAAATTGTCCTGAGGGCCCCCACAAAATAGAGTGATCTTGATATTCCATACTCTAACTTAAATTGCATATTAAGCAAGAGGTGGAAAGAGATGTACTAGGAACTGAGGCTGAAAGTCCAGATTCTTTTTTAAAACCGTATAAGGCTGTGGTCTTGCCATCCTTGGTTTAGTTTCATCCTTTTGGCAAACTTTAACCCAACTTTAAAGTGGGGCTGTTTGCATCTCAAAGGTATTTGCTTTTTGTTGTGACTGAGAGGAAAAATGTGTTTTAATTACTGGCCATCCAGCACTCATTTGTATGTTGCTGCTAAGAGCTGCAACTGTACTTCCAAGCTATATTAGTGAATGCAAAACAAGTTACTTTCATCAAAGCAAATGATGCAAAAAGAAACAAAGCAAGAAAGATAAACTTTACCTATGGAAATTGTTTTTGAACAGCTTTAATTTAAATTAATGGCAATTTTAACAAAACATGCAAGACAAACTTTTACCAGCAACTACACATAAATTGTTGACTCTTCTATTCCTTGCTGTGTTTGCAGTGCAGGTTTTTTGTATCTCTCTTTATCTTTTGTTCACTCTTGAATAATTAATGGCTTCTGTTTCTTGAGTGAGGCTTGTTCAAAAACTAGCTGATCCCAGCTAAATTTGGTTTTTATGTTTGTTTTTCTCATTTTCTTTCTGCTGTTGTAATTTGTTCTTATTCTTTTGGATGCCCCAACTTTCTGAAACAAATTAGCTGCCTGAAAATTTATTTAAGCTACTGGAGTAGAGGGTTGTAGGGTTTAGTGCTATCAAATTTTCAGCTCTGTGTGAGGAAGTTTAACTGTGACAGCTAGTTAAAGCAACAGTATTGAGCTAGAGTTAACAACTTGAGACAGTTAATGGTGCTTTACAGTGTGTGCAAGTAGTTTGATACTGAAGAAGGAGATTCCCTTATGCCTGAGGGGAAGTTGTGCAGAAAGCCTAAGAAAGACAATTTTACTGTTATTCATTTCCTGCATATCTAACTCCTCAGTTATCCTTCTCTTAAAGAGGGAGGGAAAATGCTTGATAACATGCATATAATAAATATATAAGCAGCTCAATTGAAGAAGGCATAAATGCTTGCAGGGCTAGTTGGTGATGGTTCGTATAGCCTGAAGAAGTGCTTGAACTAAGTTTAAGTGAGAAATGCTTGCTATTTAAAAATATACATATTTAATAGCAGTAATCATAATATTGCAGTTTATTTCCTAAGATCTGTTATTTGTATTGACAAGATAATGGCTGTGTTGACAAAGTCTAAGTCTATTGACTCTGGCCTGTTAATTTTCTTGCTCCAAGTACTTCTAAGAGCTAATCAGACAGTTAAAGCAAATCAGAACAATCTTTTTTAAATACTTGAAAGCTAAGTATGACAAGAATGTGAGAAGAAACTTCTTGTCACTAACTCCAATCCATAACTATAATGGGGAATTTTCAATTTTCATCAAAACTATGATTTTAGGTAAAAGTATTTGGTGCTTGCTAAATAGCAAAGAGCATAAAATAGCAGAAAAGAATGTTTTTTAATATAATGCTACCATAAAAATACTGCCACAAAAATGACTACTTAGATCTGCTGTCTAGTGTAGCACAGCAATTTCATTGTACTAGGTATTGTCTGAAATATTTAAGTTATTCTTGTCATGTTTTCATTGTAAATAAGTACTTTTAGATACCCATACATAAATGTGTATATATGTGAAATACTTCTGTATCACATAGCAAATATTTACAAGATACTCAAATAACATATATATGATATGGGTGACATTTGCTATATATCTTTGAAACTAGCAAATTATCCCTTAGATTTGTGAATAACTTGCCCATGAATGCAAATATTTGAGAAGTAAACTCTACACTGAAGGCATAGTTTTTGCAGATGTTCTGAAGTGTGTTAGATGAAGCAGAATAAAACAAGTTTTGAAAACAGTGTTTTGTAGGGTCTTCCCTACCCTCTTCATAAAATACCACAAAATACTGCTTTCATATGCAGACAACATAACACTGTTCTGTGAATTAGGTAGTTGTTGTAGGGTAAAAAATGTCAATGAGAAACTTAGGACCTTGACACAATAAGAGGAGAATGAAATGAACTTGAATTAAATGTTTGATGTGTGATGGAATATTAGATCAAATCTGTTTCTAAAGACAATCTGTTTGCTGTTTCCCTCTATTGCATGTTATATGCACAGGGACACTCAAAACATGAAGTTCCTTGTGGAACTTCCTTGCTGTATGTGAGCAGAGGTTGGTCTTGTGACCTCCTTTGAGTGTTATCATGGATGTAATGTGGTTAGGCAAACTGGTAGTCTTCTCATATCTTAGTATCATGATTATGGTTTGAAATGTAGAAGAAAGATGCAGTTGGCATCTAAATATATTTAGCATATGTAAAGGCTCCAAACTATTTTAATTAATGCTTAGGTTATATACTATGTTTAAAATGCTGGTGGGAGGGTGGGAAAGAGAAGCAGCAGTAACAACAAAACAACCTTTTTTCCTTCTCCTAGGAAGAAGAATTGAGAAAAAGTGGTGAGGCAAAATACTTCCACCTAAACGATGATCTGCATGTTTTAATTGAAGTGTTTGCTCCACCAGCAGAAGCATATGCCAGAATGGGACATGCGTTGGAAGAAATCAAGAAGTTTCTCATCCCTGTTAGTATTTTTCTTAAATTTTTCATTAAATACCCAAATTCTTTCCTATGTTCCTTTATCAGCTGTTGAATATAGTAACAAATTTACAGAATAATAAAATATTTGCACAGAATGTTTGTCCTTGATGCTCATTCAAGTCCTTACCCACTGTGGAAACAAATATTTTTAGTTTGTGCAGGGTATTATTTCAGAAATGGCACTGAACTTAAAAGTTGGCACCTCAATTTCAGTTTTATCTCTAAATTACTCTGTAATACTGGTCAGGTTGTGCTACTTGATCTTTACATATTACTGGGTCAGTGCATGACTCTCCATGTGTGCTGTCATCTCATAGCGTGACCTTGGGGGAGCTAATTTATCTTTACTGAACTAGTCAAATGCAGTTCCCTGAAAAAAAGTAACTGATATGCTACAGATAAGACCAGTGGTTGGGCCAGTGTTTTGCCTTTGGAAAATTTAATGTCAATAAATGGAAAATGTGTTTTCAGTTTCTCTATCTCCTGTAATTAAGAGCCAGGTTGCACTCAGAACTTTCAAATGTATGAATAACTGTAAAGTGTGGATGTGAAATTCATGATTGGATGCATAAGATGAGGTATTTTGAGTATTCGTACTCCAAACAAATTAGTTTGTATTCCTCACATCTTAGTTTATAGTGTCTTCCCTAGGAGAGTTGTTTCTTATAAGGAGCAACTGTGACTACTTTGTAGTGTTGCAAATGCTTGCAAGAATCTAAGCTACTAAGTACAGTTCAGACACTATTGCTGGGTGTGAAATTGCCGATTGCTTAAATTCTGCAGTGAATATTCATCTTTTACTAGTTATGAGATGAATGAATATAGAAAGCATGCTCAAGATGTACTGATTTATTCATTATTCCAATCTATTTTACTACTTATTCCTTCTGTTTATTTTTTCAAGTGATGATTAGTATCAGATCTTTGAAATACAGAAGACCTAGGTAAGGTCTATATATTTCTGGATGACAGTAGCACACATTACTAGACTATTGACATGTAACTGTTAAGGACTGGTTGGAAACCTTCTATAGCTGTGTTAGCAGGGGATGCAGGCAATTAGAAGTAGAACTGAGATTTCTTGAGTGAAACAGTTTGTACTGATGACATGACATTGCTGCTGCTGTGTTCTGAGGGTTTTACTTTGGACTAACTCTAATCCAGGTACATGAACCTGGTGTTCCTGGAGTGACTAGAGTTAGTCATGAGCTCCAGACAGCTTCTTTTGTTTTGCCTTTTTTCTGAATGGAAACTAGTTTGCATATGCTCTACTATTACTCCACAATCTGAACACAATAAGTGGAGATATTTGAGTATTCATTTAGAACATCTTCATACAAACTAAAGTATATTAATGTGGATGCACTTAAGATGAAGTCTAAAGCAATGTCCTGAGCAGTATGTTTAATGCAAATAAATGACCAATAAATTTGCTCAAAGCAAATAAAAGATCATAACTTAAGAGTTTCAAAACCACTTTCACTTTTGAGAGATGAAGTTATAACTGTTTTGGTAGGGTACACCCAACAGAATGCTTATAGGAATCCCACATTGTCATGGCATGACAAGTTGCTGTATTTAGATGTAGACCTTCATTATTGATCCTAGGATTAAGTGTGAAGACTTCAATTCAGTAGTCTCTTACTGAAAATATTTTTGCTTTGCAATTATAAATACCTTCTCTATTCACTGAAAATGAGGATATGTATGTGAATCCCTCCACCTCCGCATTCAAGATCTTTTTTGTTGGGCATAATTCATCAGATTCAATAAATAAAACTTTTATTAAAATCTAGTGACTAGTGTATTGTTAAACCAATAAATACAATTAAACACAAGTAGTTAACAAGAACAAGTCCATCTGTTTCTATCCTTTTCTACACATTTTTTGTTTCTTGCAGGATCAGCTTAGCTCAGTACAATAAAGATGTGTGATTTTTTTTTTTTTTTCTAAAACAGGGGATCAAGTTAGTGCTGCCATAATTTCCCTTTGTCTCTTCAATGGTAGTCTCACAATGGTTTTAAATAGCCTATTTTCTCCTGAGTCCTGCTGGGTGCAACTCCAGGAGGTCATAACAGCTTTGTCCCTCCTAAAACTGCTATTGAGTTAACTACTGCAACATACTTTGTGAAGTGCAGTACAGCTTTCCTAGCATGCCCTCAACTGTCTTTCAAGAGGACAACTACTATCAGGCTTTTTGGCACTTACATGTGATCTTTATAGCATAAGCTAGCTATGCCTTCCAACAACTTTAAATGTTGATCTTAATCTATGAATATTGTAGAAATTGTTTTTTAAAGACTGAACAATTAGATTTGCTAGACTAAGACAAAATATTCAAGTGGGTTATTTAAAAACAAAACCTTTATTCTCTTTGTTCACATCTTCCAGTTCCATGAACAAACAACTTCACACTTCAGTTCAGTCTTGAGCATCTACAAGAGTGTACTTCTGACCAGAAACTAATGCGTAAAAAGTGTGCCTGAAGTTTAATCTGGTCAAAATTGCTTATGAAGCTAACCTGATCTGAACCTCTGGGGTATTTTTTGTTTGTTTCTTAGGCAAAATTGATATTTGTGACTTAGATTATATTTTTTATTCCTTTAAATTAGGGAAGAATCTTTTGTCAGACTCTTTTCAAGATTTGAGTAGTAGTAGTTGTGTTGACAGCTACATTATTACTCTATTTTAGGTTACTGATTATCTGAATTACTACTTAGAGATGTATGCAAGTACTTCTTTTGAGAAAAGATATATGCTGGTAAACTTGTATCCTTGCAAGCAAAACTTTATTTCTTATGTACTCTATCTTGCTGCCTGCATATTCAACGTCTGTAAGATCTGGTAATGAAATGGCCCTTAATGGTGTCCGGAAGGGCTGGTGATTGTTTTTCTGAAACTCTTCCATACTTTTTGGAAGGTCAGAGAACCTAAGGTTTCTCTGTAATGTCTGAAATGTCTGAATCTGGGAAAAAAAATGCACGTGAGAATGTTGAATGTTTTGCTGTCAGGATAGAAAGATGCATTTGCAGGGTTCTATGTATTACAGTTTTGGTAATCAAAAGCAAAATATGATCTCAAGGTATAGATGAAAGAGACTCTTGTTTGGCAAGGGGTACTGCATTGTATGTTGGAAGGAACAATCTCTTGTAAAAGTCTTCATTAGGTAGTAGTTCCTATAGAAGAAAACATCCCTGTGTTCAGTAGTCAGGATGGAGCCACATTCAAAGTGCAACAGCAGCTTCGTTCACTTTCAGTTCATCAGCGGTGCTTAACTGAAATGTCAATCTCTCCCCTTCCTAAATTGTCTAGACAGACACATAGTCCAAGTTTCCATGCCCAACCTGTCCTCTAGGTGAAGAGGAAAGATTAGGTAGTCTACTGAATTTGACTTGAAATGCACTGTTTTCCAGCAGTGGATAATCATAAATTGACCATCTGTTAGTTTTAAGTGCAGAATCCATTTCAGAGCATAATGGATTAACAACACTACTTATCGTGTCTACTTATATTGTTGTTTCCCTGTACTGACTTATCACTTTTATATCTCCCTGATGCCTCTGGCATTTGTGATAAGGACCATCTATCTTTTCTGTGCCTCTGAACTGTAGAGTCCTTGCTGTGAGTAAGGCTGCCAGGTGCTGCAGTGGTGTGACCTGCAAGAAAAGGAGGTGGCATTGGGAAGGAAGAGGAATCAGCATGCACAGTGGCAATCCAAATGCATCTTGTTTAAAAAAATAAAAAATACTGAAAATAAATGAAGCTAGCATGCTGTATGCCTGCTGATGAAAGGAATTTTTTGGAGCTTAATTCTGAGGAGGATGTGTTGTAGAGAAGCTATGAAGGACAGTGCTGCCATAGACTGTCTCAGAACTTTGTGAGCAAGGTATCATGTGTTTGCAGGCCAGCCTTAACAATACACTAACATTATACTTCAAATCGAGATGCTTCATTCCATACCTTATGTAAAATTTTGCATTTGTAGCCAACTCTGTGCAGGGTTTTCAAATGTTAGGTCCAGAAGCAGGAAACAAATCGGAGTTTCTGTGTGATAGTTGGTCCAGATGGCTCTAGTTTGCCTCATAGTTTGGTTGTGTAATGGTCCAGCCCCTGTTCTGCGATTGAATATCTTTCTCAAAAGCTTTAAATATTTGGTTTGTTGAAATAGTCTGGTGTTCCAGACTTCTTTGTCCTTGGAAAACTGTCAGCGACTGAGGCCGTCGTAGTGTGAAAAGACTAATTTTGCTTCTTGGTTTCTGCTATTGTCTAAATGGAGCATGATCTTAAATGGGCAGCTGGGAATTTCAGAACCTATTCAAAAGTCAGTGAATCACTGAAATGTCTTTATAGTGTCACATACTTTTAACACTAGTAACAGTATTTAGGAATGGCATAAAATATTTATTCAAGCAAGGCTCTGGGCAGTAGAAGAGTTCAAGAATAAATAAAGAACATGGATTTCATACTGGTCTTCATCTTGTAGCGCAAAGTAATGCTCTGCGCTACAAGATGAGTTTGCTTAAACAAAACCACTTGACGTTCCTTTAGTAGTTATCTAATAAATACAATAAATCAGGCTAATGAGAGAAAGATTCTTTGTTTCTTAAACAGTTTGTAAAATTAGTGAGATTTGAACTAACATTCTTTGAAATGGGAGCACTTGTAGGACAGTTTTCAAATGGGGGAAGATGAGCAATTTTTATTGGAGGACTTCTCAACATTTTCAGGTACTTAATGTGTATATTTATATAGTGCAACAATTTTTTGTTGTTGTTTCCTCTTCTAAAAATGTATTCCTTGGCTTATTTTAGGTAGGGAAAGTGATTGGAAATATATTCAGTTTTAAAGAGTTTGTTTTAATAGTTGTGTTATTCCTGTGTAATGTGCCAGCTTTTGAGGTTGGCTCAAGGTCCTTGAAAAGACCCTTGTGTATTTGAGAAGTGCTGTGTTTATTCCATGTAAATAACGTCAGCTTTCATTTCTGTAGACCTTGAGAGCAGATCTGTGCAGAATAACAAATCACGTGTCTCCAACTTGTTCACCTTTGCGTATTGCAGGAAAGCAGATCTTGGAACACTTTCTTGTTAGATAATAGTGTGCATTTGTAGTGAACAAAATATTGTTCTTCTCTTTCTATCTCCCTTTTAAAAGGGTGGACTCCTGATTATTCCTTGCTCATGGGGGTTTTTCTCAACAGTATATTTCTTCTGCACTGCATTGCGATACTGATCAATGTGATTTTCACAGATTTTAATGGACTATTGCTCTCCACCCAAGAACAACCAAAAAAGTAGATGTTGTCTCAGAATGTGGGAACTTCTATCTGCTCCTTTACCCCCCTCTGCCCCAAGTCATCTACAACATTTAAATGTGTGTATTTTAAGTTTCAAAGCTATCTGGAAGGTAATATGCAGTGCAGATGAAAAATGACCTGAGTAAAAAATTGCAACTAATATGCAATTCTTTTGGAGTTATATGTGATATGTTTATTATATTGTTCTACTTGTTTTTATACTTTCCAGTGATAGGTTGACCTTCATTTAGAAGGGGTGTTTGCTGGTACTAGTCCGGTATGGTTGAATAGTTTTCTTCCCCTCCCCCCCACCTCTGTTTTAGGACTACAATGATGAAATCAGACAGGCACAGCTTCAAGAATTAACATATCTGAATGGTGGTTCAGAAAATGCAGAAGTTCCTGTTGTTCGAGGAAAGCCATCGATTCGGGCAAGAGGAGTGCCAGTTCCTGCTTTGTCCAGGTAAGTATCTAAGCTGTAGAACATTTTCAATTCAATATATTTTAAGCTTTCCTTCAAAAGTAAAAGCCAAAAAGTAAAATATGTGAAGCAAATAAGGACCGCTAAAGAGAACAGAAGGTAAGAGAAATAATCTTGATTCTTTAAAAGTAGTCTATTAGTTTGTGTTCTGAACTGAGCCAACAGCAGCTTGTGGAACTTGTATATTGTTTCTTAATGTAGATAGTGTTCATAGGTGCTCAGCCCTGCTGTGTAGGTACCTGTGTGACTCCAAGCTGAAGTAGTTGTGCATTAGGAGCATTTAGATATTGAAGGATTGGCTTTCAGAAACCAAATGTCTTTTGCAGTGAGTGTCATCTGACATTCCGAATAATTTCTCTAACTTACAGAAAACACCATTTTTTATTATTTGTGGATATTGACCTTGACAGTGACTTTTCATAATGTGATGAAAATATAGCAGCAAGGAAGTGTTTAGGAGGTGGAATTTGGATTTAAGATCACTTTAGTTATAATGCACGTTTATCGTGCAAAAGGCATGTTGTGAAGAGTCAAATTTGCTGTTGACTTTTGCTGTACTTTTGATACAGCAAATACTTTTGATACTTTTTTTCTGATACAGGATATATTTTCCTTTGATAGTTTTTCTGTGATTTTCATTAATAGAAGTTATGTTTGAACATTTAAGATCAGTTTAAGACAATATTCTAAGGTGTATTTTATCTCAGATGAAGGAAAAATCACTGAGACTTTATTCTTTTTAGGAAGAGCTCGAGTGTGTCCTGACCTTTGTTTAATAATACGATGTGGAATGAGCTTTAATTTGGAGAGTTTGTTAGTGCTGGTTCTATACAATTCCTATGAGAGTATAGTGACTTCTAATTACACCAATTTTTGTTCTTACATTCTTAGCTAAATAACTTACTGTGTACTGCTTATGTTCTCCTGCTTTTCTTAATTTTAATGTTATTCAGAATGGTAATAATTAAATACTGAGGTTAACTTTTTTTAGCACTGTAGTCAACCGTCCCTAAGTTCTGGCAAATTACAGTAGAAGTCTTTCTTACTTTCCTCTAATAACGTGGTTTTTTAAGTAACTTTAATGGTTTGAGTGGCAGTCACATTCCAAGAAGGAGTAATAGTACACACTTTTGTTATAAAAGAATTTGTACCTCCACTGGAAAGTTTCTATTCACACTGAGAAACACTGAAAATAGTTCCTTTGGTATAGAGCTGTAGTTTTTTGCCATGAAGATCTGTGAAGCTGTATGCATTTGCTCAAGTTACTTCAGTAAAAGGTACCTGAATTGCTATTGTAAATTTGATGTATTATCTACAGATATATGTCTCTGTGTATAGAAGAGATCCATTTTGGATTATATTCTCAGTTAGTTCTTATAGTAAGACAGTCCGTTAAAGTAGGATTTAGTTCTTTTTCTTTCATATTTAATATAGTGATAAACTGTTTTCTATGTAAGCCACTTGCAGATAGCTTTAGTTCTTAAATAGCTTTAAAACTTTCATAAACATCTGTAATAGCTCTGCTACAGTATATACAATAGATACAGTATGTATACACTGCAGGCTTAGTATAGACTTGCAGTTCTAGTCCATATTTTCTTTATTATTCACTGATTTGTAAGGTAACATTTCTGTGATGTAGTAGCTGGTTATTTTTCAGTCAGATCTAGTGCTTTTTGTCCCTAAAGTTTCATAACTGATTCCAATACAAATTGGAATACATCTACTTGATGCATGCTTAACTCTTGATAGTGCTGAATTAGTTGCATCTTCTGCAGATTTGGGTGTTTATTCTTTTTATCTAAACTAGCCTTTAATGAAAGCCATGCTCACTGTGGCTCACTGTCTTTTGTAGTTCATCCTATTACTATACACCTATAGCAGCATCTTCAGAGTAAATCGGCTAATACCATTTGAATTTGAGATGATCCTGTAAATATAAAAGGAAATTATTTTTCTTTTCATATATGGTCTAAAGAAAATGAAGTTATCTCTTTGAGTGATACTTATAGCTGCTGAAATACAAAAGCCTCGTATTAAAGACCTCAAACTATATAATATTGATTTTTTAAATATTTTTTTAGCAGCAATTGACTTGAGTAATACTTCCATTGATGGAAGGCTGTGCTTTACTGTGTCAAATAAAATATCTTGAATAACAGGTATTCCAGAGATCTCCTGCAGCAAAGTAGTATCAGTAAGTGATACAAATGTAATATTAAAAAGGTCTTTAACTCAGCTGAATTCTACATGTTTAGTCACTAGAATGTGTTTAAGGTCTCAGTCTTGACACTCAAATCATCTTGTTGAAAATATGATAAAATATTGTGTTAAAGTTGCTAATTTTTAAGCCTTTACATGCTATAGTATTTCTGAATAGTTCTATTTAATAAATACTAATTTATGCCTTTTTAATTATCAGGCATGTTGAGACCGATAATAATGCATCTTATCGAGTGCTTTCCATTAAGATATCGTATCTCCAACATTGTTTAGCTGTTTGTTTAGCTTTGTATAAAAGTGTTACTTTATGAAAGACATTATTCTACTTGCATATGAAATTCTAGCTTATGCACAGGTAGGTTCTCCTGTGTATGGTAGTTTCCTAATGAGATTTGACAATATTTTTTTCTGTGATTTCTAGATATTTTTTTGACTTGAGCCAAGTAAGATTTCTGTATTAAAGTTAGAAATTAATTACTTATTACTGAATAGAAGAGTCATCTTGAACCTTCTTTCCTCTTGTCATTGATGTTTGCCTTAGAGCTGTTTCTTTGTCTTCCTCTGCTCTGTAGGTAGGAATGCACCTGAATGCACCTGAAATTGTGCCAAATATCTGCCTTTTTTAGGTTTCACTTATCTATTCCGTGTAGAAGGAGGAGGAACATAAATTTGTCCATTTTTTATTTCCTGAACACTTTGTTCCATTTTAAAATCTAAAACAGTTCATTCTTAAATCACTTGAGAAATGTATAAAATAAAGGATTATACTCTTAAATTATTGGGCTTGCAATCTTAGAGTATCATTTTGTTTACTGTGGTGCTGCTATATCTTATAGCTACTCCCATCTCCTCTGGAATGTTTTTTTAATGCTTCTGAATTCCCATCCAGAATCAGTGTTGTATAAATAAGAGCTACAATTTAAATGTGAGCAGAATCATCTGATTAACTAGAGTCCATAAACAGACATGTGTTTACACATGTTAGTATATGCCTCTGAGGACACTTTGCAGCTATAAAAATAGCATTTCCTCTCTCCAACCTACAGTTCTGAATTTATGATTAAGTAAAAATGAAATTTAATCTTAAATGCTTTGGAGGAACAGAATTTGGGGATGGCAGTGACGAAACTGAAGGTATAGATGAATCAGTGGGGTGAGGGGGAGAGCAATGAGTGTCATTAATAGCTGAGAAATACTGTTGGCATTCAGCTTGTTTTCTAGCTTCATTTAGCTCATTAATGTGAAATAATCTGGACCCAAACAGTTGTGCTTAACTAAAACAACAACAACAACAAAAATGGATTGAGTTCACTCCCCAATTTAAGTCTCTGCAGTGATAGGAATTATGAATGCTAAAACTAATTCAGCATACTTCCTCACCGATTAAATAAAAAGGTGCTAGGGTTTTGGCCCTAAATTTGAGAAGTATTTATTTATTTTAAAGTAGTTCTTGCATTTTCGAATACTTGTACTAATATATTCAATTGTGCAGTGAAAGGAGAAACTTGAAATAAGAATATATAACAGAAGAGAGAAGTTATGATCAATGACAGGTAAGAAAGTAGAATTATTGTTCAGGTAAACTGGTAAGGGATTATCAGCTTAGAAGTTATAGTGTCCGCGTAACTGTGGATGATAACTTTTTTTGGCAGATAAATTGCAGAAATGATATAGGGCCTAATAAAAATTAGGTACGATAAAACTACAAATTAATGTGAAAGAGGCAGAAGTGTTTAAGTACTTTCACAAGGATGTACTTAACGTTGCATGAACTGGTAAAATAGTGCATCATTGGCAATCAAGAAGCCTCTTATCTGTGAATTTAAAATGTTCAGGAATGTGTTCAGACTAACAACTAATCTAATGTCTGAGAGGTACTAGATTTTTAGAATGTTTTCCTCATGTCAAATTCTTTATGGAGATGCCAAGGGATTATTATTACGAAGCTGCTTAATTTTTTTCTTAATGGTACTAAAGTAAGCTATACTTGTTAAGGAGTTTTAGAAATAAAATTTTCCCTGTAATTACTGTACTGTCTTTAAAAATCACACTGGACATGTTTTAACTGTGTGTGAAAAGTCTGTTCTCCTGTTCTTTAGAGTATTTATGGTAGATCGAGGAGATTGCTTTGTAGAAATTGTCATTTGAAGCTTTTACTCTCTCTTCCCTTCACTTTCTCACACCAAATCACAAGTATAAAAATAAAACAGCATCAAAAGAAGCTTTACTTTCTAACAAAAATAGTTTTCTTTTCATTGCCTTCAAGGGATGCTGTGTGACATGTTACCCCTATACACTGTCCTCTGCCACACTGTGTAGCAAAAATCAAGAGTATTAAAGAGTTGCTTAGAAATGGAAACCAAACGGATGACAAAATAAATAATCAGTTCAAGGTTTCTAATCTGTTTTAGGGCAGTAAATTGTTTATTTGAGATTAGATCTGAGAGTGATCCTAGTTACATAATACCATTGGTTTATCTTTAAAACATAGATGGAGGTGGTGGCAATAGTACCTGGCTAAAAATTAGGAATCTGTGTTTAATTACTATCTGCTGCAGTCTGAGTGAAATATAAACAAATAGGCCCTTGAAGAACAGGATTTCTCTCACCTAGAGAAATTCTGTGAGGTTCCATATAGCGTATTGATCTAAGATTCTGGATTTTTTTTCTCATAAATGTAGCAAAAAGAAAATACTGCCTCCTGTGATGCTTAACAGATAGAAATGCTCTGTAGATCAAGATACATGAGTATGTACTTTTCATGTATCACACTTGAGGGAGCACAGATAAGGACCATTTACCATTTTACTTGCTGAACTGTCTTTCAAAGTGCTGACAGTCAAAGTATATGAAAGTCTGAAGTCAGATACATGGAGGGTACACAGTAGCTTTTGTATTGCCAGTCTATTGTAAAGATGTGCTTAAGTGCCTTGGGACAGAGGATGTTCAGAAGGCTTCTAAAGGATGGTGAAGTAGCCCAATAGTTAGGGAACACAAAAGGGCAAAAAAGGCCCTTTTACTTGAAAAATATAATGAGCAGATAGAGGTTGGCATCACTGTCTGATGGAAAATTAATATTTTGCCAATGGACAATGTGTAAGCTTTCGGATAATGTTTTCTGGCCTTTGGAAGTTAGAAACAAACAGCATGTCGGAGAGGATTAAAGAGGGGACTAACAGACAAGGCAATGTATTAGGATGAAATTTCAGATTGAACAACTACCTAGATGGATATTGATGTAGCACAGTGTTCTTAGGTGAACGAAAATGTTTCCAGTGACTGTGCTGCTTGTAATGAAAACATGGATTGCGTTTTTGAACTAGTTACTCATACAACTTGTACAACTTGTACAACTACAACAATTTCCATCAAAACAGTCTAATCACTAGCACTTCCAAAATCTACTTTTACAAACTCTAGATTCATATGAAAGAATGCCTGGTGATGAGTGGTAGTGGGGAATCCTTCCCTTGTCTTAAACTTTTGATGCCATCTAAGCTCTCCGTGCCAAATAGTGTTTTCTGTGAATGGAAGAAAGGCCATATTTTTGATACTGTTCATACTAAAATAAAAAGCACAGTATGAGCATAGGATGTGTTTGAAGACCAGGAGAGTTGGTGATGACAGCTGAAATTTGGCCTGCAGGATGATGTCTTCAGTTGTCATGGAAGCAAGCAAGTAAAGGAAGTCTTAGAGGGACTCAGCTGTGTTGAATTTGGGTCAATGCTAAGGTATCAGTATGAAGGTGATAGATAAGAGATGGGTTTTTTATTGATGTTTTTTGTCTTTAGTTTGAGTGTAGAGCGATGCCTGTAAGTGTGGAGATACACAAAGGTGCTTGAATTTGTGGGTAAGATGATTATAGAAGAAAAGGGGCAGAAAAGAAAGTTTCTACTCTCGTTGTGCATAGTTGAAGCAGTATCAGCTTCAACTTCGTGTGAGATGACTTTGGGGACTTGTTGCTGTTCATGAGAGCAGCGGTAGTGGCTCAGACCTAGAGCCACTATCCCATTTACTGACCAGTCTCTCTGACTTCATGTCGCCTCCATCTTATATTGGGCAAGACTGATGAATCATTTCTTATGTACTTTTTCCATTCATATTTATAGAACTGTTGCATTAACCTCAGCAATCTCTTGTAGTCTGCAGAGCCTTTTTTTTTTAATCATTTATGTTTAAGCTGTTCCATACTGTTGATTCTTTGACAGCATTTCTGATGGCCTTCTAGCTCTTTTATGTTTTTTTTTCAAATGAGAAAACCGAATTGTAATAATTCTCAAGGCACAGGTGTACCATAAACATATGCAGCAGTGCAGTGTTTGCTGTGATCTGTTCCTTTGTTTTCTAAATTTTAAATTTGATTATTTTTCCCCTGTGTTAACCCCTGGGCCAATCTTGGAGTTATAGTCATTTTATTGTTAGTAATAGCCAAAAGCTTGTCATTTTGTATGCTGTTAGGAGTGTATTTTTATTTTTACTCCCATGTGCACTTCTGGTCATTCCTTGAAATTCTGTTTACAGTTTTCTTTTCTTTGTCATTCAGGCTGGGATTCTGTTCTGGAATGAAGAGTTAGGCACTTATAGTAACTATAAGTTACTATATAACTTATAGTTACTTTTACTGTTTATTCTTATTCAGTAATCTGCCTGGATAGATTGTTTGGAAGCTCTACTCAATGCATAACCCCTAAGGAAAGGCTCTAGCACCAGTACCTGTCTGATCGTGATTATGTAGCAAAAAAAAATGTTTTATATGCATATGTATGTAGACACATATATCTTTCATATATGTGTGGGTGTAAACGTATATGTACGTGTTGTCTTCAAATATTCTTCATGACTCTGCCATGACTCTGGCAGACTTCCTGACTCCAGACTGTTTACAAAACATTTTTCTTTGCATATTTTTACAAATTGTTCTTCAAACTATCTCTAACTGCTTTTCTGGCTATTTTAATTTCGCTTTATCAGAGTTTTTAATCCTTTGTGTTTAGAGATTCTTTGTGTTAAGATGATTTTCTTCTGTATTCTGAAGTCTTAGTGATTTTTTTTTTGCCGTCTTGAGTCATCTTTTGACAATTGCTGTGTATTTACTCTAACTTCCTTTTTTCTTTTTTTTTCCGAAATGTCTTCTCATGTTGCTTATGTATCTATTGTTTTAGCTCTCTGTTATAAATCTTTAACACCCTTTTCTTTTCAGTTAAGCAATATTGTAGCTGATCTGTTGGTTTTATCTGTGTATGCAATGATTCCTGTTCAAGTGGTTCTTCAGCATGGAGTCAGTTTGTTCCTTATTCATGTCAGGATTATGTTTCTTTACTTCCATGTTAACTTCTAAAATAACAATTTACAGTCTTAACATCCATACCCTGACGTTAACTCTGTTAACTCTTGTGTTACTGGATTTCCAACATCTGCACCTTTCTAGCTGTCTCCAGCCTGGTGCAGTAACTACTAATGCAGAACTGCACTTCTCCTTGGCACAGGAACTCCCAAGGAGGCCATGCACGTAGTTATCTAATAAAGGAGAAATATGATTTTGCACTGTCACCACCCCAGCCCTATTTACTCTTTTTATCAAAAGGCAAGAATAGCCTCTTTTCATCATGTGGATCTCATACTGTAATAGCTTTTCAAGAATAAACCTATGCTAGATCTAAAAACTGTTCTTGCTTTTTTCTTCCCTTAAATGTTTTTCCATGATTATTCAGCATGTCCCATTTCCTGCTTATTTCCCATATCTGAAGAATGTGAAAAATGCCGTGAAGGAAACAGTCTAGTGGTTCTTAGTTTACCTTGAGTCTGATTATTTTTTTCTGCCTTTAAAAAAAAAAAAAAAAAAAAATGTGGTATTGACAGTTGCCTGTGCCAATAGGTTCATTTCCCTTTCTTTGACTTGGAAAATGTCACATTTGCTATTTCTTTATATTGCTTCAGCAGGCTGTGTCTGGGAAGCTCACTGCTCACCCCTGCCCCCACTACAATGAAGTCAAATAAGCAGCTGGTACCCTGTGCTGAGGAGGCATTCTACAGATTAGCCAAAACCAAGTAATAAGCACAGTTTTAATCACTTACTGTTTAGGCTTGTTTAAAATATTCTGCTCTGTGACTCTGTTTTTGATCAGTTATTAGGAGTAATTAGATGTATCCTGATTATATAGTCAGGGTTTGTATTTCCGATTCTTTTTCATCCCCTGATGAAGGTTTTCAAATACTAATTAGTTGTGATATGATAATTTCATTTCTCTAAATTAACTGATAAGATATGGTAAGATTTACGTGAAATGAGACAATCTCAAGAGCATGTCTGAGCCTTAAAATATTGGCTGAGTCAGGAATTTGTACTGATACCAGGACAAAATATTTTCACTATAGTAATCTTGAGATTAAGTAGAAAAATGGATTGCTGGTGAGAGTAGGTAGAACAGGAATGTTCCAAATTCTACACTATTAGGGTAGACACTATGGGTGGTGTTTCATGTGAACAAGTATATGTGCATACACATCAGCCATTTAACCAGTTTAAATCATTTTTCCTTTAATATTTATTATAAGAGGAGAATTAGTCATATTTTAAACAGCTTGTTTAAAAGAAAAGTAATCTGAATATCATACTGATCATACCTTGCGGTCTCATCTTGGGACACGATGGAGATAGTGACGGGACTAGCTCAGATGTAGGTGTTTAAGGTATAAAAAGGGACTTCACCTTTAAATTGATAATCTTTTTGAGAACTACAACAGTTTAGGTTTCAGATCTTATGTGAAGTATCCAAAGTAACAGAATGCAGTTTAGTCCTTACCACCCTTTCAGGACTTAAAAATGAATGTATGCTTGCATAAATGTGTAAACCTATATAGTACTGTTATTTCTTGTTCTTGAGTGCACATAGAACACCAGCTGATATCACTCTGTACATGTTATGCATCTTTGAATATTTCTTGCAACAACACAGCTGCACAGGTGGAAGTCTTTTTCAGAATTAGAAAGAGTATATATATGTTCTGACCCACTTGGTTGGTCTCTTGCATGCAAAGTAATATTTGGATTGCATTCAGAAACCTACATGGGATCAGAAGAAAGATGCGGCTGATTCCTCTGTGCAGAATTTGAGTACAATATAACCTGACAGCTTCAAATTAACCTGATAATCTTCAATTGGGATTTTGCATACTGTAAATTAAGCTGTAGTGAAGCTGACTTATCACAGCAAGTTAGCTTGTGCGTCTCTGTTTATGCAATTAGCAAAAAGAATGGCTCAAGCTAATAACTTCACTACTGAAAGTCATATACACCTAATTTGTATCTTTCAGTATTTATTGCATAATGCAATCTAATTATGTTAAAGTGTACAGACAAATGCCAAACTGTAAACTGACCCTTTCACAGAGTTTTTGTCTGGTGAAGCAAAATGTTGCAATGTGGGGGAGGGATGTGCTGAAAGGGAGATCAGGAGTGTGATATCTAGGTGTAATTAATCTGTTTCTTTGCAGGGGCCGTGGGGGAGTCCCTCCGCCACCAGCAGGAGTGCCCCGGGGGGCACCAGCCCCACGCGGGGTGCCACCCAGCAGAGGGGCTGTCAGTCGCAGCCGGGGGCTCCTGGCCACCCGCACAAGAGGAGTCCCTCCCCCTGCAGGGTACCGGCCCCTTCCGCCACCTCCTGCGCAGGAGACGTACGGCGAATACGTAAGTTGAGTCTTCCCAGCTAAGACCTACCAAGGCTTGATGGTTTTTGAAAGGATGATACCAGCTATCGCTTTGGATTTGGGCAGAGTCTGCATAGTGTGTTACTAAGTCTTGTCTTGAACCTACAGAGGACATGGTTATCCTTTCCCACTTCTTCAGACTTGAACTATTTTGTATAATTAAAAAGTATGCTTGTATGTACTAACATATAAAGAGATTTTCAGTGCGCTAAGCAAAATAGTTGTGTACCTCCTAATGTATTATGTTAGGTTTTTTCTTTACAAAAAAAACAAGCTTTCAGTTCTTGATTAAAGCTGGGAAAATTATATTATTTTCTAGACTCATTTATGATCAAATAATTCTTCAGCAATTTAAAAAAAAATAAAGCTTCAGTTTGTGTTCCTATCACTTTAACAATCATATAGATACCTCTCAGTAAGCCTTACATATCTATCTTGATTTGTAACATAAAACTTGTAGGGCAGTGGGATGAAAAAAAAAAAAACTTACAAAATCAAAACTATCCATAAAAAATGATTAATCTTAAAGAAAAACAACTTAGAATACAATGTTCTTGTTTCAGTCCTAAAGCTTTATAACCAAGGCTATTTTCAAGACTGTCTTCATTATTCAAGCCAGCAAAGGAGTTCCTTTTCAAGGACATGCCTTTTCTTAATCAGACTTCTGCTTTTCTCTCAAAACCTTTCCTAACCTCTCTTCTTTCTTCCTGTGCTCATATCTACCCTAAATAAAGTATCAACCATTTTCCTTTTGATCAAAAATCTTAAGTTTCTAGGTAACATTTATAGGCTTATGGAGAAAAAAGGTTAATGTCATGAGTCTTAATTGGTCAGGTGTGTGTGTGTGTGTGTGTGTGTATTATATATTTGTTCATAAGAAACCAATGTGGTTTCAATCTTAAGAAAATTCGTACTTGAAAAATATCTAAATATCCCTTGCTGATACCTGACTGACTGGTGAGGGTGGACATTGCAATTAGGTGGTGGTTGTGTCTCAAGGCATTAGGCTTCCATAAGACTTCTCGATCTGATTTTAAAGGACTACAATGTGAACAGAGATGGCAATGTGGTAGAAAATAAACTTGGTTTAGTGATTTCACATTATATGCATGTTATAGATATCAGGTATATAGAGGTTTCACAGAATTGTTGAGGCTGGAAGGGACCTCTAGAGATCATCTAGTCCAACCCCATGCTCAAACAGGGACACCTACAGCACATGGCACAGGGTGGCATACAGACAGGTTTGAAAGATCTCCAGAGAAGGAGACTCCACAGCCTCTCTGGGCAGCCTGTGCCAGGGCTCTGTCACCCTTACGGGAAAGAAGTTCTTCCTCACATGGAGGTGGAACTTCCTGTGTTTCAACTTGTACCCATTACGCCTTGTCCTGTCACTGGCCACCATCAAGAGAGTTTGGCCACATCCACCCTACATTCTCCCCTCAGGTATTTACACATATTAATCAGATATCTCAGTTTTCTTTGTCACTCTATACTGGACCCCTCTAGAAGCTCAATGTCCTTCTTGTCCTGGGGAGCTCAGAACTGCACCCAATACTCCAGGTGCAGCCTCACCAGAGCTGAGCAGAGGAGCAGGATCACCTCCCTCGACCTGCTGACAACGCTCCTGATGCAGCCAGAATCCCATTGGCCTTCTTGGCCGCGAGCGCGCATTGCTGACTCATGGTTGACTTGTCAACCGGGACTACCAAATAGCTCTCCACAGAGCTGCTTTCCAGCAGGTCAACCCCTAAACTATACTGGAATTTAGGTTTATATGATGTCAGGTTTCTGACGTGGTAATAGTTCATAGCTGATTAAATCATATTATCTTAACCTCAGAGGGAATTATTAGAAAATGATTTTGTACTCCATAATTCAAACTGGGGTAGATAGATTTAAAATTGATACAGTAGTGCCAGTTGATCTATTTTTAAGATTACCTTATTTTCTAAATCTCTGAAGTGGAGCTTTGTTAAAATAAAAGTTTGCTAGAACAGGAAACACTACTGTATGGTATATCCAATGTTAAATAGAAGGCATACTATTTCTCCCAGGTGCCCAATTGTACATTACCGAAGTGCCCTAACCATTTATCTTATGAATTGTGGTAATGTGGTAATAGTCATCAGTAATGTTTGTATGTTCTTTCCTAATAGCTGTTTAGCAGTATGTAAGTGTTAAGCACAGTTTTCCAAACCGGAATATTTGAACAGAGTAATATCACATTTTGAGAAATGTCTGTAGAATGAGACCTTTAATGAGATTGTGAGGATCATGATTATTTTATAGCATATGATTTCAGAGCTGCAGACAGGCATATCCAGAAAGTTTACAGAGCAACTGCTAGAACTTTTCCACCAAGGATTAGAAATTCTGCAAGGATCCATGCAGCTTTTCATTGCCTTCGGCTTACAATGCTCTGCTATGTACTCCATAAAATATGTGCAGTATTAGAAGAACTCACAGCTAAATTTGGTTAGAAACCTTCAATCTTTTGCTCTTGTAATTCTGTAAATATCTGCAACAGAGGTTTCAATGCATTAAGTTCTTTCCCTTTTCTTCCGTGGCATAGTCCTTAGTATACCTTATGTCAGAAAATGAGCATGTCAGAATAACGTGAACAGACTTATTGTTCTTTTACTCCTTTCTTCCTCCTTTTCTTTCTTTTTCTCCCTTTCTTACTGCTTTTCGGTAGTTTTATTTAGTCCTAAGTATGTCAGACCAATGAATGCGTAATATCTAAGAATAACCTACCCTATCCCAATCTATTTCCTCTCAGTTTTTCTAGAGCTTAGGAAGTGATCTTTAAAACATATAATCAACATCCTGATTGTTCCTTCAAAAATACCTGCTGCATCCTGAAAAATTAGAAGGGTTAAACTTGGGAACAGTGACTTATCCAAGGAACATTGTGCAACAGGTGAAGAGCCGTGTTCACTTGATTTTAGAGACTTTCTGACTTGGGCACAGGATCAACAGAAATAGATGATCTTTGCTGTCCAGTGTTTGGAAACTGTAGGACACTTGTCCAGAGCTTGCCTTTTACAGAAAGGCCTGCAGTAACCAGCACTGTAATCGCTCAGTTTTCCCATATATATGTGTCACTGATCCAAATTGCTGGATGATAGGGGTTTCCCTCCCAAAGTTACTCAGCATATTAGAGTAGCAGCAACACCTGCATGTTTTTCTAGCTCCGTCGCATGCCTTGTTTTTCCACTCTATTGCTAGTCTTGCTTGGGTGCATCCTTTAGCCGCAGCACCTATTCTGTGTGGATCTCATTTTGCTGCTAATCCCATGGCAACCAGTTAGCATTTTTTTTTTTGTGAATGTTGTTTTTTAACAGCTTTAGGATCAACTTAGATAATAGGGAAAAAAAGGAGACCTCTATGACCAGCCACCTTTAGAATTACTTATTCTTGTGTGTTTAAAATTCCCGATTTTCATTTGTATCCAATTCTCCTTCTACTCATATCTTCAAACTACTCGGGTTGGGAGAAAGCTTACGCATAGCATGACCAGAATTATTTTTATAATACTTGCATAAGAGAAAACATATTAGGCGATCCCCAGATGTATTGAGATATTTGCATAATCTGGGATTTTTTTCTTAATTATAAGAGAATGTTTTCCTCCAAGAAGCAGAAAATTTAGTATCAGTTACTTGCTTTTCTCGATAGTGCCTATTGCTTAACCAGTATCAAGTCAAACATAAATTAGAACTTAAGATTTCATTCTAAATTACTTCTACTATTAAAACCTCTTGCTGAGCTTTTCTGCCTTTTGCTACTCTCCTCCAACAGCTTCAAACCTTTGAAGCTTTTTCTAAATTACAGCAGTGTTTTTGAAGTTTCATTTTAAGATTAGATTTTTATCTTATACTTTAATAAAGGTAATATTCTGCACATATTTGAATTTTTTACTTTGAATATGTGTGCATAGATTCCATGTCAAGTGAATATATTAAACACTTTTGGATTTATCCAAGCTGAACTTCAGGTTTAGGTAGCTTTAGGGATAGATCTTTAAACTTGGTTTTGAAACACATTGTTGTGGTACTATGGGGAATGTCCACACTAAAAATAAAGGTCAGCAAAGTAGCAAGTTTCCCCCTCTTGGTGTAGGGTCAAAAATGATGACAGAGCTTAAGTTTAATCTGGCCACCTTAGTGATGTTGTAGTTTTCAGACAAGGGTTACCTTAGCAAAATTTCATAATGCAGTGACTGCATGTATGATTTCTAACAGTTTAAATTTCAATTAGAATGTGAGATTACTTTTTGTAATAAGAAATTAAGATGAAAGGTCTACCAAGTAGTTCCAGGAATCCTTTCTAATGTTAAATTGTAGCTTGAAAAAGAACACTATGTACATTTTCAGTTATAAACAAGCATTTTTTGAAGTTAAGATACACATTTGAGTAAGGGTGCATAGAGTGCTTGCATGTACAACATAATGCTGATAACAACCTTCATCTAATCTTTAAAATCCATGTTTAGTTTGATTTTGGAAGATCTTAAAACTTAGAAATAGCTAAGTTCTAAATACTCATCCAGAAACGTACTTCAGGAAGTATATTTACAGAATTGGTGGATAAGGCAGTGCTTTACAATTCAGCTTGTTAAAATTTTTAATGCTAAATATATCCCCATGTCTCATGGGAAAGAACATGAAAGAAATAACTAAAACTTAATAGCTTATGATATCCAGACAAGCAACAGCAGATGTGGTGCTGTATGTATGTCATCTTAACTAAAGTTCAACTCTGCAACGAGTGTGCTGACCACCAGGCTAATGAGTGTTCTCATAAACCTGAGAAAACCCCTCAGAAGTGATTTGTTTTACAGATGTAGGGGAGAGAACTCAAGGGTGGGTGATGCTTCACAGGTGATGCGTGTGGTGAATGAGAAAAGATACAAATTCAGACTCTGGTTCATGTTCCCATGTCTGCTCATAAAATACAAATGCATCCATTAATATAGAGACTGAAGCCAAAGAGTCTTTTATTTACAAGCCATTCTGCTGAATAACCTGTAGCCTGTTTAATGCCTCTTCCTCCAAAGCTGGTTCAAATTATCATGGAAAAGTAATTCAGTTTTCATCTCAAGCATCCAGACTCAGTTCTGCAGCTTCTGAGTATTGTCCAGAAGTGGAAACTATATCTCCTTTTCTGTCTGAAAATGCCACACACTGCAGGTGAGTTTAGTGTGAGGAATTTTGAGTAAAAGGTCATGAACAGCAGCTCTTTATGTCCTGAAGTATAAGGCACAAAAGTACTTTTTCTTTCATTCTCCCAGTTGGAATTAGGTGGATTTCCCCCAGTTGATGCTTTAATGTCAGTTTGTAGACATTTGCAATCTCTGAGGTCTATTTTAGTTGACCTTAAAGTTAATGCTTTAGAGAACCCTTTTAAGACCTTTTTTTATCTCTTCATGGAGATCAGCTGAGGAAGGTACTGAAAAAGCTAAATATTAGGATAAAGTACTCCTGAAGCACTTCCTTGGAGCTAGTAAGAGGATGTTGATTTCACAGGGTAATGTTTATAAAGTAGACTTCTTTTTCTCATTTGTCTTGCATTCATTTGCTCATTCCTTGTTCTTGGCTGAATAAGGAAGATCTATACAAAAAAGAATGGGATGAGGGAAAGTGTTTTTTTTACAGATGATCCTTTCTCAGTGAGGGGAAAAAGAAGAGGAGAAAAGAGAATTATGCAAAGAGAGGGCCAATACAGAGGTAACAAGACTGAAAAAACTCAAAATTGGATTGAGTTCTAGCATAAATATCTCACTTTCCAGGATCTGCACCATCTTTTGACTTACTGTGGTCTTTTTGTTATTTCAAGAAGTCCCAATACCTTGTAACAATTTTATTACCTTGCACCAAGTTAATTTCAAATATCTCTTAGTTGTCTTGAGTGTGGAGATATTTTGTTCCTAGAGAAGAGTTTGAGGTAACTCCATTCTGTAGGAGCTGAAGGATTTTTCAATGCCTCCGTGGAAAATGTTGTGGATTTCCAATTAGATCTTCTGTGTGAGTTTTTTTTTGTTGTTGTTGTTGTTTTTTTTTGGTTTGGTTTTTTAGTGGAGAGATTAAAACTTAGCATATTAGAAGGCTTAATACTGTTCTTTAATTTGAAGTGAATTCAGTTAGTATGTTTGCTTAAAATGAGAAAGGAAAGCAAGTTCTTAATATCAGAACACTTTTAACTCAATGTTTTCATAATATTTTTAGGTATCAATATTCTTGTTCTGATACATTCATTAAACTTTCTAGCTGAGTAGAATAAGCAAAAATAATTCAGAATAATATATTTTGAAGTTAAATCATCCCTCAGCTTGTTTAGCTTCATTTCAAACTTTTTTTCTGCATTTTCCTTGCTGTTTGTTTGAGAGAATTGAAAAATCTAATTTTCTCAGAGATCTATGTGGCTATGAAAACAACAGAAAGCTTTTGTTGAAGGGAATGTTAAAGTCGTGTTTTGTTTTGTTTTGTTTTTTAATTTCCCCCCATCTACTTTGAAGTTCAAACTTACCCTATCTGTATTTTTATTTTACATCTGTATTTTTATTTTACTCTCAATTTATTGCAGGTTGTTTAATCTGGTAGTTTTAGTAGGTCTTTCTGTGACATGGGATGCGCACAAGTGCTTCTGGATTCTGACACTTTTTTCCTACCATTGTAAAAAAAATAATAAAAAGAGACTTATTGGCCTGGTTTAAGTTTCACTGCCTGTATTCACTAGCTGTTTTTTTTCTTCCCCAAAACTGAAGATATGAGGAATGAGGATAAAATATACTGGTATTTCTCTCTTGTTCTACTTACCTTATTTATTCTGACTGAAAGTGCATTAGGCTCTTAAATGAGACTAGATGAAAATTTGTGAAATAAGAGCTTAGTCTGTGCATATTTATGGCCAAAATCCTTAATATTTTCAGTCAGAGTTTAGAGGGTAGTAGTTCTGATTGCCCTATATTCCTGCTGGTTTGAGTAATGGGTAGAGGTTTCTTCTGCACAGCAGAATGGCTATTCCTTCCCTTTAAAATAGTAATTTACTGAAAATATTCTTTATTGTGCTATACTGATGTACTCTCATTCTCCCACCTTCAGTCTCTGTGTACAGAGACTGTTTACTCAGTTTCTGTGTACAGAGATTTTTTTGGATATGATAGTTAATCTTAGCAGAAGGCATTTCACCAGCGTTCTGTGATAAGCTACTGTTCTATGTATTCATTTAACAGAATGATGAAGAAAAGGAAAATACCCCAGGTATATTTACTTGGCTGAGGAGAACTGGGAAACTGATTTCTTATTGATTTGCTTTTTTCTTTCTTCACACTGCAAATGATCTTTTTGTTAAAATGAACTTTTTACTCTCTCTTTTCTACCTACTTTTGTCTTGTTCTCTTTGAAACATTGTTAATTCCACCTAAGAAAGGGCCAAATACTAGTCTGTCATTGTCACTGCCAGCAGGTTATAATTTAAAGCCACCATTTCCTATTCTCCTTGAGTAAGGGTATGTTTAAAGTATTTAATTATTAGAAAGAAGTCCAGACGAGCAAGACTTGCGATGATTTATGTGTTGGCTAGTTGTAGAAGTTTGGTCTAAAACTTCTGTCATTACTTTCATTAGCTTTGGACCTGCGATAGTAACTTACCCTTTAGTATATTTGAAGTGTACATATTTCCACATCGCAATTCGTTTTGTTCATGGAAAATTTTCATCCTTCGCACTGAACACTTAAGGGTACCAGGGCTGGTCTCCACTTCTGAGATTTAAATCCATTGCAGGCGGCATCTTTGGGAAAAACTGTAGGCACAAACTTTCTCCAAGATGGTTTGATTCCTGCCGGCTGGCTTAGTAAAGGATATGTGAGCCAGGTTGGAGCCGTTTTCCAAGCTATATCCCTTCCATACACCTTTCAGAAGATCTCTCTTGTAACCCTTCCTGTTATTTTGGAGGAATTATTAAAATTAGCAGAAGTCAAGGCAGTATTTCTTGGTGTTTCGAATGTTCTGTGGAAAGGCCATGCCATTTTAAGACTATTATAGCATTTTCAGACCAGTGTATGCATTTTTTCCTTTATGTATTGGAAACATAAGCTTTAAAGCGTATTTGACTAAATCGCATGAGAGAATTTTCTGGGGTTGTCCTAAGTAGTTGAATAGCGAGTAATGGAAATAAAATTTTTCCCTCCATAAGTTAAAAGATTTAGGGGTTTTCTTTTGAGCTAGGAGAGCAAATATGGCTTCACTACTTATCATTTATTGATTACTAACTACTTTCTGCGAGGGGACAGGCGAGTGTATTATATGTGGTAGGTATAACTTTATGAAAAAAAAAGATTTTAAGTAAAAAGCTAAATATATTGGAAGTCTAAAAGTCTGGAACACATGCTGGAAACTTAACAGAGAAAAAAATGTGGAGGTGAAATTTGTGTATTCTATAGAAGGAAATTACTATAGCCGTGCCTGTCAGTGATTATCTGGGGTGTACTTAACTAGGCTCAGCTCTTCCATAACAAAGGTTTCTTCTGTACCTTCCATTGTATTGGTAAATAAATGGAAAAAAGTTTTTTCATTCAGGTTAGCACGGTATTTTATTTCATTATGTTTCAGACAATTGAGCAGTATTTTGCATAGATACCAAGTAAGATAAGAGAAAGCATTCACTGAAACCATAAAATGTATAAAACACTTTAGTTAACCTTATTGTAACCTTCTAAAAGGAAAAGTTTTCAAATACTGGATGATGGAGAGGAACTAGTATGTCAGACCATACTAAGTGAAAGCTCTGAAGTGTGCTTGAGCAGCCTCTGCATAACTGGTATTTTAAGGGATTTGTTCATAGTAGAAATGCTCTGGAATTTGGATCATTTAACTCTTAGTGGAACAAGCCATTGAAAGCAGCTGTTATTTTTTACATCATGTTTTACCTGCATTTTTTTAACATAGACTTGTTCTTTTTAAGTATAAATACAGAAATACTGTATTTAGACTGGAATAACTGACATAGAACAGATTATGATAATGACAACAGCGTAGATTGATCTTGTTAAACCTAAGTGACAAGAATCCTACCTATTAAAGCTAGATACCAAGGATATTTTGCTAGATATTTTTCTAGTCAAAGCTTAGACACTCTACTTTGATTCTGCTGCTTTTGTTCTTACCCTAATAAGGCCCTTCCTATTTCAAGTTTGTTCCTTTGGGTTTTTTTTGTCTGTAAGAAATCAGATATACCACAGCTTCAGAGTAATTTTTCTTCTTTTTATTTCTTGGTATTTTTTTTAGTAAAAGAGTTAACTGTGATTAAAAGGACTGATTGCCTGGTTCTCCAAGAATACCTTCGTGCAAAACTTTTCTAAAATGTAAGGGAAAAGGTTAATCTGCATCCTCTACTCGGATGGCTGATGTGTGTATGTACTAATTTTTGGATAGATGGGTGGGTCATAGTTGGCAGATCTGCTGAAAGGAGACCAAATGTCATGGAAATGTTCTGGAACAGAGCAAACAAGTTGTCTGAGATGGCTTCTGCTGTTCATCAATGTCTGTGCTGTTAACAGATGTCTGTGTACTGCATCAATAAGTAATAAAGTGCTTGTTCATAATAACTGCCAGGAGGCAATGGTTCTGGGTTTGGTGTGTGGCTCATCAAGAAAAATCCATATCCTTATCAGATGGGAGAGAAAATGCTAAAGTACTATCCTAATTCTTAGCTTCAGGACAATGAATTATTCAAAGGGAAGATGATTTCTACTCTTCAAATGGGACCAC
>JAWLRI010000853.1:1568960-1579411 GCA_034781795.1 Crypturellus tataupa | reverse complement strand
GTACTATCCTAATTCTTAGCTTCAGGACAATGAATTATTCAAAGGGAAGATGATTTCTACTCTTCAAATGGGACCACTTCCCTTGGTTTCCTCACCAGCATTTAAATCAAAGCTTGTTTCTTTTTTTTGTAGGCCTGCTGATGGACTGTCACTCATTTATGCATCAAAACTTTCACAGATGTATTTCTGCTAACCAGAAATATGGCTGGCCTGTTCAGCCTGGAGAGGGGAAGGCTGAGAGGGGATCTGATCAGTGTCTATAAATATCTCAAGGGAGGCAGTGAGGAGGATGGGGCTGGCCTCTTTTCAGTGGTGGCCACTGACAGAACTAGAGAAAATGGCCAGAAACTAAAGCATCAAAAGTTCCATGGAAACTTAAGGAAAATTTTCTTGACAGTGAGGGTAACAGAGCCCTGGAACAGGCTGCCCAGAGAGGTTGTGGAATCTCCTTCTCTGGAGATCTTCAAAATACGCTTGGACAGAGTCCTGTGCCACATGCTGTATCTGTTGATTTGGTAGTGGTATGGGTAGTATTGGTGGGAGTTTACCTAGGAAATTTCCTCCATAGGAGCAATGCAATTTCAGGTGATGGTAAAGATGCTATTAAAATCTAACAACCTCCCCCTAAAACACTTCTAAAGACAAAAATTTTGCAGCTTCATCTCTGTAGTTTCAAGGCTGTCCTTGGCTCTTCCTGCTATGGAAGGCTTTCCCGCTGATATCTAGAAAGTTGCTAGTTTTGAATCACTGGAGGTATTGTGGTGTTCTACCATGTAATCTGTCATTTTGGCATTCCTTGCCTTACTGATACCAGTAGTTTTATAATTTTTAATCATTGTTGAAGAAGTCTGCTTTTGCAGAAAGGGATTGTTCATTTGTGAGACTGTGTCCTAATTTGATAGAGTTGATGAATACACATATTTTGAAAACACCATTCTAGTTCCAGATACAAGTTTGTAAGTTGATGCCACAGTTGAAAAGAGATCCAATCCAGTGAAAAGTATCTTCACCAAATATCCCATTCCTTTGGTGAAACTGGATGAGATACCCCAAATATACATTGAGGCCTGTGAGATATTTAGATTAGGTTTCCTAATTCTGTGTGATATCACTTCTAAGGATCAATAACAAGGAAATGTCAGTTTTACTCGCTTAGCTCAGATTTATTGTCAAATTATAAATTAAGTTCATTGGATTTCCACATTTTATTGTCAAGTGTTTACCTTTTGCTCAGACTCCTTTGCAGCTTTGTTCCTGGAGGTAATGTGGTTTGTTTCAACTAGGTATTTAAATCTAGTGCTATTTTAGGAAGATCAGAATTGGAGTCCTTCAGTAGTGCCTTAGATAATGTGCTGAATGCTGAAACCCCAGAAGTTCAAGTATACGCAGAGGGCAGAAGAAAGTAGTAAATGATGTGTTTCTTACAAACATTATTTCTAGGCAATTTCATTGCCTTTCCCTCCCTATGTGTGAATATTGAATTTCAGCTGAATTTCAAAACTTAGGATGTGCTACATAAGTCACTTACACAATCTTATTTGGATGTTTTGGTTCCCAAAGAGCTTTCTTTAAGGTCACAAATTGAAATATGTATATTTCAATATCTATATTGTTTTTTTTCTGTATAAGCCAGTGTGATTTTCCTAATAAAAACAAAAGATAGTGTTTAATTAAAAATTCTCTTGTTTTTCCAAGCATGTGGTTTCCAATAGCTAAAAATACATAATATATTAAACGTAGGAGGCCTTTTAGGTAGAGCTAGTTAAATATTAATAATATTAAGATTTTGCCACTTCATTGTCTCTGTATTCTGGCACAAAGCTATTTTAGAAAAGTGCTCGCTTTCCATTTTAGAAGTAGGCTGATACCTTGTTTCTAGAGTGTGCTTAAGGTTAATATTGTCTTTCTTTTCTGTCCTTTCAGGAGTATGATGATGGTTATGGGACTGCTTATGATGAACAGAGTTACGATTCCTATGATAACAGCTATAGCGCTCAAGCACAAAGGTAAGTTTGAGACTAGTTTGTGCTTTAACTGCGCCTTAAACAGTCCACAGTTAGAAAGTTGATTTCACTTACGCTAATGATTTTAACCTCAGGATTTTGAGTTTGCTAGCGGTGATTTCCAGTGCTATTTATAATCCCAGTATCAAAACAGTATTGAAAATGTGATGAAATATAAATAGATATCTTGTAAGGACAAAAATTCTTTTTCAGATTGTAAATCATTTTTTAGCAGTTCGTGAAGTTTATTTGGGAAAGATTTATTTTTATTATTATTATTTCTTCTCACTAAGGCTTATAGTTTTTTTTTGTTGTTTTGATATTGAGGAGGATAATAGGGGTTACTTCATTACAAAAAGACACTAACCTTTGCCTAGAAAGGAGCAGTTTATAAAAAATGTTAAATAATGTGAAATACAGAGCTCGTGGAATTTTTATGCTTTCAAAACATGGCTATATTCAAATATTTTACCTTAATATTTTACATTGCTATAAAAATATATATATTCAACTCCCTTGTATAATGAATTTGAATCTCTTGCCACCTGTCTTTCTCCCACTGTACTTTGCCTACAGTATTTTTAAGTAGTTTTATTCTCTTAAGATTTTGCTTTTTTTAAAAAGTCTCTGAATATAAATTCAATGATATGCAAGACAAATTCTTGTGTAAGTTTTTAATGATGAAAGAACCAGATGCAGTGAATTATAAACCACTTCCTTGTTTTAAGTCATAGTTAAAACTTAATGGCAAATATAAATGAGAGATTTAGTGGCTTGGCTGATGGTACCATTATGAAGTAGTTATAATGTGCACATCCTTAAAAAAAAACAAAAAACTTCTGTGCATTTTTACTTGGCTATAATTTATTCCTTTTTTTCCCTTCCCAGAGCAAATCTTCATAATTTGAGCAGTAGTAGCTTTTGTAATGTCTTTGAAAACTTGCTTTCTGCTAAATGTGTTTAAGACAACTCTTCTCAGTGCAGCCTCATCTGAAAAAACACTGAACTACAACCAAGACAATTGAGGACAAAATCCCTTTAGACTCAAGATTGGGAAAGCTTTGTTTGCTGATGCACCCAACTAAATATCATGGAATTGAATAGTATCTGATTAAAAAAAAAATAGTTTAATGAAATGTTGAAGTGTTATCACTGTTTTAAACTGCTTTGAAGTTTCTGATCATGATGATAGTAATACTCTCCCTTCTGATACTTTACTCCTGAGCTTTATATATCAGTTTTCAGAAGCTTACAGTAATATAAGCTATGTCAGCAGCAGTACAGGACCTCCAATATTTGAGCCTCCACAGAATTTTGCATTCAGAGAGCAGCTGCTGATAATTTATTTTTTCCAAAAAGATTACCAAAGAAATAGTCCTCAAGTTTTATGTTGATAATTCTGTTCTGCGTTACTGCTTCTAGTGTTGGTAGTAGGTTTTATTACACACAAACATTTGAATTTCATTACCAAGCCAAAGAGACCAAGCCAAAACTAGAAATAATACTTCCTTTTTTTATAAGAAGGTACTTTTATTCCTTTGAACTAAAATTAGCAAAAAGCAAATCTTCTAAAGAATTAAATTTTATTATTGTACATAATGTACATCATCCTTCTTACTTATATGTAAAAATACATAAAGTGTATTCTTAGCCTGGTCTAGAAAGACATCATAACACAAATTTTTATTTTGTAATTTACCTGTAATTTCACAGTGTATTGATTTAGATTTTTTTAATTTATTATTTCCTGAATGATTGCTGCTTTTCTTTATATATATATATATATATATATATATATATATATGTGTGTGAAAGAAAAACACGATTCACTCGTACGCTTTTCGCATTCTGCAAACACTCTTTTTTTTTCTGGCTTGGCAAAATAATTCTGGGATTGTATTGGCAGGCAAAAAGTAATAACTATAAGCAGCCATCTGAGCTACCTAGAACAGCTTTCCTGTCTTTGAATCTGAATATCAAATAGTAGCCCATATTGCAAAATGTCATTTGGAACCACTGAGAGTTACTTATCACATTTAGGTGCATTACAACGTCTTTACTGCGAAGCACATTCTGGGAGAGAGAATTGTATTCCAATTTCAGCTGTATATCAATTTGATGCTTTGCCCTCAAAGTGGGAAAGGAAAACACATTTGAGCAAAGAGGACATTTACATGTTTAAAATGCATCCTTTACAGATTAGCAGGTGAAACAATTTATTTCCCTCCACAGGGGAGGGGAAAAGGGAATGAAAATTCTGATATATCTTTTAGTTTGCTTTCTGTTAATGAGGAAACTTCAAAAATGGCTCTTAATTTATTATTTACACTAGTTTAGGTGTAGGTATATAACCCCTTTTCCTGAGTTTCAGCAAACTTGTTTTGGATTCACAGGGCTATTTTTGTGTTTCTGATAGCGTGGAGCCAGTTGTTTTTGATTTTCCACAGACTTCTGTCCAGTGTATTTCCCCGAAATTATTTAGTCTGAGAGAGTCTGGAGTAGGGTGATATGCTCAGATATGAGGGTTAACATGCTGTGCACTTGTGGGCAGTAAGGTATTTAGGGCTTTGCATGCCTTTATGAGCTTTATATATACAATTGTACTTTGAAACATTTTTTTAATCTACAATTAATTTTTATAATATGACTAAGCTCCAAATACTGCTTGGGGATACCGTCTAAAAGAATTATTTTTCATGTTAAATTGACATTTAAAAGATATCTCTAAGAGCTGTATCAAATTTGAATGGTGATGTTCATATTTTTTAGAAGAGATGTGATAGATTAAAGCTATACAAATGCCAGCTAACATGGTTGATCAAGTGGGCTGTTCAGTATTTTTGTGTTTGAAAAGAAAATTTTTAATGAAATATTAAATTCATAAAATCAGGCTAGCGACTGATTTTGAATTGGCCGACAGACAGTTTCACCTGAATAACATGTCCAGAAAATGCCAAAAATCTGTGGTTATTGAATCACCATGAACACCAAACTAAGGGAAGCATGAAGACTAAAATTAATCCTACCATACAGCAGTAGAGGGGCTTTTCTGAGGCTTTGCATTACAGAGGCAGTAATTCTTTACCCATACCTGCCCTACATATATATCCACATATATATGCAGTAGTTTAACACGTGCAGTTGTATGCTGGACATGATGGTTTCAATCTTGAGGTAGAATACGACTTGTGTGTGTGAAATGCCACCAAACCAGCTGCCTCTGGTGGCACTCGGTGCTGACATTCGTTCTGTGCATGCAGTTTTCACCCGTGTATGTGGTTACCTAAAACCTACCTGATGCCTAAAGGACTTCCCAGATCCATCTTGATTTGTAATCCTTCTCTTGGATGTATTTTAATGGTCTAATGTTAATGCTAGGGCAATTCTATTATGAAAGTTCGAAGAATATTATGGAGGAAACTAGGAGGATTGAGTTGATGACACAATTCAAATCTGTAGATTAATTTAAACATTTTTTGTATGAAGAAAAATTCTGTTCCTTTTAAATCTGTGAAACACTATGTTACAAATTAAGAGAGTGTGATTTTTGTCCTTTAGAGGCTCCCTGCACGATCCACACAAGTGTTTGTGAAGACAATAATAGGGCAAAGGAGAATGGGTGCCAATAAATCAGTTGGCCCTGTCAGTTCACTGTTTAATGTTCTCCAGAATACATAAGATTTATCACGGAGGAATTGTAGAATAATGGTAGTGTATGGAAACAAAGTCCACCAGGGAGATGTACTACATCATTCGGATTTAGCGCTGCCATCTGCTTAATAGCGTTGAGATGACTACAGAGGTACTTATGATCAACCATTCATAGCAGTGACAGATGCTGCAGTGAGTTAACATGCCAGAGAACAAGGTTTGTTACTAAAATTCAGATTATGTGACAAGGTTGCAAAGAAAGGGGGTGCCTCTTACCTCTCCAGCAGCTTTATAGGTTTGCTATTTGCTTTTAAGTTCATTGTAAAGATAAAGTGACTAATACTGTTACCCCCAAAATGTTGAGAATAATAGAGAGACGCTATTTGTCTGCCTTAGACTATGCAGAAGTTTCAAGAAATATTTTACAGGCTTTTCTGCTAGTATTTACAACTAAATGGAGTAACTTTTTTTTCCTGAAAAAAGGTATTTTCAATTAGTGTCATTGTTTTTCACCTACAATAGAGTCTCAACCATAGACGCAGTGAGTGGCATGTTATTCTCTACATACTCTGTGTCTGTTTAGGGGGAAAAACAATGTTAATTTGTACATGTGGTAATGTCATTTGGGATTTAATTGTAATTTAGCTCTATCCTTGAATCTTTCCGGGAGGAAAAACTAATGTAACTGAAACGGGTGCTCATGCACAATATCTTTCAGCTTTAGATAAACAGTCTGGGTGACTTGACCTTCCCTGAGTTGCGGAAGCTATTGAGTATTTAATCTAGACAGTGATATAAAAGGGGAAGATTAGGATTTACTACTGTTTTAGCACTGTTTCATTTTCCCCATTTGGTTGTTAATGCTCTAGCCTTCTCTTGAAGGTTGACTTGAGCATCAGGTGTTTCCCAGTCACTTTCTTGTGTATGTTAAAAAAAAAAAAAAAAACCATTTTTGTTTCAGATTGCACCCAAATGACAGACATGAAAATAACTACAAGTTTCCCAAAGTCTTAGTCCAGTCAGGCTAGTCTGAAATTCTGGAGGGAACTCACATCTCCTGTAGTTATACCTGTGTTACTCCTAGTAATATGTAGCTTGCTGTTCATAAGATAATGATTTTTAATAAGGTGCTGAGCATATTGGTAAGAACCTAGTTCATGGAGGTATTACAAGTAGTGTATAAAAGTAAATTCCTAATGTTTTGCTTGTGGTGCTCAGTATGTTAAATTTGAATTAAGTTTGTCAGCAATCGTGCATTTCCAGGGTATGTAAATGTGCATTATATGCAAAATAGTGCCTGCTACTGTCACTTTGCAAGGTGTAATTCTCTGGATTTTAATGCTAGTATCTGTTTGTTTTTCATGTTCTGACTTGTGCAGAAATGAATCTGAGCCACAGCAGTTCTCTGCAATAATGAAAATGTCCAGAACTTTGCAGTTTGTTTGTGCAACTGGTACAGAGCTTATTGGAGTGTTTAACTCTGTACAAGTCAGGCCTCTGAGCATTCACAGAATAATGCATCTTTTAACTGAAAGTTAGTTCCATATTTTGGGGAATGGATTAGTTTGAAAATCCCTGCAGCCTGTGTAAATTTGTATGTCCATTTTATTGGAAAAGGTTTCGTGCAGTCTTTCAGTAGAGCTGAAAAAAGTAGAGCTTTTTAAGTTTTTTTATCCTTTTTTCACGTATTGTAACAAGATAGAGTATTCAAAATTGCCCTTTCAGCACAAATGTTTCTAATTGTGACTTTACATACCAGTTTGAATTGAAATAAAATTTATTTGCAGAAATCATTGATCTGCAAAATTGTTGAATGGGAATACACTTAAGGCAATTTGAATATAATGAATGGAAACCACTATAACATCTCCAGAATAATTCTGTTTCATTTCTTGTATCTAAATATATCTAAATTTATTTTAAAATGAATCTTGTACATATTTTCAAAATATTTAAAGATAGATATAGTTAATGTCAAAGTCTTAATATTTGGGTGATGCAGAAAAAGGATTTTGTTCTACTTTTTTCACATGAATGACTTTTACTTAAACTGCTAAGCAACCTCTTAAACCTGTGTGTTTGAATTACCCTAATTAGAGGATGAATATTGGTAGGATTTGGGCATTTTTCCTTGGCTGACTACACAGCTGAAGTCATAAGAAAAGGTTAGGTCAAGAGGAGGATATTTGTTCTAAGAAGCCTTTAATAAGGAGAGAAACTCATTAAAAAGTGATTACATATACAATATTGTGGATTAATAGTGACTTTTTAGTCATAGTTTTAAAATATCTCAGTTAAGAGGGGTTCCAATTTATTTGGAGTATTTTTTCACAAAGGTAGCTTAAGCCCTGATAATGGAGGTAAGAGAAATCAGGTTTAGTAAGTAGCAAAAAGAGCTTGACACATTTTGGAGGAAGTGACCAATAGTAAGGATTTAAGATGCTCTAGCAATGATCACTGGTCTTTGGATACAGCATGCAGATAATCAGGCTTGTTAGAAGTTACATTTATTATGAACTGAAATAGTTTTGCAAATGTCATGAGTAATTTTCTACAAATTTCATTAAAAGAAATAGGTACGAGGCTGCATAGTCTCTATGATTAGAGGAATGCAGCATCGCAAATTCAAACTGTTTGAAAAATCTGCAGAGAGCCTATTTATTTCTCTGCTCTTGGGCTTGTAAGCAGTGACTGAAAAGGGAACTTTGCTGGAAAGTCTCACTTTATTAGTAAGTGTCTTGGTTGCATGACACAGGTGCAGGAGAAATCAAGTTTCCTCAGCTCAGGTAAGCAGAATGAAAGCTGATGAAAATTTGACACTTTTGCTGCTTGATAGTCAACACACTGCAGCTGCTCACTAGCAGTAATGGAAAATTGCAATTTTATCTTTTGTAGACTATCCTGAACTCTTTGATAAGCTTACTGGGGAAGAAATGATATGCTACCTTTCACTGTGGACAGGAAATCATGCATTTAATTGGGCAACACTGGAGAAGGGCAATTTGGATGCAGAAAAGCTTTTTAAATTTATCTTACTTGTTTCTCCACCTTGAATTTTATTTTATTTTTTAAGAAAAAAAATGTCTGAGACATGGGAATTGTGACTTTATGTGCAGCTTTGGCATCATTCAGATGCCAAAGAGTGGAAAACATTCACTATCCCTCAGAAATTACAGTTTATTGTGGAATAATCATATCAGATGAAAGCAATACGGGATACATTTGGAGCATACATGTTGATACAAACAGTGGAGCCCACAGAAGGAGACAAGCGAACTCTTGGCCGTGAACTTCACTGGGATATCTTTTTAGCATAAGTGGAAGTCACCTGCTTTATGGTCCTTGGAGAGATAAGACTCAAACTTTGCTTGTGTCTTGTGTAAGGGATGGTAAGAAGGCAGCAGCAATCTCAAACATGAATGATGATTTATTTCTCAAATGCTTTGAAATCCCCACTCATGAGTAAGAGCAAAATTATATTTAAAGTTTGAAATCTGTGCTCTATTCCTTTAATAAATTAGAAAGACATGATGTATTTCTTACCAAGCTGTATTTTGAAGGACAGAATGGTGACATTCTCTGTGCGTGTTTTGGGGACGATATTTTATAGGGCATGTTGTTATCTTGTGTTCCAATCTGTGACATGTTATCTCAAATCTTTAACATCTCACGTAAGATCTGAGAGAAATAATCAAGAGTTTGATTGGATAAGAGATAGATTTAATACATTGCTCACTCTCATTCCCATATGGCAATGGGTGCTCTTAAAAGTGCTTGACCAACACTGGTCAGATCTACTTTAGTCTCTGCTGCTTCCCTTGTTCTGAATGGCCTTGTCCATTGATGCATCCTTTTTCAGTCTTCATGTCGGTTCAGATCTCTGTGTCAGTTTTAGGGGTTACAGCACACCTGATGCATCCCTGGATGTTAAACCTTCTTGTTCAGTTTTCTCTGTCAGGGATCTAGTTCACTCATCCCATAACAGGTTTGCAAACCGTAGAAATGTGACGTGGGCATGACCTGACTTTGATCTTACTGAACCAAGCCAGAGAGTTAATATATGTCCTGGGTTTGCATTCTGGGGGGGGAGTTGATGCTTTTTTTGTTTGTAGAAAAATGTTTGAAGCTTTGTTTGTCTGCCATGCTTGGGAATGAATTGCTGCTGTATTCTGCTTATTGTTTCAACACAAAAGCTGTAGCTCCCTGCTACTGCTGCTGCTGAGAGAAAGCCTGGTGTGGTCTGCTTGAGCCAGTATTGGTGCTCGCCATTTGCCTCTTATACTAAGAGATTAGACTTAAGTGGTGTTCCCAGACAATAATAATTGGATATTTCAGATGATAAAACTGCTAATGTTAGGACAAAGTCTAGTCTTCTGCTAAAAATATGTAGATGAACATAGTTCTGCACCTACTAGTGATGGAACATAGATATCTCTGAAGGTGTTTTGCTTTTCTTCTACAAAAGTGAAACTTAAAACCATTTCTACAATAAAGTAGTTTCCGATAATGATAGCTAAGGAAATCCTTGGGAGGGCACTCTGGTCATCTTTTAAGACTATATGAAATAGCAATTGGTATTATTCATAAGAAACTAATAATAAGCTGTAAGTTAAAGAATAGAATCATAGAATCCTTAAGGTTGGAAGAGACCCTTAGAGATCATCTAGTCCAACCCCCTGCTTTAGCAGGGACACCTAGAGCACGGGGCACAGTGTGGCAACCAGGTGGGTTTGGAAGATCTCCAGAGAAGGAGACTCCACAGCCTCTCTGGGCAGCCTGTGCCAGGGCTCTGTCACC
>JAWLRI010000853.1:1551826-1568860 GCA_034781795.1 Crypturellus tataupa | reverse complement strand
GTTCCAGGCCCCTGATCATCCTCGTGGTCCTGCGCTGGACTCTCTCCAGCAGCTCCACATCCCTCTGGTACTGGGGGACCCAGAACTGGACACAATACTCCAGATGTGGTCTCATCAGGGCTGAGTAGAGGGGCAGGATCACCTCGCCCTTGACCCACATAATACCACAGCATATTTTTTATTTTAGAAAGCTTTCATATATAGGGCTCAGTTGTTCTTAGATCATTGTCTCTCAGTTTATTGATGAATAAAGCTATAAGAGTAGTTTATCCGGTATAGTTGTGCCAAGAAGTGGCAGAGCTGGACACTGCATATTTTTTTTCTGAAAGGTGCAAGAAAGCGTGGATTTCTTCTTGATTCCCTTGTTTTATGCTACTACTAAAAGATGAGTTAAATCTATGTTTTTGAACAATTCCCTGGAGCATTAAGATCAGATATTCAACTCAGTGTTCCAGAAGATTTTGGAGATATGAGAAGCTTTGCTATAGTGAGTAGTTGTCTTAACAATAACGTTTGGGATGTGTTTCTTCCTTCTTGCTGTTGACAGATGTTTTTTTGAAATCAGAACCACTTGAGCCTGAAAAGCTGATAGGAAGTTAGCAAAAAGTGTTGTCCTTGTGGAAGAGTTCTGTTCAGATGTGATTATTATAGATCCTGACTGATACAATTTCCCTTGCTAGAAACTTGCTCATTTCTTCTTGCTCTTTGCTGCTGTTCTGTGTCATATCTTTGTGAGGATGCTTGTGTAGCTATCCTGAAAGCTACCTTTCTGTGTTTGGTAGCTTTCTTTGGTCTCCTTGAAAACCTGCCCTGACTTTTACCTAAGGGATCAACTCCCAAGCTGCTCTTGTATCAGTGTGCCCAAGAAAAAATGTTTTTTTCCTAATTCAGAAGAAATGGTTGCAAAGAAGCTGTTTTCATCACCAAGGAAGGGAAGAATATGGGTTCAGTTTGTGCTTAGAAATCTAGTAACCAGGCTTGGTGATGACTAACAGTGTTTGCACTGAACTACAAGCTTGCAGTGAAGAGCTTTTCATTTCCTCGTAGCCATCAGGCTCCCTGTCTTACTACTGCTATTTCAAATGTGGAAATGGCATAATACCTATGGGAGGATTCCCGATGTAGAGGGCTGTGTCAGTCACATTCATTAGTCACAATATATTCTGTCTGTCTTCACGTAGTTAATGCAAATACTACAGAAGATCAACAATGTGCGGTTGACATGCTGATTCTAGGGTTGTCCCCAAAAATAGCTTAGTGAATTATCCTGACACCCACATGTACGCTAGCGTATTGAAACTCAACTGTTCTGTTGATCTGTCACCAATATCCCAATTCTCTAGTCAGAAAAAAAGCTAATAGCGTATTAGAGGGAGATTCTCATTAAGACTTAAAAGTAATGCTTGTAATTCTCAAAAAATCATCAGTTTGATAGAAAAGCCTGAGAAAGTTGGGTTGGATTCTAGGAGAGGTTACCTGGAATACCTCTAAACTAAAGTATTTGTCACATAAGGCATAAGGTCCTAGGAAATTGGCAGGTAGGTACTCAGTCTTTTGTTTAATGAGAGAAAACATCTCTTCTAAGTCTTTACTTTCTCAGCAAATACAGTGCTAGAATCTGAGCTTGCACAACTGGATCTCAAGCTGCTGCTTGGAGAGAGAAGACTCTTTCCCCTTGGGTGTATTAAAACCACTTAGGCTTCACTTCACACTTTCACTAAATATTACAGGATTAATGTCCAGCTCTCAGCAATTAGAAGCAGCATATTTTATTGTTGTTTGCTAATCCCTTTGTACTACTAAGTGGTTTGGGAGGTTCCTGGTTTTTATGTTGACATGGGAGAATTGAATTTTTTTCCTTTTTGGTCTATCGGAAAGAAAATTGAGCAAAGACTTTGTGTTGGCATGAGAATAAAAAAGGCATTAAATTTGAGTAGATACAAACAAGGGTAGATACAGAAGATGGGTTTCACAATTGATATTCCTGTGTCTGTTATACTTGTATTCCTTGATGGTTAGGAAAACACTTAAAGCTCACCTGAATATAATAAATACAATGATTCATGCATGTTTGTTTTCAGGTAGTGCTTCCATCTGCTACTAGGCTAGGTTTTTCTAGTCGTTTTGTTTTACTGATGTAAAATTAAAATTTGTAGTTTTGGGGCAGATTATTAATGCTAAAGGTTCTGTCCACTAATAAAGATGGATCATGGTATGCTTTCAGAATAAGCAGAATGGGTTTTTTTCCATTCCAGTTTTTGTGTTGCAGTTTACATTCCATAAAACCAGCTCTTTTTTGTTTAATAGATATTTTAGGTCTATGAAATGAAATCCTCCTGAAGTAATTCTGACAGGATTGACAGATACAGCAACAGGGCTCAGCTGCTGTATATTTCTAAACTAGATGACAGCCTTAAAATAATCAAATACCATGTGGAATGATAGTCAGTGTCAGTTTTAAGTTCCTAACTGTCTGAATAGATTGTTTATCTCTGAGCTGCTTCAGGACAAAATTATATTATTTCCTATTCTTCAAATTTTGTCCTTGTTACCAGTCTGCATTGCATGGGCTGACAAACTGTAGATAGTGTCTAGGTGGATTTATTTTCAATTTTTTATTTAAAATGTTAGTTCATATTTGTTATTCCTACCATACCCACATTTCTAAGTGTACATGTGCAGACACTAGGATGTTTATTCTTCTAGGCTGGATTATTTTCTGTAATTTAAAACTGTTGTTGGTTGAAAAGCGAGTGATCTGTCTGTTTTGTAATTTTGTTCAGCTTAATTGTCATTTAGGCATTGCTTGTGTTACACAAAAGCTCTACCTGCTAACTTTAAGAATGTAAATTTCCTTTTTCTCTCTGATTTTTAGCTTATGTTAATAATCAATCTTAGATTAGGAACACTTTGTCAATGTTGGTAATTGCTTGTTAGTGATCGTGTGTTAAATTGATTTCCTTCTTGGTCTAAAGTTAAAGATTTGGTACCATCAGTTTGCAGATTGTTTAGTTTTGAAATATAAACCCTGATCAGGATATGGGATATTGAATAATCATTTATCTTTATGTTCTTTTTTATAAACGCAACAAATTTAGAGAGTTCTGATCTCCTCCAAGCGTGTTTAATAGACTTCGATGTACCTAGACTACTGAATAGTATAAGGGCTGTCTGCAGCTACTATAAGAAACATGAAAGCATGATGGAAAAGTAACATGGAATAAGGCTTATCCTGAGGTTTCTATTCAGTGGTTTTAATATAAATAAAAATGTCATTATGAAGCAAGTCAGAGTTACAAAATTGATTTCCACTGAAAAGCAGTTTCAAGATTTTTTTCCTAGTCCATTGTTGAGTATCATCTCCTTCTAAACCTTATAATGAATTTTGAAGGCTGTTTTAGCCCATGGGCTATAATATTAGTACAGATTCTTGAATTCTAGCTGCTGCAGATACATTATTAAAATGATAGCCTTTGAATATATGCATATTCATTTTGTTTTGAAGAGTAGACCTCAGACACCGTGTTCATTCCTCAGATCAATATGTTGCCTGTCCCTTGTGGTTTTTTACCAGGGATTTTTGAATTCACTGCTCTGGTTAAAAGTGAATGTTTTTAAATAGACTTGTCCAAAAGAAGAAAGATGCAAAGGCAAAATACTAGACGGTGGTAGGTATTGAGCAAAGAAGTGTGTGAAGCAAAGGATTTGCATTCAACACCTAATCTTACCACTGTTTCTTCACTGGAGCTCTTAGACCATCTAAGTAGTTCATATTTAACATTTCATATATCTTCAGGGAAGAGTGAAATCAACTATGTTTATGATTTAATAACACTTTTTAGTAAATGTCCAGAGATTTCTTTGAAGGCACTTCACCAAAAGATTTTGTTTTGTTGGTGTATGAGGCTTTTGAATTTGTGTTCCATTTCCCAAGATTTCACCAGTATAAAAAACCCACAGCATCATTTAGCATTATGCACCAGGGACTCAATATAAATAATCTAGAGTTTGCTTTGCTTCTTGTTAATAAATAAGTAGGTCTTAGGCTGTCATTGTGTCACTTGAGTGCTAGACTTCACTAGTGCATGACATTCCCACGTCTTACAGGTTTTCTCCTTTTCAAAGGTAGAATGAGATGATAAGCACTATTTTTCAAATTGTAACTGTTCTGTCTTGTTCCCTTTTCTCTTCCTACTCCCTCCTCCTCCCTTCGTATAGTGGAGCAGATTACTACGACTATGGGCATGGGCTGAGTGAAGATACATACGACTCCTACGGTGAGTAGCGCTATGAGTTGTGTGGCTCAAGTAGGAAAGGCTTCTGAAGAAATAGTGTAACCAGAAAAGTCTCCCTGAAGAAAGTTTGCAGGATAACTGCTGCTCAGGGATTCCTGACACATTGTTCCACCTGTGGTTATTGTGACAAATGGAGCAAGAGGTTTTTGTGCTCTGTTAGCTACTCTAATCTTGGAAGTGGGGCAGTCCTGGGGTTTTAAGTACTCTTGTGTACTCTTTTCATACAGCATTAGGTGTTATTTAAGAGAATATCAGGGATGCATGGCCTGAGTTCAGGAGTTGTTCACCCGGGAAAGGCAATGCTTCTAGTGTGGCACAGCTGGTGGTATGAGCTGAGGACATGCTGAAGTTCTCTGCTGCATCAGGACCTACCTGAGTACATTTTAGACGTGTAGGCTCCTTTGGTATTAGTTCACTTTCAAATTGCACTCATGAAGTCAAGCAGGGAGCCATTATGTAAAGGTTATGAAAGTACTTTAGGTCGCTAATAGACTTGAGGGCAGTGGGTAACTCATACGGAGACAAAACAAATGCATAATGAAGCAAAAGGCATATGCCAGTGGGATAAATTACTTTTTTTTGAACCAGAAATGCAGTGGTGACAGGTTTAATTAAAGAAATGTGTTACGGATTAGAAGCATGAAGCACGTTAAAAGGCACCTTTGCTTAAGGGATAAATGTTAAGTCTCTGGCTAGAGATCAGAGAAACAGAATTATTGATCACTCAAGAGCCTCCAGTGCAGGAGGATTGCTAGTAACTAATGAGAGTTGTGATTCTGAGTAATGGGTATCATCCACAAGAAAGTATTCTGTGGTGTTATTATAATACTTTGCATACATCATTACAATTCTTTTTCATTTAAAAAGCAGACACTCTTAAGCTGACTTATTTTCTCATATGGAAACAGTAGTAAATACTTGAGAGAAAGTTTGATTACAACCAGTGGAGATCACAGAATCACAGACACTACACTTGATGCTTTGTTTCTTAGTGCAAATAGATCCTTAAATGCAGAGTTGGATATCAGTCATCACCTGTACAGTATGTAAGGAACATTGGATGCTTCAGGCTAAGGTTCATAACCCTGCATACTGAGTAGAGAGCTGCCTAGATAGCTGTCCTGTAAAGTAACTGAACTTCTCCTCTGAGAATCCGAAATCCAGAGGATGTAGGAGTCCCTAATGGCACTAAAATGAAAATAAAACAAATAATGTGACTCTTCAGCCTACTGATGTTGCAAGTCACTTGAAAAGAAGCAAATAGTCTGCTACTCTTAGGCTACTTTTGCTGCTTAACCACGACTGCGACATAGGGGTTAGGCCAGGACTCTTTTTTTTCCTCATTTGAATCTTGTTTTCTGTGTGAGAAAAGGCAAGAGGTTGATTCTCATCTGCTTGTTCCCCAGTAATCAAATTGTGGAGACTTCACCCCTTCCAGCCTGGCAGTAGAACTGAATCTGTGCAATTTGTCTCCTGGACAAATGTTCTATCTGCTTAATGGGATATTTAACCTACAGTCCATTGATGACACTAGAGTCATAGCTGAGGTAGCTTAGATGAGATTTTTTATAAAGGAAACTGAAATTGGACACTGGAACTTTTTCTGCTGTATAGTTCCTGTCAGCTGATTTGAGGTGTCTCAGGGAGTTATTTAGCTCATTTAGAGAAGTTTAGGGGGTTCTTTGTTTAACTTCCTATTCAGCAGAAAAGGTGATGCTTACATTTTCATTGGCCATATCAAGTTGTTGGGCTTTTGCTTCCACCTCTTTTTTTTTGCATTGTGCAAGATTCATTTAGACTTTAGCAAGAACTTCTGCTTTTCCCAAAAAGCAGAGCAAGAAGCAAATACATTTTCAAGTGTAGGGACTTTGAGGGTTTATTTATTTATTTATTTGTTTTTAATTATTATTTCTTACCAAGGTTCTGATACTGATTTTGGCTTTAAGCAATTAAAACTCCCCTAAGTCTTGTTTCAGTGGTTTTGTTCAATTTATGTCTGAGGATTTTTCATTTGCTGCTATTTGGTTCAGATCCTCCTAATGGTCACTCTGCTGCTACAGTTGACTTTTGGCGAGCAGACCCAACCAATTTCCAGGGACCTAAATAGGGTGTTAGTGCTGGCACTGCCCACTGTTGTGCCACCGAGCTCTGCGGGTAGCTCATACAGACCTGTATTACAATACCCAGATTTCCTGGTTTAGATTCAGGACTTCACTTTATTTGAGTAAATACATTAATTCACAGTTAGATGAACAAAAAGTTGAGTATCTCCAAGAACGTAGACAGAAGTCTAACTCTGCTTTTGCTACTTCCAGGGCAAGAAGAATGGACCAACTCAAGACACAAGGCACCTTCAGCAAGGACAACAAAAGGAGTCTACAGAGACCAGCCATATGCCAGATACTGATTGTACTGTCTGATGTTGTGAAATATCCAATCTCCACCAGTCCTGTATACTGTTCAAAGTAATTTTTTCTATGAACAATCCCTTTTTATTAAATCAAAGTGCTTAAAAATCTGAATGGATGGACTGAACTTAAACTATGTTGTTGAAAGAACAACTTGGACAGAAAGATATGTAAAACAAGGAATTTTGTTATTTCCAAACTGTATTTGAAAAATAGGCAATCAAAAAATAACCTTTGATTAACTAGTGTTAAAAACTAGGTTTACTAAATATGTTAGTCCATTCTTTTAACATAAGCGTAACCTTTTATTTTAAAGGTTTTCAACAGTTTAGTTTTTAGTTTTTATTTTCAGCCATTTGCTAGTTTTTCTCTTTGCAAATATGCGTAAAAAGGGAAGCAAAGTACAAATGCAAATAATGTGGTATTTTGTAACTCGAGTCTTGAAATGTTCTGTAGTGTTAAGCAAAGTTTTACCCTTGCTTGATACTAAATAAACTTTTGAAAGAAAAACAGTGTGTGTGAGATTAATTTTATGCTTTATTTTTATAATAAAACTTCATAAATAGTAGTAAACAGGGAGAAATCCATTTAACAATGATCAGCATAAAAGGCTCATATTAAAACATTGCACACCTTAAAAAATGGTATAAACCTAAATGTACACTTATATACTCACCGTAGATTTAAATGATGTTTAAAGTATCCAAATGGTATGGATCTGATTGAGTGCCACATTAAATCAAAATATTTTTGTTTAAAATGGTTAAAAGTAGCTAATGAATTTTCTGAAAAAGATGTGACTAGTTTTCATCTTGTTGAGCGTTTTTTCAATAGCGCAACTTTGGAATTTTTATGAGAATTTTGGTACGTTAATGACCACCTCGCTCCGTGCTGGAAGCAATAAACACAAAGCTTTTAAAGACTTTCTGACTTGACTAATTGAGGTCGCTTTCGTCAGAGGCAGAGGATGTGTAACCCTTAAAACGGTCTTCATTTGCAAAGGTAAATAAATCAAATAAGATTTTAATCTCAATTTATATAACCAATAAAAACAGGGAGAATACAACCTAGTTTCATTTTAGCGTTTAGGGAAGACTTCAAGATCACCTAAATTTTCCTTTTAAAACGTTCAATTTGTGCTAGTAATCTAAAAAGCCTTAGCTTAGTTATTTTAATTTGGACAAACTATTCCCTATTAAACAAATGTAAAACCTCATAACCAACAGTTTGTAGTATATTCTTTCCCATAAATTCTAGTAACTTAAATGTAACATAGAAATGTTATTTAATGCTTTTTATTTAATCATTCAGTTTCTTTTTATTATAGTTAATTTGCATTTTTTTCAGTTTTGATTTGAAAGTATTTCATATTTAGTAAATTTGTTTTTCCTCTTGTCAGGAAATCCAACTCCTTGGAGAACCAGGAGAACAAAAACCTAAATCTTCTCATGTTTTGGTAGGTATCTTTAATCATCTGTGAAATTGAGATAAAGTGCCTTTCAATCAGGTCCTTAAATATTTTTGCACATGGGTCTTTAATTACATAATTTTTATAGGTGTTGAGCCTAACACTGATCAAAATTATTGACTACTCTGTTTTTACAGGAAAAAAAATCACAACTTTACAAAGCAATATGACATTAAACTATCCTGGTGTGTGGATGGTGCTGTTTTTTGGTGCTTACTGTTTGCCTGCACCTGTGATTGGAAATTAAAAGCTACTCTTAGATTTGATTATATTTCAGGTGACTAGGTAATTTCATTAAAGATGGGAAAATGAGTGCAATTTTATTCTAGTGGTGTTCAAATGAGAACTCTAATCCAGTCAGCAGACATGTCTGTAAACTGGTCGGACAAAGCTGAAGAAAGCATTTTGTAGAACATAATTTTATGCAAGCATTTCTGCACGAGTAGACTGGACTTAGTACAACTGAAGGAGGACAAGTCCACTGAGAGACATTAGCTGCAGAAAAGCTTGCCTTACTGTTTCCGATTAATACATAAAGTATAAAATAATTTGGCTGTGCCTGTGCTCAGACTAAATATATATTTTTTTTTCTTTTTTTTTTTTTCTATTTGGAGTGGTAATTATTCCTGTTAATTTCAGGAATTCAGTGCCTTTAAATTTGTGCTTTAGTGCTCAGTATTTTGAAAGGTTGCACATACTGCACTTTTATTATGGATACTACAGGTGGCTGCTCGCAGGGGCAGACAGAAAACCATTTGCACAAAGTGGATTTGAACACTTTTGAGACTATTTATAAAGATTTAAAGAAAAGGACCTTGTAAAGGTTAGCAGTGGTCATTTGAGATTACTGTTTCCTAGGGCTCTGTCAACTTCCAGTAAGTTCAGTACATTTCAGTAAGACCAGAGCTGCTGCAGCAGAAAGATTATATAGATCATACTAAATTACATATTGGTCAGATCTTTCTATTGACATCTTCAAAGCTGCATAATATCAGGGAGTGTTACATAAGCCACAAAGTCTTTATTGGTGAACACAGAATTTTACATAAACTGTAATATGAGGAAGCATGATGCCTTAGATCTAAAATACTGGGTAGCAGGGATGAGTAATAGAGGAATGACTGAATTGGAAGTGACTTCAGCCTGCCAGAGTGTTTATCCAGCTTGTGTTTCTTAATGACAACTTTTCTTAGTCCCTGCTGTAGGGAGAATGAAGTGAATAGTGTAATTTTTCTGCCATCTCACTGCTGCTGCGTCCCAAAAAACCTCTGGATGTTGCACGTAGTGTGTGCCAAGCCTTTAGTAAATATGGCTCACCTTGACCAAAAGGTTAACATATGAGTCCAATGATTTCTAATGTTTTAATGAATTTAAGAATCTCTGTGATACAAACAAGAAAAAAAAGTCTGCATTTTTACCATAATATCATGGTATGAATTGCAAAACCAGTCTCCCCTCTTCAAATCCCGCACACTCGTCCATCTTATTTCTGCTAAGAAAACGCTGTTTTTATGCCTCTCTCTTTTTAAAAGTTTATGTAAGTGCTCATGTCTTATACATGTGTATGAAATGAATTACATCAGTCCTAACAGCAGCTTTTAAATATTCTTAGAAACTGTGAATTTACAATAGAAGACTTCTCTTGACAGTTCCTGAAATAACATGTGTTAGCCTTGTGTTCTGTTGTTGCATCTATGCTTGGGGACTTTTTTTTTTTTGTTTCTTCTTTAGATTAATCTATGAAATGAAATTTGTTAGATTTTGTAGAAGGAGAAAAATGATCTAAAAAGATGCCTTTTTTTTCAGTGTAGAAATCAGCATTCCTTTATTGCAACAGACTTTAGCTAGAAACATTCATCCATTCTAGTAGAATATCATGTTTTTTTACACCGGTCAACTGTTGTGTATCTAATGGTCAAACAAATATGATAGTAATTGTAATTAATCAAATCATTAATTTGTCTTTATCGAACAGAAGCTTTTGGTCATGATTGCACTGAATTAGTAGCAGCGCGTTTTCTGCAATGGTTTCCATAAATCTACATACATTTATTACCTTAATTGCCTGATCCTACTGCTCGCAGTCTGGCAGTCTCCAGAGAATCAGTAATCATTAATCTCCACATGTGTACAAATAAATTCCATTTTGTTCTTTTTCAGGGACTTCTGCCACGTTAATTGCGGACTGCTTAGAGCATTGTACTTGTCAGCGTACCTGGGCAATGGGACTTCGGAATATGAAAATCCTGTTCTGCATCTCTTGTACTAAAGCCTTAAAGTGTGTAACATAATACACTTCTTTAAAAACTGTATATAAACTTGTAGCTGATTAGTGATCAACAGTGTTTTGTTTGGAGCTCAATAAAGAATTTTTCATGTCAATTCCTGTACAGAGCAATAACGCAGCCTCGTGTTCCTTCTTAGCCTTATGCAGCAAGTGTGAGAGAGAGACAGAGAGAGTGTGAAGTGCCATGTCTGAAATTCAAAAGTGCTTTTGGAAGTAGCTTGTCTGATGTATGAGCCACCTGGATAAGTCAAAAATGAAGATTAGTTCTGAAGCTTTTCTTATTAGCTGAATGTAAACAGGCCTTCTCAGAACAAGATTCCTGGTTAGAAATAATGCTCCAACTTGCATTTCTTTCAGTAACTTGTTATATAATATGAACATATTTTAATCCCTGTTGAGGATATTATACCGCTTATTCTTGGTCTTTGCATAGAAATGCTTTCTCTTATAGTATTATACAGTGACACGTTTTCTAGTGGTAGAATCCTGGATGAAGCTTTTATGCCTTGATAAATCTTACATTAGTCATTTTTGCTCACTGCTTTCTCTGTTTTATATTAATTGTGATTGTGAGAGTTTATTACAGAAATAAACTTCTGATAATTTAATTCCTTGCTCTCTTTTTGTAAACGCAGCTCGCCGAGCATGAGTGTCATCCCATACCTCAGGTATATTTTTCTGTCTGATCGAATCTCATTCATCTCCTTTTATTGTGGAAAAGGAGCAATATCATTTACTGGCTTCTTCACACCGAATACCACATCTTCAACATACATTGATATTTTCTGATTATCTTTTTTTCTTCTTCTTCTTCTTTTTGAGGACTATGTAGGAGAATTTAGTTTTCTTATTTTTGACACTTATCTTGATTGAATATGATACGGTTTTTAATAGGCTGTTTAAAAAAAAAAAAAAAATAGACCGTAGCATGAAAAAGTCCGTCTTTACTTTTTAACTTTGACCACTGAAGCTGCAATTTCATCAGTTTTCTCATAATCCTGAAATGTTTTCCCACCGTCTTTTGCTATACTACAAATGGATTTCTGCAATGTTTTCCACAGCAGTAGATGGTGATTATTGAAATAAAAGTTTCAGAATGGATTCCCTTCACACTTGATAGGCAGGAATGCTGACCAGGTGTAAAAATTGTATATAAATACTATAGGAGGAGTTCGGATAAACAATGCAATTTCAGTAGCTGTGATTTGGACCAGACACTAACGTTACCAATACAATCTCATTTGAGGAGCGATAAGAACAATTTAATGAGTAAAACATCAGCTTTTCGCTCCTGAGAGGTGGACTGCTATTCAATAAAGCTACATCAGAAGCAGAGCTTCCTAAACTCGATGCTAAAATGATTTGCTCGTATGACTAATTCTTTGATGTCGCTGTATCAGGGCTATTTCTGGGCTGCCCCTGTTGGGCTTTAACCTTCCTGGTGAGACAGCAGCTCTGAATCTCTATCAGTTTTATACCATGTTGCCTTGCTTAAGGATTTTAGGGCAAGGAATGGAGCGTACTACCTAAAATGCATTTAATTTAATCGCACTAGTGTTTCCTTATAGGATTGGTATTCTTCCTGAGGTCTTCATCTTCCTGTTATAATTCATCTCCCTGCTTTAATTATGTTTATAACTGAAGCTAGAGGAATAATTCCAATCCTAACCTATTCCTAATAATATGACAAGGACTTAGAACATTTCTTTTTATAAGGGTATTGTGGAGTGTCCTTTTCAAGCTGAACTTCTCATCCTTCAGGTAAAGGACCTGAAAATGTGAAGCTCAAGATACAAAATGGGGAAGTTTTATATTTCTTTTATAGATACACTATACACACACATACACCGACATGTCTGCTGATAAACAGGATCAAATTTGACCTTGATAGTTGCTGCTTCTGCACACACCACTTCTCGCTTTGTTCTAGTGATTTGGCATCATTTAGCTTTTTGTAGGTGCTGTCACAGCTCACCTTGTGCACAGCAAGAATCGGAATATCTCTGATATCCAGATCATGGCAAAGATGAATTAGTTGAAAGGGCTGAGGACTCTTTTTCACTAGCGCAACAACTTTGTCCAAAACAGCTACATTTCTTCAATAGGAAGACGAAAACCCTCTGGTAATGGAAATTATCAAAGGTATTTAGTGTAAAAGCACATATTGCAAAAACGATAGATGTTTGTGCAGTCTCAGATACTTGAATGAGTTTGCAGCTCGCTGACCCTTGTCTTCAGGCAGTCTTTTCATAGAGTTGCAAGTCGGGAGAACATCCTTGGCAAATTTGTATTTTAAAAATGCTGAGAAACTATAGCCAGGGGCAGAAATAAATCTGCTTTACTGTGTAATTCTTTAGGTTCGTCATTGGAAAGTATTAAGAATTCATGAAATGGTGATGCTGCTACTAAAAATAGAAAATTAGGGAGCAGGCTTAATGGAAACCTCTAGCTTTCAGTCAGAGACATGCTTGAGGTTTATGAAATTAAAATTGAGATTTAATAAAGGTATCTGTCAAAACTTCTCAGAAATCTTTTACTATATCAAGTAATCAAAATAATTCATGCTCTTTCAAGAAAGAAAACTCCTGAACTAGAATTCCTGACTAAATGTTCTGCTTTTATTAGCTTGAATGAAATCAAATGCAAATCAGTCCATGGAGTTCAGTTTCTGCTTTCAAGAAGCTAGACGCTTCTCTGATTTTTAATGCCATTTGATATGCCATGATAAATGATCTTTACTTAATTTATACCCTTACAGAAATTTAGAATTAAGAAGGAAGGATTTACTCACCAAGAAATGCTTTGACCCTGTTGTAAAGACAGAGTCTTTTAGTGACTACTGTATTCTGATTTTTATTTCTCTCCTATGCAAACTATAGAGAACTGTTAAGGTTTTCCCAAGTAGCAGCCTGCTAATGCTCATTGTCTCCTATTGAAAAAGTGAGCAGTGACTTATGTTATTGCCATTATCTGTTTGGCAAAGATCGTGACCCCTAAACACCTCCTAAAGAGGTTTATAATTCATAAATTTTCTTGGTTCTTCTGGGTTTTTTTTGTTTTTTTTTTTTTTTAATTTATGTGGAGGTAGCTGTTCTTTTTGTTTCTCTTCTTGCGAGGTAATATGCAGACTTAAGATGCTGACCTCTCTTCATTCAAAGTACATTAAAAAAAAAAATCTCATTCTGATAATGCAGGTATGGGCGAAGAGCTCAAAAATCTGTAGATATAGTTACACCGTTAAATGTGTATTCACTGATTTGAGGCTCTTACTAAATCTTTTTTTTTTAATCTTTGTATCACAATATAAATATTTATTATTTTAAAAATTCATTGGGCCTTCAGGTTATTTAATTACAAACTGTAAAGCAAATGAGAAGACCAAATATACATTTGATGAATGCTACCTTTGTGTGTTTTAGAAGTCATCTAACTTTAATGAATATGTTCAGAATTATTCAATGTGTGAAAACGAATCTTATTCTGTTTACTTAGTAGTTCCATTATTTTTACAACAGTCGAGGCTCTAACAAATTAGCTAGAGAAACAGTTAAACTTTTCTAATGACAGCTAAATTCAGCATTTGATTAAGACTACAAGTACATCCCTTTCAAATTTATTTGAAGAATAACTTATTTGTTAACTCACAAATAGAGACCAACAAAGATTGATGGAAGACTTAAGAAAGTATAAGTTAAGGAAATATAGATGGTCCTTAGGCTAGACAAAAACTAAGTTTAAGAAATTTTGCCACAATTCTTTTATGAACATTATAAATCTGTATTATAAACAGGAAACTGTTCTTTTAAAAAAAAAAGTTGTTAAAAAGTATTCTAGATCCTAAAAGACACTTTGAAATTCATAGGGTGCTATGGAAGATGAAAGCTTCCAGATTCCAGAAAATAACTTCCCTGAGTTTTTGGTTTACTTTTTGACAAGCAACATTCCAGCACTGTTCATTTGGACCTATTTGGTGTTAAAAAGGTGGGTTTGTCCCAAGATCCTAGACCAACCCTATAAGAACAAATCTAGGTCTCAAATACATTTTGTAATCACTGTGTTATTTGTAAAAATACAAAAAAAAAAAAAAATTATTTATTCCATATCTGTCTAGTCCGGCACTGGAATCCCTCTGCAGCAGTAGTAGCAGCTAGCAGTTTTCAGGGTACGTGCTTCCTTCAGAGGTGTATACAGGTGGTTTTTGTACATGTCACAAGGAGTACCCCTTTGAAAGTTCACTTTGTCTATTCCTATATAATATTTCTATGCACATACTTATAATTTAACATTTTTGCTAAATGCTCTTCAGAACGTTTCAAAGGAGGGAGAAGATATCTTACTGTGAGCTACTTAAACCCTCGTTTATAATTGGTTTATATTTATGGTTTATAATTGCATATGTAGGGAGAAAATAACAAGTGGTAAATTAATCTGGTAGCGAAAAAAATACATAAGGAAAAGTTAATGTTGGATGTAAAAGCCTTGCAATTTTAAATGAGAGATTAGGCTTAAATGGAAGCGATTAACCACAGCAGCAGTTGCATTTGCATGAACTGGTTTCTATGGCTTTTTCCACGTAGGAGGCTAGATTGAATGATCTAATAACCCTATCAAAGCTTGAGATTTGTGGGTCAATAGTGAATGTATGCAGCTTCTAACAACCACAGCATAAAAAAATAAAGCATTTTTTTTTCTGCAAGCTGGTAGAGTAATCAGTGAGGACTAAGATAATAAAAATACATTTTATTAATGAGCATGAGCTCTTCATTTCAATTTGGTGGAAATAAAAAATGCTACATGTCTCTTAACTGCTTTTGCAAATGGTAAGCCAGTTATTTACTGATATTAACAGACCAATACAACTGCTGTTCCTGATGTAAAAACCATGTAGAAATCTTATGTATTGCTGTAGCTGACTTGCAAATTATGCTCTTTGGGATAAAAAATCAGAATCTACCTATCGGTTTAACAGAAGTCTCTGTAAATTGTGTTGAAGAAAAGAAATGCGGTGGGTTTTTTTTGTCGCTTTTGATTTATGAATCTAGAAAACAGATGACAACCTCGCTTGATTGCCGGAACTCCCTTTGTAGTCAACAGAGGGAAAGGAGAGCAAAGAATATCCAGCTTTATCCTCAACAGGAATGTGGTGAGATCAGATGACTCAACTCCGAAAGCTCCTGATTCTTCATCTTTGACGTATAGGTGGTTAACCTTGGGTGTTTTCACTTCAGGTGTCTAAAGTGAACTGTGGAGAATCCCAGTTGTAATTATTTGTGTTTCGAATTCAGCTTGATGCCTTGTAGATAGCAGCAAGGGTTGGTGGCTTGACATAAATAGACACCTGGAAGAATCAGAGATAGCGTATCTCAGGGTTGTGTGTGGAAGATGTGGTTGAATACGCAGTATCTGTATTCCCAATAGAGCAGATGAGAAGATGAGCACATAACTGTGTTCACTACTGCCTTCTTTCCCCTCTTCCTTCCATCCATCCATCCACTCATCTGCAAATAAAAGATTTGTGCTCTGTTTCTTAAAACCCAGAAAGATAAGAGAACAGTTAGGGAACAAGTCACTTTGGAAAAAAAACATAAGTAGCTATTTTATGTGCATATCATCAAATAACTGGCTTTCAGGTACACTTCATATGTATTTTCTAAATACCTTTGCACTTTTCTTTAAATCACTTTCCTTCTACTATGGATCCTCATATATTTTTATCACACACTATCAGCTGCTTTTCCTCCAGTGTGAAGACTCTTAGTCCACTTAGTTAAGACTTAACGTAACAGATTTATGGTATTTATAGTTTTATTTTCTGTTTTGTTCTCTAGGTTCTGTTACAACTTTTCTAGTCGGGAGGTCTGAGATAGTTGGATCCAATTAAAAGATGAGTAGATTGTGTCCGGATGACTGCTGCTTCCAAAGATTTGTGTTGGGCCTTCTTGGCATGTATGTTTATCAGGACACTTTCACACACACTATTTTTTCCACATCCTTCTTCTAAACATGGCTGCATGTTTTTCTTTGCACATAAGCACTCTAAATCTATGGATTAGATAGAGCAGTCGCAAGTAAGAAAAGGTTTATGGTTATGTGTAAATGAGACTTGCTGCTGCAGGAGGTTTAAATGGGATCAGCTAAAGGAAAGAGAAGCTAGAAGTTGTGGTTCAATTTCTGTGCATAAAGCTTAATGCATTGACAATGGGAAGTAAAAGATTTCCTATTTCAGCATAGTGCCTAAAATATTAGTATCTGGCCCTCACTAATATCTCAGTATATTGGAAGGAAAATAAAAATAGAAGAAAAGAAAAATAAACACCTTCAGTTATATATAAATATGTATAAATAAAGATCTCACAACCTCTTTGAAAGCTCTTTTCCTGTGTTTAACCATCTTTGTGGATTTGGTTTTTTTCTATTTATTCAAAGTTCCCCAAGTTGTAACTTGTGCCCCCTGCCTCTCATCCGTTCATTTCTTATCTTCTAGAAAAAGTCTGACTTCCCCTACTCTTTGAGAACTAATTAGTGTGTTTTAAGACAGCAATGAGACACTCCCTTACAGCTGTGTTTTTCAGGATA
>JAWLRI010000853.1:1524950-1551726 GCA_034781795.1 Crypturellus tataupa | reverse complement strand
CCCTACTCTTTGAGAACTAATTAGTGTGTTTTAAGACAGCAATGAGACACTCCCTTACAGCTGTGTTTTTCAGGATAAGCAAACCCAACTTACTTTCATATGCGGAGCCCATTGCTGAATGTAAAGAGATTTTCTTTACCTCTCTTTTTCAGCCTGATAAGGTCTATGTTAATAGCAGCCTTGCACTGTGGAGTATTTGCTCCTAAGCTTGAAGCCTCATTTTGGTTGCTTGAGGTTGGGTGGCATTTCCTTACTGCCCCTCATGAACTACTATTGAAATAATTGCAGTTAATTAATTTAGTAATGAATAAATACACCAAGCAGTGGATCCATGCTCCCTCCTCTCTATTTTTCCCTCTTGTGTAAACAGAGACTGCAAGTGAGCTGGTTTTAAATACGTTCCTGATAATCAGCGTGTGTTAGCAGGAAAGGGTTGACTTCCTTGTGCTGCCCCAGCACCAATCCCATTAGTGTCATTCCCTGGCATGGCCTGTTCCGCAGATTCCAGTGGAGTGTTGTGCGAGTGGGAAGGCCGCTAATCAGACGGCTGCTTGAGAAATAGCGCTGCTTGTAATCATCTCTGCAGATCTTCTGTTCTAGTACAGAAGCATCGAGAGAGCAGGCAACTTTTTCAATTATATGCAGACATTTATTTTTTCAATGAGTTTCTTAATATTAAAAAAGAAATAGCTAACTGCAAATTATTATTTGCTTTTCTGAGCACCTACAGCATTTCACATCTAGTGGGCAAACACAACACTGCCTTATTGCATGTGTCTGTGAATGTATTCCTCCTGTTTCTGCTGTGTAATAGACTTTAAAATTTAAAAATTTTCAGCTGTATTATAGGATATCTCCTGATCCACCAGTATTTTTCAAATGGACAGTAATCAGAATTTTAAGTCCCTTGACATAATGTATTGTAGCTTGATGAGGATAGAACAAATGCCAACAAATTTACAGATTTGGTATGAATTGCTGCTCACCCAAAAGTACTAGTCTCCAGCCTTGATGCAACTGAGGTTCACAATTTTGCCATTGGGGTCTTTTGGAAATCAGAGCTGTTCTATTTATTCAAAAAGGGCAGATCTGCTAAGTGAGATGAGTTTTTGAAATGAGGTTGACTGTACTTCTTTTCTTGCTTTATTTTTCCCTTTGGTACAAATTCTGAGGGTCCTCAGAGATGGATTTTTTCAGGGTCATTCCCAGGATGGCAGAACGAGTTAGGAACAGAGATCTCAAGACCTTCAAGTAACTTCCTGTTAATGCCGTACCTGAGGAATCAACTATGGCTTCTCATTCCTCTGCTCTAACTCTCTGAAATAATTTCTATCATGAATTCCTTTTACTTATCTGCAAGATGAATATTGCAGTCTTAGGTTCTACATAGCACTTTGAAGGAGATGAAATAGGCTGAAAAAGTTTAGGGTTAGTGACCTCTGAACGAGGTTCATCTGGATAAGTCTCCCTGCTACTCTCTCATATACTGATGTCTAGATATGTAAGGAAGATAGAGGTTCTTACTGCACAAAAACACAGATAGGTGGTTTGAAGGCCCCCATGTGCAGGGCTGCTGGGCCTTGGGTTCGTACCCGGTGGAAGAAGGCACCAGATGTGACTCCAGCACAGTTGCAGGTGGTTTTGTGAGGTGGTTCTCACTAGTTCATGTTGCTGTATTTTGGATTTGAACTATTGGACATGTAGAACGCCTCTTACTTTCCTGAGGAAACCCACAGGCTAGTGAAAAAGCAATAGGTCGTGCAAAGAGTAGCTGTGAAAAATGGGCAACCCTTTGCTGACTCAAAAGCCATGGAAGGCAATATCCGTACCGCCTGCCTCCTGTTTTATAGCAGTGATTTGTGAGTTTCACAAGAACTGCTTACGCTTCCTTCTTTAGGAGCCTTTTACATTTTACCAGTGCTTTAATTAGTGGTGGCAAAATACATCTATGGGCAAATCCATCCTCTCCTGAGCCTGTGCAAAGCTAGTTGTTTCTCTTTTAGGTTTTTGGTAACCACAATCATTTTTCACCTTACATTTTCCATTTAGGAAGCACATGAACCATATTGTTAGGACTTCTCATGTTCATCCAGAGCCAAGTATTTATTATCTCAGTTCAAGGTCCCTGTTGACTCAATGGTTTGTACAGCATTTGATTCATATTTGGATTGTTGCCTTTCCTGTTTTTCCTCTTTATTTCTTTTTCTTTTTTTTCTCCTCCATATTTTGGAGGCAGCCCAATTTATTAGCATGGGCAAACTCTGTCTGCAAGCAAATGCTGCTGCTCAATGAAAATGTATCCACCACGAGGACAAGAGAACAGCTCTCACAGCAGCAGGACCGGAGCAGAGGGCCCTGCAAGCTGCTTCTTGCCAGCCTTCAAATAAGACATCAAACTCAGGGATGTCACACAGGGATGTTTAAAGACCCCACGGTATAGGAAGACTAATTCCCATCTCTGTACCGGTAATCTAAATGGGTAATGACTGCATGCTTTGTCTAGCAAAGTTTCCGAGGCCGCTGTGCTGGCGCATGTGATTTTTCCCCTCCTGTCACGTTCCCGTGTGCCACTGCTGTGTGGTGCCACAGCTGCTCTTCCTGCCCCGGAGAGAGAGAATTTCAGCAAAAAGACAAAGCAGTCGCTGCTCTTCACGCAAGTGGAATTCCCTAGGAGTGAAGAACTCTTACTCTTCTGCCTCATTTGACTTAAAATTCTTTTTTTCACACCTATCTGCAGATTTAAGAGCTGTGAGTTAGGTATTGTTAGGAATGTGTCCTTAAATTATTATATGCAGATGCAGATGACTAGTTCTCTCCCGCTCTGCTCCCCCAAAATAATTTAGTGATCTCTCCTGGAACAGACAGACTTTTAGGGTTACTAAATCAGACTAAATGTTTGCAATTAAATTTCAGTGCGCTGGAGGTCATTTGTATTTGAAATTAACTTTCGATAGAAACAGCCTTAAGATTTTACCAGATGCGCTCATCTTGTCTGTTCTTGCGATGACTTATATTTAGTTTGAGTTTGCTCTTTATTCCTACTGCAGATTTTAAACCGACTCCCACAGTTTATACCAGCAGAAGATCTGACCTAAGTGTTTTGATGTAATTGAATAATAAGCAAACTATCTATGATGCAAATGAGATGTTAAAAAAAGAAAAAGTGCCTACTTGCCTAAGAAACCAAAACACCATCTTGGCAGTTTCACACAACATAGAATGAGGTCAGTGAACATGTGGCCTTGATGCAGAAAGCTCATTTCCAATTAGACGTGTGTGATATGCAAGGAGCATTTTCCATTTGCTCCCTCCTGGCACTGAGAAAGACCCAGTCACGAGCTGTTTGTGGCTTTTAGTATGAGCCAAGTCAACTCAGAAATCCTCTAAGCTCCAGAGGATGCTAATTTTCCAGTCCCTCAGGACTGTTCTTCAGTGCAGCTGCTCTGTGATCTCCATGGCCACCTTCACCTTGGCAGCTTGACTTTCATAGCTCACAGGAATGCTGCAAGCAGGGACATGAAATATCTCCACAGTGTGGAGCAGATGATACCTCCTGTGAGAGATGGGTTGGTTCCCAATGAGGAGGGCCAGAGATTGCTGCTTGCTTGGAGGGTGAGGTGCTTCACTACATGGTGGACATCAAATAAGGAATCCAAATTAACCAAATAAATTAATTTGAAGTGGATTAATTTAGGACTGTAAAATGTCATATGAGAAGTTGTGCTTCAGAATTTAGCAAGCAAATACTAAAATTAACTTTAGAAGCTAAATTCTTAGCTTTTAAAGAATTATTAAGAATTTAAATTACAAAATGCTAGAAGTCAAGAGTCACTCCTATACAAGCGCCTAACAAACAAGGGTTTTTTGACTTTTTCATCTTCCTCCAAATTCAATTTCAGATCTGGAAGTCAACTAGCAAAACTCAAATAGGTGAATGGCTCCTGATTTGAACACTGATCTGGACTGAGGGATGAGGATATTTTAGCTAGGAATACTTAACAGTATAGGTCAATGACAGCCAAACCAACTGCTCTTAATCCTCAGCTTACTTCTGTGCATTTTATTTTCCATCTACTATACTAAATATGTTGCTGCAGGATTTGCTATTTAATTTATATTTTTTTAATTGTATTCAAGAATGCGTAGAGGGATGGGCCTAAAGTTTATTTTCTCTGTTCTAAAAAGTTTTAAAGATCATTCTAAATCTCATTTGAGCCAGCTCTTATTGCAAACACCGGAGGCAAGAGTCACACCAAGAAGTTCAGTTTTGTAGACACAGACCAGTGGGCACAATAGAGTATGTATTTCTGATTATTACTTTTCTTATTTTTCTTTAATGCATATAGCTGAGATTAGAAAACAAAACAAAACAAAAAAGGTCCTTCTGACCTATACCAGTGATAATCTGATATGCTAAGTTCTATTGCAAGAAATGAATAATCCTTAGATGAACCACAGTATTATGAATAAATGGAAAGTGGCAGAAGAAATCCCATTCCTGCTTGTGTCCATAACCAGTTATCGAGAGACTCATGCATGCTTCCTCCTTCAACAAATGCTAGTGCAATAGCTCTTTCCAAAGCACCGTATCAATATTTAACAATCCTATTTCCACTGATTCTGAAACTGCCACAGATTTCAAGCCTGAATTTTGCAATGTCCATATTCAAACTCATGTTAGGCTAAAGAGGTCAAAGCATTTTTGGGTGCCGATGTGCAAGCTCATGGAGAGAATTCACCCAGATTGGTCGTCAAATGATCGTAGGTGCTGAGAATGTTATATTTCACGGGGCCAGTAGATGAAAATCTGGAAGGTGGCATCCTAATAGCTTTGCTATAATGTCACAGTCTTTCTTTCCCAAAAGTTAGAATTGGCACAACAGGGAATTTTCCTTCACAGGAAGCAAGTCTAGCAGAACCTGGCCCTACCAGCACAAACATATTTGGAGAACAAACTGCAGCGATAATACAAATGAAGGAGGCAGGAGGAAGACACACGGTGACTCAGATTTAAAAAAAAATCCCTCTTATTTAAAATTCTATGCGTTGTTGATTAGCTCGCATGTTCACAGAGCTGTCGAGACACCGTAATGGATAAACCACGCTCCAGTCACATGGAACAGCAAGGGGGAAGAGAGAGCAGATTCATGAGCCTGGTGGGACTGAGAGCTGTACTTAGCAAAGCCAACTCTTTTTGTCCTTTTAATAAAATGACAGTAATTCGACAGTAATAAACACTAGGCTGTCACCGAAATGTAGCAGTTTGCAAATAATGCTGACATTGTCTTATGCTTCATGTCAGAAAGTGCATCTCCTTTATCAACAGATTAATGGGGAAATTATATAAAATTCTTTAAATATAACAAAAAAATGGAGCTTGGATTGCATTGGGAGTGAGTTGTCTTTTGTTTTCCTCTGTTCCTTTTAAGCTCTGGTAGTACTTTTTCATTTCATTTTTTTCCTCCCCTCTCTCATTTTGAGCTTTGTGCAAAGCTGTGACAAGTTGAACATAAATGGTAATGTCTAAACTGTTAGAAGTGTCACTTAAAAAGTCTCAGTTCAAAAGCTGCTTTTTTTTTGTTTCTAGAAATATGCATTTTGGAAATAGTTAAGGGTTTTTATTTATTTATTTATTTATTTTAAATTACCTTTGCTGTTAACTTCTGTCCACTTTTTTCAGTTTGTGACTGTACCTATATGCTAGTGATTTGTTACACCTCATGATCAGCCTCCCAGAATTAATTTTAGGAATTACTAACACAGAAATTTGCCAATGCCTTGGCATAGGCCAAGGGCTTTCCCGGTTGTTGCTGTTCAGCACTGTGAGCCAGTGTGCCTGTATGCAAATGCCAGATAAGTCACCGGGGAAAGGAAGGGAAGGAAAGCATCACAAAAATGGGGGTATCCAGCCCCAAAGTGACACTTTCCTGGAGTCTTAAAGTGTTTGGATTTAAAGGGACCTCAGAAGATCTCTCGTGCAAACTCCTGCTCAAAGCAGGATCAGCTATGTAGTCAGACCCAGTTGCTCAAGTCTTTGTCCATTTACCTCTTGAAAGCCTCAAAGAGTGGAGATGTCACAGTCTTCCCAGTGCCTGACTCTCCTTGGGGAAAAATATTTTCCTTACATCCATCCTGAACCTCTCTGAGCACATTATGCATATATATATGTATATATATGTATATATATGCATATATATGTGCATACACATGGGATTGCTCTTGGGTGCCCTTGAAACCACCTCTTCTGCAGGCTGAATTAACCCTGGTTCCTCAACTTCTCTGAGCACTCTAACCATCCTGGTGGCCCTATGCTAAGATCACTCTAGCTCATCAATGTCTTTCCTGTATTCCCTCTTCTTTCCCCTAAACTAGGCTCCGTACTTAGATGCAGTCAAATAAGTCTCAGTCTGCTGGCCTTGCTGGCATACAGCCCAAGATACTACTGACCCCATTCCTCATTCTTGCATTTAGCCTTACATGGCCAGGTGGGAGAATACGAGAAGGCTGTGTATTCTGTGGAGCCAGCAAAACTCCTGTGCCACTTCTGTGCATATATCCATAAGTCTAATTTTCCATCATAACAGTGTAAGTATAGTTAGCTTGTCATTAATAGGGCTCTTGAAAATCAGTCACTGACTGTGTAATACATACCGTTCTAAAGAGACCAAATCTGCCTAAAATCAGATTCCCTGAAGAAGAATGATTCTGTGATCAATCCTTTATTTCTTCCAGTAAGGCCCAGAACCTCAGGACATTTAGATTGTATTTAAATCAAGTGAAATATAATGTGAGATAGTTAGCCACTTGAAACCCTGTGGATCTGCGACCAAGTGCTCTTGGACCAGTCCAGTGAATGATAACTTGCCCTTCCCACCCCTGAATCGCATGGGCAAGAGGAAAGTATCATATTTCTTTTTAAATGAGAGATGCAGGAATACTGCCCAGCTTGGACAAAAATGGTCTAGTCATTCAGTGGTAGAATCATGATTATTACCTGGGCTTCTTTTCCTTTTTCATTTTTGCTGGATTATATGTCAAAAATCCATCTGAATTAGTTTTGGGATTGAAATTATGACTAAATGGTGAGTGAGTGATAGCAAGTACTCCCAAGAAGCACCTGACACCCTCTACAAGAAAGCAGTCAGTCAGTATTAAACATCAGTTAGCATTTCAACAGAACAGCCTTTGTCACACAACAGCTAATGACCTTTACAGGTGGAGAAGAGACAGTTTAATACACTATTTAATGCCAGGTGTTAATATCTTTCCTCACTTAGGTGCCTGGTGATTAAACTCAGTTTTCTCAAGCACCAATTGACCTTTATTCATCTCTCACAATTTAATGAGTGAGAGCTGGTTAAAACTAACAGGATATATAGATCATGTCGTGACAACTTGTCCTAATAACAATATGCAAATAGTCAGTGAGGCAGTTTCTGTATTTCTTCATGTAAAGGACTTTTTGAGATACAACCAAGCTATCTTTGCATCACATGCTCTCCACCCAATGAGGAAGTGGTTATAGTAGATTTCACTACTGAGCTATGTTGGAGGAGCTCAGTAGTCAGAAGTTTTTCATGTAAAGACTTCCTTTAGCCCATGTTTGCCTTGCCAGAAAAAAAAAAAAACATAACAACTAAACTGTGGTTTCCATTTAGGTTTGAAATAGTAAAAAGGAGATAAGGGAAGTACAGTTTCATCATGTCCCATTCCTATGACCTCTTCTTTCCTTCCCTCACTCCTTTTTGTACTGCTTGCAATGCAGCAAATGATGCCTACAATGGCTTTTCTATCATCACAGTTGTCTTTCAAAGCTTTCTCTTATCAAAACTCTCCTTAGGATGGTTTTATTTGCTCTCTGGACCCAATGAAGGCAGTATAGGCCAGTTAAATGGTGCCACTGACTTACTGTCTTTTTTCATGGTAATTAGTTTATATTTCTGGACTACATGCATTCTAGCTAATTGAAGGGCACCAGGGAACATTCACAGAACTGGGACTTGATCGTCCATCCTCTTAAATATCTCCTACTATGGCTTTGGCCCAGGCCAGCTGGCTTGCTTTCATACATTGTCTGGGCACATTTTGGGAATCTGCACAGACCGGGGAATATTCTTCATCAGCAGTTTGGATGTGTTCACCCTGTTTTGCAAGCCAGTGAGTTTAACAGTACAGATATAGTCCACCTTGTGCCAAAAAATGTTTGCAGGCACATATAAATTCCTAGCATAACCATCCATCCAGACTTTCTGTCTTCTCCTAAAAATAAACCTGTTTGTTATTATTATTTTTTTTTAATATATGCAACATGCAATTTAGGAATCACCTGAACCAACGTTTTCACTTGAACTGATTCCTTTCCTGAATATAAGTTATAAGGAGAAAATTTCTTACCTTTTACTGCTGAGTACCAAACTGAGGAAGTTGATACTGCCTTTTTACCAACTATGGAGATCCCAGATGATGCTATACAAGAGATTTATAATCCACTAGATTAGTCCAAGATGTTAACTTTTAAATTATTAGGACCCATCTATTTTGTGGGATATTCTGACTAATCAGATTGCAAGTTTCTCCATGCAGAGACCTTTGCTTCTCTCAGGAGATGTAGTGAGACAATCCAGTTCTCACATTCACAGCTCCGCGTGGCTTTTCTAGGTGACCTCATATTCACCCTTCAGTGGTGACTGCTCACAAGAAAGCTGGTAGCATAAAGATAGAACAGGATTGGTCCTACTTTTTGTACAGAAGCTTTGGCCCAAGGAGAGAAATGCAGGAGTTGGATTAAAATGCCTTACTTTCATTGCAGGTTAACCTTGATTCAACATTCTGTCAAGACTGCAGAAATACCTAGAATTTAAGCTCAAATCTGGGAAGATTCTGCAATATTTCCAAATTTCATTGAATGTGTGGTTCTGCATAAAAAGTTATCTTATGACCATCAAGGACCAACTTTTAAATCATTCAAAATGGCATAAAATGTTAGTTTTTTCCTTTCAACCAGCTAATAATATTGACACGTAGTTAATATAACCCTGTGCTCCAGAGATGTACAATTAAATGCTCTCAGAATGTAATATCAAGGATAGCAAGTATTATTGATTAATTCTGTTATACAGGTTACACTAAAGCATTCACTTTAGAGAGTCACTCAATACTAGTTATCAAAATATATGCAGAGGACAAGTGAAGGTTATGAAATCGCCTGGAGAACGCAGCTTACAACGGAAACTCTCAGCTATGAATTCTGTGCATGACATTACTTTTAATAATGTAAATATGTGCATATTACAAGCCCTATTGATCCTTACTAGCTAAATTTCAAGTCAGGATTAACAAAGGTAGTAAGACAAATACCAAAAATAATAGCCCATTAATCTAGGTAACAGAAGTGAAATGCAGAGCCTAGTGTCTGTTTGAAAGTCACTGGTAGAACAAAGTTTCCATCCATCCCCGTAGTGGCTACACATAGGAGAAAACAGCTGAGATTGGTACCATGAGTAGTGCTGCTGCAAAGACAGATAGTTTCCTGCTGATGCTTTAATTCTTTTTCTCTCATCTCTCGATATATATGATGCAAGCAACAAGAAATGAGTACTGCAGAAAGGTTGGTGACTTTCATCTTGCTTTCTTATCTTGCTTTATTTTCAAGAGATGTAGGAGGAACATTTTATATTTATTTGTGTCAGAGAGAATTCTGAACTTGAACTGAAAGTTTACCATAAATCAGGGGCAAAGATGCCCTAAAACCATAGATCTGATTTTCTTTTTCATCTTATTTTTCCTTTTCATCACTCTTCCTTGGTGTTGTAAACTTTTTTGCTGGAGTGGCTGCTTACCTTCTCTGATTCCACACATTGATATCCCCATTACAGCTGCAAGCTCTATTATAATACAGATGAATAATAAACAACCCTTGTATGGTGGGAAAGAATTTAACCTTTGCTGAAAAACAACCCACTCCCTTAACAAGAGCAAGCAAACAAATGAAAAACATTCCTCCCACCCTCCAAAATAATTCTAGTATCAGTAATTATTTTTATAGTATTGTATTTGTTTTGTACTACACACATGCACAAACACACATACACACACACATACGCGCACACACACACATACGCACACACACACACAAAAGGTAAACCATCTGGAAGATAAAAAACTAAAATACTTTTTTTTTTTCTCTCTCTACACTTCTAACCTAAACTATATAAGTCTCACTGAATTTGCATTGTTGAAATTATTTGATGTGACCAAAGTGACTAGGCCAGTGTGGGAGCTGAATCTTGTCATCTGGTGAACACAGTCCAGTTTCTTCCTTCTGTCTGAATGGAAATTCCTTTCTCTTCCATGGAAGGATGTGGTCAGCCAGCCACACACAGCCATAGGCTGCTCCAGCCTCACACTGTCCGTGAAGAATTGCTATTCCTTCATTGCTAAAGGGAAATAGGAAGGAAACATGGCCTATTAGATGGAAATTCACACCCTCAGCTCCATCACTGCAGTGGCCATCTGTGTCTGGCAGGTGAGGAGATAACGTTTGGCTGCTAGAGACACACAACACACTGCCTTGCAGAAAAGGAGAAGGTGGAAGCTTGAATCTAGTGGGGTAAGATTGCTTTAGTCCATGGAGTGTCAGCTCTGTCATCTTCTGCATTGGCTTACGGGTGATAACTAACACCTTCTACGAGGGAACTAGTCGCACTCACCTATTGATTTTTTTCTGAGTCCTCTGTGCTTGTTTAATAAGAAAAATGTTGCTTGAAACTGAGTCTGATAATCTTAAAGATGTTATTTACTTTTTGAAAGGTGAGCCGGATTATGATTAATATGGTGAATAGCTGGAGCCTAATAGACCCAATGCTTCTTTACGTCTCGCAGTGGTCCAGTCCGTGTGCACAGAAGAAAGTAGCAGTCAAGCCTGAATTAAACACACGCCACTTTCACGTTTGTGCAGAGCTCTCTGGTGGATATATTCCCATCTGCGAGTCCGCCACTGTTCAATCACATGAGTTAAGGCCATGGTACTTGGCTTGCTTCCACATTTCTCCTGCCCCTTCCCAGGCTTTGGCAGGACATCCCTCTCTTTTGATGATAAGCTAACATGTGTATATATATATATATATATATGTATGTATATAAACATGATTCATATATATATATATGCATATAAACATGGTATATACATTTTTTTTTCTCCTGGATGCATCATAGGGAAAATCAGAGAAACCTCTTAGAGGTCCATCAATTTCCTTCTTCCTTCCTCTGGTTGCTCACAGCCATCTCCCACCCATGTGTCCAGATTCTCAGCAATACCTTATTCTAAGATAGCACTAGGCACCCACCAAAGGTCTTGTGTCTCTCTGCTGGAAATGCAGTCCAATGCCATGAGTGAAGACAAGCAGAATTCACAAAGTCCCTTTATCATGGTGTGCTCAAATCTACAAACACCAGCGCTTGCTCTGGCTTGCTTCTTGGCATCCCATCTGGGTAACAATATGTTGTCTTGTCATGCTGGACAATGGCTTAATTTTGATATTTTTAAATGGTGACACAGTGTTTCCCAGCATTTTACCTTGACATTAAAACTGTGTCCTAAGGGGTGGAGAACAGCTTTCTAAATCTTTCTAGTTAAAATGGAAGAATATGAATAAATAAAAAATTAATAATCCTTTATGTGTTAATACCCATAGGGGAATTTATCTAATGTTTGGGTAGTTTTAAATGACAGTAGTTTTTGCACTGTTGAAGCTTAGAAAGTTACTTAGCAAAGTGACTTTAATAAGCCATTACTCTGTATAGTAAAATTCCTAGCATGTTCCAAATACAATCAGAAAGAATTTCAGTCATCCTAAAAGATGATTCAACATTATTTTTTTTTATTTTTAGGTGGGTACAAAGTGGTATTAGTGAATTATCACCAGGGATGCTTGTCGCTTGAGTCAGGATTTATTCTGTTGGAGGAAGAGGGAACAATTATATTTGTAGCCTATCAATCAGTGATACTCCCATGCACAAAGAAAACCTATAACAACCCGTGTTCACAGGTCATCCTTCCCAGAGAACTGCAATTTAAAAATTATACTTTTTTGTTCAGTTTTTTTCCTGTTGTTTCGTTCTCTTTTGCACATATTTCAAAATGCCAGTTTTCACTTGTGTTCCTGCCACTCCCATTTATTCAGCATTTCCCTTTATCTAATGGATGCGCTGCCATCATGTGTGGAGCAGACGAAGGATTTGACATTGGGATACAGGCTGAGAGAGGCTGTGTGGTTAGTTGAGGTAGTTCAGTTAAGGCAAATAGGTCATTTTGGGTTTTGTTTGTTTTCCTATAATAGATAATGGAGAAGGAAAATTCTGAGGGAAAGTGCAATGTGCACATGTTTTATTACCTTTCACATTATTATTTTTTTATTATTTTTTTTTCCCAAGTTCTCATCGCTTATGCCATGGGAGACTGCTGTGCCTTTTTCTGGTAGATGAGCAAAGCTGGCTCTGGTAAACACTACCTTCAGGCATTCAAATCTCCAGTCTGAACTTCCAGTCCTACTACTAACATTTGAATTTCAAAAGTCTGATTAAAGTGCAGACTTAGGTCAAAGGCAGATGTGGGTCTTGAATCATCCCAACAGTAGGAAGGGAAGTAGCTGGCTTAGCCTCTTCAGGGCATTTCTACCTTTTCTCCTCTGCCAAGGTGGATCGGGACTAGCAGATGACAAATGACTGGTTTCCTCATAGTCAATGTGAGACTTTATTTGCCTTGTGGGAAGTCATCTATGACTTCTCCATTTTTTTCCCAGGGCTAGAAATAGGAGCACCAAATTGAGCAACGAGATGATCTGGCAAGTAGCACTGTGCAGCAGGTAAGTCTACACTCATTAGTGCCAGAAGGATAGCGATTTTGGAGGGCACTGAGCCTTGTTGGATGAGATTTTTGGGAGAAGTAGTGTCTTTTCTAGGAGTCTGTGAAATATGGCAGCTGAGACTGGCTTTCACAGCTGGATACTTACAGCAGAAAGAGCTGCTGAAAAGAGTCATGTGGATATGACTAGCAAGCCAGAAGGTCAGATTACAGAAGTTCAGCACAGAGTAATTCGTTTTCTCTCAGTGCTGCAGGAAAATATCTTGTCTGCAGTGCAGTTAGACTTTCCTGAGGCTTCCCTGGCTGTTAGCAGTCCATGTCTTTTTTTTTTTTTTTTTTTTTTTTTTTGTGGTTAATATGGTTTTGGGATGGAAATAGGGCAAGGGATATCTAGAATTTATTTCCTCACCCTCCAACTGGAATGGCTTTTGAGGACCGAGGTTCTGGTATGCTGTGACACGAGGTACTCTGTAGCCATGAAATACTGATTCAGGTCTTGGATATATTTACAAGCATAATCCTACCTATCACAGTTCAGTTCCTCCATCTTCTCTAGATTTGTGTTGAAGTGAATGGGCTCAGGTTAAGAACTCATGCTTCATAGATTATTTGTAGTCATTGAATATGAAAAGAAATGAAGTGTGGATTTACAGCTGGGAATATTAGGAGAAATTGGGTGCAAATATGCACAGAAACACCTAGATTTACTACCCAGAGTGTCTGAAATCTTATTTCACATTGCTTTGTACTTTATATTTTAAGAGTGTTTTTTTGTTTGATTGTTTTTTTTTCCATGATTTTAATCTCAGCCTACTTAGTTTCAAACTGTTTTGCCTATACAAACCAGAAGTAACCCCAAAAAATCAGTTTTAGATGACTAAGAACAGAACAGTTCCACATACCTATTTCTCACTTGATTATTGATGCTTCCTCTACCATTATTCCCACACTTGGGAAAATCCTCCATGTCAGAATTCATAAACCTTTTTCATCTGACATTATTTCTTTTTCGTATCCACTCAGACAGTGCCTTTTCCCAAATTCCTCCCCCAGTCTGTCTGAATGGCTCATCTGCTGGATCCCTTCTGGCATTTCACTTCTGAGTTGTCTGGGCAGAGACTGTGCTGTGATTTAGCTGTATAGCAACTGGTCCTAAGGGGCTCTGATCCCCAGCGATGCTTCTCAGCAGTCCTGCTATCCCAATCATTCTGTCTCCTACAATAGGCAGTTCAGAAAGTACTATAAAATATATTCAACATATAGCAGAATGACATGTCCCAAGAGAATCCAACTTGAAGCCAAATCTTTTCTTTTCTTTTTTTTTTCTTTTCTTCTTCTATGTGCTTTCCTGTTAACAGTTCAAGTTAAGGACAAAGTGTCAGCCTAAATTTGCCATCTTTGGTTATCTCATGCCACAGTCTAAATGTTATTTTGATGCAGTTTACTTCGACATGCAGCAAATAAAGGTCATTTCCTTCTATTTAAAAGAAGGTTTGCTTCTTTATTTTTAAGAGTGACCTTATTGATAGTGAAGAGACAGAAAAACAGACCATATGTGTCTGGAATAACTTATATGAGAGGTGATAATGCACTGTGTGCATGCTATTGATGGTGCACAAGGGAATTCAAAAAGGAAGAAGGCAGGTGCCCCTTCATGCTTCTGGAAAGATATATATCTAAGATGAGGGGTGTGACTACATTCATTTTTCTCTAAATACGTGTTTGGCCATCAGTATCACAGATCACGGTAAGGAAGGATGAGGCAAGAAACACTGAGCTGGTAGTATGTGTAGATGGGGAAAGTACGGGGATGGAAGATATGTGTGTAAGTAAGTGCTGATACAAGACTGGGTCCTATCTGGTGGAAAGGTTGTAAAATTGCTTTAAAAGTAGAGAGTGAGGGTGCTCTAACATCAGAGTTGGGAACATGGAGAGTTGGCTCCTTTTATGCAAGTAAATGGTCCAGAATAGGGTTGAGAACTGACCTTCAGCTATAGTGGTACACAGACAAGCCGCTCTGAGAGTAACCTTGTTTATGCTCAAACTAAGCACCACAGAAGAAACATCAGTGCAAATTTTCCTCATCTCTACTACCTTATGTGAGAATGTCCTACTTTTGGTATGGAGAAGATGTTTTGACAGGGAGAGATGTTCTGAGAAGGTTCCTTCCAGCCAACATATCTCCTGAGATGTGACCACATGAAATGTACTTCACATTCTAACAACTCTTTGTGAAGAGGTTTCTGAAAAATAGTAAGATACCAACCATGAATGGTTTTGAGATAACATCAAGAACAGAAAGCCTGCACATCACACCCTCCTGCCTCTCTGCAGTTCTCAAACCCTTCCTAATTGGTATCTCCAGTGTCATAGACTATATCTACTTTACTAGTCATGGAAGGAGAATCTTAGGCATTTCAAAGGATAATCAAGTTCTTGAGAACTCACCGTTCTGGTGAGATTCTCCTTGCAGGCTTTGTGGCAAGATGCAGGGAGGGACAAAAGTTTGGGTTCTTTCCCAGCCTCTGTGTGCTGGCTTTACCAGGGACCTTGAACCTGTCTTGCTCAACTGCTTCCGTACATAAAGGCGTTATTACAGGAAGAGAAGTAGGGATAGGAATAGCTGTAACTGGGAAATCGTAAGTCAGCCTGGCATAAGAGCTGCACCTCATTCCTGAAGGAGGTGGTTCAGCAGAACGGACAGGAGTCTTAAAACAAGAGTGTGTGAGAACTTCTGAAATATTTAGCAATATTAAAACAACTGGTACAACAATTGTTAAAATTAAAAGTGGGGAAAAGGCATAGTAAAAGAAAAAAACATGAAAATATACAAAAAGGCATTTCTAAGCACCTTAGGGGTAAAAGTGAAACAAAAGGAAACAAGATTTTTCAAATGTCAAATCTAGAATGGAATAAAATAAGTAATGTAAGAACTTTGCTTTTGTGACCAAGAAGGCCAATGAGACCCTGGAGTAACATGGAACTTCTAGATAGGGTCCAGCACACAGAGTGACAAAGATGGGAAAGGGATTCTGGTGAACTGTATAAAAAACAGGTATGAAATTCTCCAAGAATGACCAAACCACTGCTATTCTGGGTTTTCCTTTTCTTCGAAAAATTTATTTAAAGGCAGTTTTTATATCATATTCCTTCCTTCCTCTAAAATTATTTTAAATATAAAAGTTTTTAAAGACAGCACTGCAATGTCCACCTCACTGTTAGTGTTGTGTCTGAGAGTAATGGCATTGACATTGTGTAGTATTTGAAGTATATTGAAAGAAACATAACCTGTAAACCAAAGAATTAGTCAGAGAAAGATCTACACCAGCTTTCTCCCTACCTCACAGATCACCATCTGTATGCTTGATGACAGCTATAACAACTGCACCACAAACACTTCACTTGCTATTTGGTGTCTGTAACACTCACAATGACATTTCCCCTTTATCTTCAGGGATTAACAGGAGTTTTAGTATATTTACAAAAGGATGAATTTCACAAAATGAAGCAACACGTTAGGTTTCCATAGGCTTTTATGAACAGAAAATAGGATTATTGCAGAAGTATTAATAATGATACTCATATAATAAATTATAATAAATAATACAAGATGTATTATTTACATCATTCTTAAAAAAAAAAAAAAGGCAAAAATAAACCAAAACCGGTTTACAAAAGAAAAGAAAATTATTTTCAAAATAATTATTCGGGAGTCAGGTGACCTCACCTGCAGAACTGAAGCCTGAAAAAGTCAGTTTAGTCTGAGCAGTGGCACAATCCATACAAATAAGTGTCACAATCAAATTTCTCTGCTCCTTAAGTAGGAGCGTTCAAATTTGTTCAACAAGACACACAGTACAGAAAGTCCTGAAAGGCAGAACTTCTTTGCAATTTCAATGGCAGTGAACCCAGTAGACTGATGATTTAAACAAGCCATCTAGATTCACAAGTAGGTATGTAATCAGAATGGAAATGCACTGGAATTTTTTTTATTCATGCTACATTGGATTTATCTCACCATAAAGACACTTTGCAATGTCCTTTTCTCAGGATCAGTGCTGAAGTGTCATTCTAGCTAGCGCTTAGCATTAAAAAGGGCATATTCTATGAAACGTGAAGTTGGTTCTCCTACCATTTAAGAGCATCACCCCAATGGAAGATAAAATAAAAAAAAAACACTATATAAGTTTGCCTCAGAAATGTCAGCAGTGATTTTTACTTTGTGGATGTGAAAAGCGGGGGGAGAAGCTATATTAAAGAATTAAATTAAAGAAAAAGAGAATGGATGTACTGGAAGCAGCTGTGAGACAAGGATGTTGTCTGCAAGTATTGCCCACTATCCTTCTTGTCTCTACTCATGCTATGTTTAGAGAAATGTTCCTTGATGATGGCTAAGCAGATAGTAAGTTGTGATTGCTGCTACTGATTGGCTAAAGCTGCACCTGCAACTTTTCTGTATTAAAATAATATAATTATAGAACAATAATAATGAAAAAATATGATTTTATTTATCTTACCACTACCTGTTTGCTTGTAATACTTGGAGCTACCACTTAAAATATATAATTTCAATCAATCTAACTGAAGGACTGCAAATCCCTGCCTAGACACTCCTACATCAATTTGAACCAAACTTATTTCTAATTAAGAGAGTTAGGAATAGTCTCTATTGAGATCAAAACACTCTTATTTTGCTGTATGGCAGACAAGAATGTATACATGGATTTAGCACAATCTGTTTACAGGTGTTGCCACTTGCATTTCCAGGTTCATGGCTGAGTAGCGTTAAGATGTTACTGCCTTTGGGCTAAGAGTTGCGACCCCTTTAGCTGTGATGTGTGGTTCATTCTCCCTGACTGTTTCAGTGCAGAACAAATGAATAAATAAATAAATATGTTTCATTTTGCAGAGAAAGAGATCTGAGGATATGGAACTGAAAATTGAGAAACGGCCATGTCTGAGAGTATGTGGACCCTTCTTCGACTACATCCCAGATAAAAACACATTACCTGTGGACTACAGCGTGTTCAGTCACCATCCAGATTTTGGATAAGAGAAACTAGACGAGAGAAACGCTTCAAAAAAGTTTTGCTATTTTGTAATTTGATTTTACTTCTTGGCAGTGAAAAAAAAAAATAAAGATTGAGAATTGCCAGTGAAGAGGAATAGAGATCTGACTTGGAGCTGATGACCAGGAGCTGTGGACGCTGTGAAGACCTTTATAGTACAGTGATCTGCAGGGAACCAGACTGGGACCTTTGGCTCTTGATGAGCTGTGAAGACCCCTTGTGCCCCAATTCTGCCTCTGTCCTTCAGGTGAGCCCCCAAGAAGCTAAGATTCCTTGGAGCTTTGGTGGCCTGGCAGATCAAGTAAACAGGTTGAAAGGTTTGAGATAGGCAAATGGGTAGGGTACATATTAGGACTGACCATAAAATTTTACAGTTCTGACAAATCAGCGATTTAAAATTAAAAAAGAAAGCTTCAGACTATCACTGGTTATTCTCTTTTAGGGCTACATCTCTACAGAAGCCAGAAAAGGCAGTTCTTTTTTTTTTTTGTCCAGACACTACTGAGGAAGTGATTTTATACGCCATTATGGCCTGAACTGGTCTCCTTGAAGTTAATGGAATAAAACATCCATCCCCTTTAAAGGAAGGAGGTTCAGACTCATCTGTAGTTTTCCAATTTCTATTCACTGCTTGTTTCACCCACAGGAATTGCTAAAATGTTTTTAAGAGGTTAAATTAGCAGAAGGGAAATAGAGACACAGGAGATGAGATCCCATATGGGTGAGTTTGACTCACCAGAATACATAATCAAGTTTTTGTCTGCTTTTTTCTGTCTAAAAAGCTATTCCTAAGCCTTTAAGATGTTCACCTAGGTCTCGATTAATCAAGGTAATCAACCAGGATAAATCCATTAATCAATCAGATTTTCATTAATAGGTATATTAATAGAAACAGAGTACAAGTCTCGCTGACATAATCCTAATTTGCTCATAGACAAGCTTCAAGTAGCATCCTGCCCTGAAAAGGTGCAAGAAATCCCACTGCTCCATTTTATATATGAAATAGTAAAAAGAGGGCTTTGCTCCTTCTCCCACGAGAAAGTTACAGCTTTGTTGATCACATTTTTTATCACCTTTGTACTTTCTTTCTGCCTTCATTTTCTTGCATCAAAATTACAATCAAGGCTCAAGGGTGGGATGCCACATCAGAGGCAGTAGAATATATATTTATTTCTGTTTCATAATAGTAAGAGAGTGCTTATATATGTAGTAACTTGGGGATATCAAAGTGATCAATCCTGTGCACCCAGCATCAATCCTGTGCACAACACCCAGAAGAGAAAGGGTGTTTGTGCAACCTAGTGATGTTTTTTACAGTCTTATGGGCGCTGTCTAGAGGCAGGTCCATCTCTGCCATGAGTGATGTTCAACTTGGACAATTCTCCATGGGGTTAAATGATGTGATTTCTGTACAAAATTGATTGTTTTTCTTTAATTTGATACAAGAATAAGGTTCTTGTTTTCTTTAATTTGATAACACACCCATCTTAATTTTTTTTCCTTCCTCCCCTTAACACTCCTTGTATCCATCAGCCTTTGAGAACCTGCTGTTGCCCCAAGGACATCCTCTATGTGTGCCCAATGCTGTGAAGCTTCTTCCTTGAGTGCACTTCCTCAACTGCTTTTCCTCAATCCAGTGTCTGCAGACACAAACTGCTCATGGATTTAGGTCAAGAGAGTGAGAATTAATGTAGAAAGTTTCCTTCCCTCCCCTCTCCCTATGAATACACATGAGCTACTCCCTAACAGGAGCTGTGATTTGTAATTTGTGTCCTCTTGAAGAGAAATCAAAAAGCATGTATCAAACTATCCTTTTCTTTTAATGATTACTGCTTTTGAATTAATTATACCCCTCTTGGTATATTTTTGAAATGTCTGTGTCTGCCAATGTGAGATTTGATTTTGGAGGAATAGAAAAGCTGGCCACTCATGTGATTATGAAGTGATATGCAGTTTAACAAAGATATGCAGTTTAATGCCTTATCTCTACTGAGACCTTAAAAAAAAAAAAAAAAAAAAAACAGTTCATAGAGCCCCTGCTATGAATAATCTTCTTATTCCTAGTGCCGCCCAGCCATGCAGACTTAAAGATAAGTACAGATGAACCAGGAGAGCCTGAACTTATTAAATGTAATGGAAATGGACTTTAAATTTGGTGAATCAAAATTTTGCATTAACTTTTCCTTTAATACACTTAAATTGCTACCGTAGTCACTCCATTTTCCTCATCAAATTGGTTAAGTGGGAGATGAAGTGATGCAGGTTCTGATCTATGAGGGGACTGCAGCCTCTGAGCTGATACTAGTGAAATACAGAAAAGGCTGCTATGAAGTCAGGTCTAGCATGAGCAGGACAAGGTGCAATGTCATTTGCCAACCCAACACAAACTAAGAACATAAACATTGTAACACTTCAGAATCTAATCATCATCTTGGCGGAAGAGACTAAATTAGAAGAATTTTTTTTGTAATTCCCCTTCAATTTCCACTTCATTTTGAAAAATAAATCAAAATCTCAGATCTCTACTCTTTTTTTTTTAGTTCACTCCTCTGATATAAATCTCCCCAGTTAACAAAGCAGTGCAAATTTAAAATATTGTTGAATTTAGCAAAATTGTGTGGAAGTTTTGACCTTTAGTAAAAATACTGCTCTATTTAAAGTCAATTTGATCTCTGCTGTGCTGTCCAGAGTCATGGTTCCATGAATAATAGAGTGTGAGAATAGCTTGCCTCTGGTTACTGTCCTAGTGAGTCGTGTCCTTATGTGTTAGCAGGTTTGGGGGCTAGAAACGCTGTGATTCCTTTCTTAATTGCATCAATAGGAGTTCTGCCAGTGATGTCACTGGAAATGGGATTTTTTAATGCTTTGAATTTTAAGGGTATCTCCAAGTCTGCACAAGTCTGCATTTATATCCTGAAGAGATTTATTTGTCACAAAAGGTTTTTTTTCTCTCCTGACTTTAACCATCTAAGATGCAGATTTGTAAGGTACGAATATTTCGGGTAAACTTTGGTTCTATCCTTCCATGTAAGCAAGTCATGGGCTCCCATCGAGGCTTGGATAGAACTAGCCAAGACAATCAAGGTTGTTTAGGGCATGGTTCATCTTCATCTTACACTAGGTGCCTACATGTGGCCACACAGATAGCACCATAACAGTGCCGACTTCATTGACCAAATCCCTGTCTAATGGGGGTCTGAAAGGAAGCAACCCACATCATACTGAGAATTTCTTCAAAAGAAATATAACATAGATATCCCCATCTGGCCAAAGGGAGGCCCCAGCCTGTACGATGCAGGCAGTGGGAACGCACTGGCAAAGTGATTTCCTTCCTTTTCAGTTTTGCCTATTGCAACTTTTGTTAGCTCAATTTGTCAGACATTGGGGGGAAGGGGTATCATCTGGGTTCTTTTTTGTTGTTGTTTTGTTCTTTATTTGTACTATTCTTCTTTTAGGAAATATTGGTTATTTATATGACAAAATGAGTTATTTATTGAATGATTATTAAAACTACAGGTGCCTGGCAACATTTACGTCCAAGAAAACACCTCTCTGTGTAGGAAGTCCTAACCTCCTACACGGAGAAACATGAAAAAAGGCAGTTACAATATAATTTCCAGTGGGCAACGGGATATTTGACTGCTCTGGCTGATGCCCTATAGCACACCCAGAACCGCTTATGCTGGTGCTCTTGTCTCTGTTCCTCTGGTGCCTATTTGCTATTGCAAAGCTGCAAAACCAAATAACTGTGCAGTAAGGCCAGCTCCATATTCCCCATCCACAACTGAATTCCTTAATATTCATGTTAAGGAACTGATTACAGGGTGTATTGTTGGTGGCTGTTTTTTCCCCTTTTTTACCATCTGTCTGCTGTGAATACATCTGAATTCTCTGGCTCCACCAGCTAAAATGTACTCAGAAGCTCAATATTTTTTCCCCTTCTAATTATCCTTTTAATTTGCTTCTGCTCAACTCCCACACCTCCTCCCCCTTACCAGATTGTTTATATTTTTTTTCCAAAGAGCTTCTGACAATTGCTTACCCTGCTCTTGCACCCTCTCCCTGGTCCTCATTCTGTAAACCATTTCCATAAACCAAAAGTCTCTTGTCCCCTTGCTTGTTGTGATTTTGTAGGAATGGATGTGACTCACCCCTTTCCAAATGGTTCTGACAAGTTGCCCTGCAGAGCTTGTATTAAGAGAATTTTCCTGTTTCGCAGCCCTCACAGTTCTGCATCAGAACGTGGGATAGACTCTAGTGAATACATGGGTTTGGGTGCAAACCCATTTTATTTCTGAAAACAGGTACTTCATGAGGTGACACCAGACAATTTTTGAGTCTTAGCTCAAAATGTGTCTCTAGGGTAATGTTTGAGAGACTGGAAAAGTGAAGTGCAGAAAGACATTATGGGACTCATCCCGGGGATGAGATATCAATGAAAGATTTAGGAATAAATCTATCAGTCAGCTTCCCAAACTAAGGGCTACATGCAGACAGGTGCAGGCAGTTAGAAGAAGATCTAGAGTAGAACAATGAGTCTAACTCAAAAATCGCATTGACACTTTTTCAGGCACCATATGTGGCTGGAGACATTTGAACTCCCCTATCCCTTCACTTTAAATTTCCTTAGGCTAAGAATAGGCCCAGTCTGAGCCCCTGCCTCCTTCGTAGATGAGTTCAGGAAACAAATGAGACAGAGCAAGGCTCGTGTCTCCTGAGGAGTTCAGTACAGGGTTTCAGATCTTACCTAACACACACTGACAGAACTGGGTTCCTCAAGAAGCTGTTTCTGGTGGCTTTATGTAATACCCAACTTCACAAACACATTTATAGATAACTATAAAAAGCATTTTCTGTAGTGTCTGCATATGAATTGCTCTAAACTTCATGTAGCATGCATAATATACATAGAATACGTATTATGTATGATATATCATTCATGCTAAATCATACATAACCAATATGCAGTGTAGTTGTATAAATTATATACATGCTTTATGTAAATCTTACACAAAAGTCATTAAAGGATCCATTAGTGAAGTGGGTCCTAGATTGAACCTCAAGCATTCAGGCTCTGTCCCCAGAAATCTGCTCTCCTTTCCATTCTGGGGGGGATAGAAAAGGGAATGTGGTAGGGAATGTGAAGGGATAAGCTTCAGTAGAAGCTGAGCTTCAAGTACATATGCAAACAGTGATTTCACCAGACAGGGAGCAAGCAAGTAGATAACACCTTTGCCATCAGGTTGGTGGAGTAGTGGGCTGGAGAAGGAGACAGAGATAGCCTGCTTTGAAATTTTGGTTTTACAGTACATTTTTATTGTAGAAAATATAGAAGGATCCTTTACTTGAAGTTCTTCCACCCAGGTTGGTGATTATAGGAACTAAGTCCTTGCAGTTCTTTCAGACCTCTTCTTTTTCCACCTCTCTGTCCACTCCATGAACCACATTTTTTTCCTTCCCTTTTCTAAATAAAAGTTCATGACCTCTAGAAAAAAAATGAAATCAGCGTATAGGGGATAGTCATTATGTTAGATTAATATATCAGTAGAAATGCTGGAAAACAGTAAAACCTAATAAATGAGAAATACTACCTACAGAAATGGTTGAATGAAGGTATATATAGAGTTTCAAGACAGTAGAGAATAAAGAAGTCACTAACCAGACAGAGGAGACTGCAGGACATCTTACCACTGTCAGGGTAACAGACTGGGCAGAGCAAAAGGATGCAGGACAGATGAAAGACCCCCAAATACGGATCACTTACAGGAACAACGAGAGTCTGCAAAGAGGAGGAGAGAGGAAACATGACAGCTGTACATTAATGCAGATTTTATTTCAGTGCAATTGCTGACCCTGAGTCCTCCCACCAGCCAGGGATGCTTCAGTATTGGCTGTGCGGTCAGGTTTTTGGCACAGCAAGGACTCTGACTGCACAGTTAATCAAAGGGACCATCAATCAAATCATTCATATTATATACTTAAACCTCCTGCTCAAAGTCAGGTTATAATTTATACAGTGAATGACCTCCCAAAGTAGCTGTGTTAAACTTTAAGGCAAGACCTGCAAAAGACGTAAAGCACCAGTAAAATAATACCTCCAGTTACCAATAGTAAATATCAGAACCCCTTCACCTGACCTTTTCTTAATGTCCATCTCATAAAATTATAACTTTTTGAAGCTTATCTTTACATGGCAATTGTGAGGAGGAGCATTAAAGAGACAAACCGAATAGGAAACCACTGACCATGCGAAAACTGGGCAGTAAACATGACTTTAAAGAGATATGACTAGCCAAGTATGAATGACAAGCATTGTTTTCTTGCTTGACTCTATGTGCCAGTTAAATGTCATTGGAACTGCGTGGATTTTTCAGACATTCAAGGAGCTCAACATGCAGGACATCTCCCACGTTACCTCCCATTGCAAAACCAACACAGATGCTAGGATTTACTTGCAGACTCGTTGTAGTGAATAATGGAGATGAATATTCATCCAGACCAGTATGACCCTATGTGTGATTAAAGCATGATCTCTATCTGATCTCACTTTTGTCAATGACATCATTATATCATCCCTTTTAGGATAATGAATTTTTTCTGTACATGTTGGGGAAATTTCTTATGCTCTTGGGGTGGGGGAAAATTACCTGTCTGAATGTGAGTGCCTCGAGTTTAGGAGAGTTTACCTCTGAGGAAGTCATCAGTCACAAAGTCTGAAGAACTCCTCTCATGAGGAGTTACTGAAGGGTAAATGAACACAGTCAGTGGGAGTGCAGTTCACCTGCATCTTAAATTACGACTCCTAAATTTGACCACATGACATTAAACTCATTAACTATATGGACATGGGGCTTGATTCAGCTGCCTGCACAAAGGTTTCTAGCATAGCTGGGAGTATCTGAAAAAACTGCACAAGGCAGTTGGAAATGATATAGTACTTACATAGGCAGTTTTCAAGACCAGTTGTTACAGGTCAGGAAGGAAACTCTAGGCTATTTCAAATGACACAAAGCTCATGCATGCAGTCAACACAATTAAATCCCATATCCGCCAGCTGTCACGATCAGACATACTGGACATCTATGCTACAGACCCTTCAAGTTAGCTGAGGTGATTCCTATCTGTTTGAGTCCTTGCACCACCAGTATTTAGCTGCCTGCCATTCCATTTTCTCTAATACCCCGTGACTAGCAAAGAGGGAAAGCCTTTTCTGCAATGATGCTTGCGTGTAGACGTCCTGCTTCAATATTGGTCTGAAAAACAGCTGTGCATTCAGTGGAGGGGGGACAGAGCACAGGAGGGCTGAAGTTGAATTTCTGGAGTGTAATTCATGTGCAGACTTTGAATGCAGGTCCCTGTTGTGCTTTTATCTCACTTTCTGTGCATGGCTTGGGCATAAATGCACATTCCCACATCACCAAGGTGATATGAGGTGGGATGCAATAAAGAGGAGGTGCTCAGATAGCAAATAACAGTTATTGTGATAGAAATGGGGTGAATACACAGTCTGAGTATGACTATTTCAGATCTTCTGTGTAAGAGTGTTAAATCAAACCCAGTTATTATACATATAAATTATATTCAGAGAAAGGACTGTATAGCATATTCCCTAAAGTCTGTATTCAGTTAGACCTATGGATTGATGGCTTGCTGGAATCAAACAGTTTTTTTCTTTCTTAAAAGACAGTGAGTCAAGATGTTTGTGGGATGAGATGACATGGGACATAAATACAGAGATTCCTTGTCTTTGAGTTCTAGCTTTGTTCTTGGTTCTCACACAGACTTTTCCTTTGACTTCAAGCAGCTGGCATCATCTCCTTTAAATATCAACTTTCTATCTCTAAAAAGAGGTTGTGTGGGAAATGGGCATCCTTCCCTTAGTAGTGCGCTAGAATATGTTTTTTCTTTCTGAAATTAAAATCTAAATACGACAATGGGTGCTCGACTGGACCTGGATGTTACTGTCCCTCAAACAGGACTCATCTTGACAATTGGGATCCTCTTAGGATCAGGAGATGGAAGTCACTGTGCTTTGTGGATGCCTTCTACCTGATCCGTCCTGATAACTGTGTGACACCCTAGATCTTCCTGTGAGATCTCAGTGACATCCTCTTCAGCCAAGCTGAAATTCCTGATTCTTCTATGGCAGCCCTAGGGACAAAAATACAAATAAATGCGTAGGAAAGGAAGAAAACAATAGTTGCTCTCTTTGGGAATTTTACCCAAGGAAAAATATAGTACATATTTCAACAGTTGGCCTATCATCACATTCTGCTCCTACACATGGTAGGTATAATACAGGTATCTGTCTAAAGCTATCACTTTCAAAATAAGATTCACCTTTAAGAGAAGGTGGTCAAATCAAATCCTATAACTATGCCAATGCTGTTATCAAATATATTGAATACTGGTAAAAGTGTGAGCTTATCAAAACTGGTTGTCAGTAACAGTCAGTGGGGAAAACATATGCATGTCAGTAAAGATTTTAAGATAATTTAGGAAGGAAAAAAAAGTGTTTTTCCCTTCATCTAGTTTAAAGTCTTGCACTAGATGCATATTTTAATATGTAATCTAGATTTATGGGCTTTTTGATGGTTTGCACTGTAGATTTGACACAAAATGGCATGCAGTGTATCATCGTAAAAAGAGGTGAGAATCAAAAATTGCTTTGAAATTGTAATTGTCTGGGATGGAGAAGTACTTTTGCATGTGATATCTGTATTTATTGTGCTTTTATTGTTTGATATTTTATTAAGAAAAAAGTTGGAAGATCTACTTAAAAACAGAATGCAATTTTCCCCTGGTAAATGGGTTTTGTTGTTGATGTTGGAAACACTAGGCCAGC